>JAVSCE010015172.1:0-20163 GCA_032199065.1 Smutsia gigantea | reverse complement strand
ACCCTGAGTAGTTTCATTCAACTACAGCATTTGGCTCAAAGTCCTATATCCTGTGATTTCCATCAAGTCCAAACGAGGATGAGGCAGTTTCTTGACCATGGCTCCTTTGGATCAAGAAACCTGTAAATGAAAGAGACAAGTTACATGCTTTGCACACTCAACAAACAATGAGAGACAGGAACAGGACAATCTCAGTAAATATTTCCATTTTAAAAGGGAATTAAAGGAAAACATAGCAAGCACTGATTCATAAGAATTCTGGAATCCTGCCAGGCACCTGTTGCCAGGTCTCCCTATTCTGAGCTCAGGACCCAGTTTGCTCCTGGGAGTATACCCCAATCCATTGTTTTCCATGCCTGTTGGCACCTCTTCCTGGCTTTTGGCTTTGGCCTTTGAGACAACCTTCCTTTTCCATAAGAAATAGCCCATGTTGGCCCCTGGGTAGCTTTCTGAGCCTACTTCTTGCTTTAAAAAAAAGGCTGGGGCCCAAAGGCCGATTTGCAATTTGTGAAATCTCAGACCCTTTTACACCAAGCTGGCTATATATTATTTGTTTGTTTTTAGTTAAGACTTTATTTTTTTTTAGAGCAGTTTTGGGTTCATAGCAAAACTGAAGGGGAGATACAGAAATTTTCCATAGGCCCTCTGCCCCCACTCATCCATAGACTCCCCCATGATCAGCACCCCCCACCAGAGTGGGACGTTTGTAATGATGAGCCTACATTGGCATATCATCACCCAAAGCCATAGTTTACATTGAGGTTCACTCTTGGTGGTGTGCATTCTGTGGTTTTGGACAAATGTATAATGATGGCTATCTCTCATGATGCCATCATACAGAGTATTTTCACTAAAAATCCTCTGTGTTCCACCAATTCATCTTCCTGAAACCCTGGCAACTGTGGATCTTCTTACTGTCTCCATAGTTTTGCATTTTCCAGAATGTTGCTCTGTTGTTTTTCAGTACAACTCTTCTTAAAAAAGTGTTGCAGATGTTCTATTACTGTCCCTTAAGTCCACAATATGCTCCAAAACCACATCCATACTTCTTTTTGAGACTGGCATATCTACTTTGGGCATATCTGGCTGCTGTGGAATAATGCCTTTAAGATTCTTAGAGGCCCTTTTGTCTACCTGAGCTATTCTACTGGAAACCACCTGGTAAAACCCCAAATCCAAAATTCAAGAACAAGTAAGTTTCAAAGAAAGGAACAGAAGGGTATTGTTTCTGCAAGAGTAGCAACATAGAGAGAGACCAGATATTGCAATGAACAGATCTGGGACACAGTTCTCACTGGATCCTATGTGGATGCGTTGAAACTGATTAAAGGCACAAGATGGGGCAGTCAGCCATAATTTGACATGTGCCGTCCCAGTGTATTCAGTTTCCTGAAGAAACTTTTACTTACTATTACTTACCAGTATGTTTACAAGTTACTTCATGGTATTTGTCATATATTATTTTAAATGGTTGGATGGTTCTCCATCAAACTAATGTATCATCATTTACCATTCCCCTATATTACCTTATTTATGCAGTTTTGGTTTTCTGTTGTTAAAATAATTCTGCTGTCATAAACTTTTACTTTTGAGTTCATTGGTTACAATATCCAATCTTGTAAGAATTGGATCACTGGATAATAGTATAGAAACATTTGAGGCAAGCAACCTATGTGGCCAATTTTTCCAGAAGAGTTGTAAAATGTATAACACTGTCATCAACCTACCTATTTCCTTAAAGACTTATCATCGTTGAGTTTTATTGTTTTTCTTTCTGTTTTAGAACTTAGCTGACCAACTGGTTTCTCATGGTTTTAATGTCTATTCTGTAACTTTTAAGTAGAGCAAACATTTTCCCTTTTGTTAAATCACCCAAATTTATTTTTCATGTGTGATGTCTGTTCCAATTGTAAAATGTAAAATTAACATCAGTTACAAATGACAAAAACAAGAAGTCCAAATAAAAACAATGTCTTCTTTTTTATTTTTTTGTCATACCAAAGTGTTCTGGGGACAGCCCAGTGCTGCCCTCCAGGTTGTCAGAGGCCCATGTTCTGTAAGACTTGTTGCTCTGTCATCCTCAGGAACAGCTTCTATCTCAAGATCTCCATTCGGGTTGGCAGGAAGGAGATGGGAGGTGGGGATGAGATAAGCCACTCCCATTTATGGGCATTTCCAGAAAGTGCATGCCACTTCTGTTTATATCTCATTGGTCAGCACTTAGTTTTATTTCCAAGGAAAAAGGGGGAACAGAAGGGAGAACAAAGGGGTCACAGGAGAAATGGTCGACCAGCAGTTTCTGCCACATGTGGCAAAATCTCTGACTTTCATTAGGGCTGAGGAAATAGCAGCACTGGGAGAAAGAGACCATGCAGTTCAGCAGGGGGCATAAACATGAGAGGAGGGCAGAGACTGGGGCCAGCACAAAGAGATGGGTGTGTGGTGGGAAAATGTGGTGTGGGAAGTCAGGTTCTCTCTGACCCTGGACTCTTTCTGGTGCTTAACCCTTGCACCTCTATAATAGACCTTCCATCTCCTCCCCAAAGCCTCAACAGTTTTCAAGTCTGTTACCAACTCAAGCCACTTGTTACCTATTTAAACCCAAACACCAAGATGAGTCTGATTATCATTTCTGTATGTGTAATTGACCCAAAGGGATTACAAATTTATGGAAAGCAGGCAGAGTAACTTACATTCTTCAGTGGCCGGCACCTGTACCTATCTATCTAGCCTTCTGTATTATCTTATCTCAATTTGGGACTACCTGCCTACTTCTAGATAACGTGTTTTTGAGAATCCAAATTCAGTGAGTAGTTTGCCCAAGAAAGTGGCAAGTGTTTATGTACACCAGCTTTCATGTTCTTCTGGTTGTTAAACAAACAATATAGCACTAAGATAAGAACATTTGCGACTTAGTAATATAATGTTTTCATTTTATTGTTTTGTTTTTAATTCCATAGATCTGCTTTCTAGGTAACATAGAATTATCAATGAGTATATTCCTGAGAATTGTTACATGTGGCCTGAAACTATGTATCAGATATTCATTAAGTGCATAACAAATTGCAGGATGGTGCCTGATAATCAAGATGCAACAATCTGTTTCATAAAAAGGGGATATTTGCCCATTTATTCACAAATATGTAATATGTGTCAAGTTCCTATGAGTTACAATGTCAGATAATGCAGGCTCAGAAACTATGGGAGATCCAAGATGCTTTCAAGAAGCTTTTAGCCTTGCTTGTAGGTGAGACACACACATATAAATGTTAGTATGTAACCTTTTAATTGTCCTGTTAACTGTTGAAGGGTGGAAGAAACCCCATTACCAGAAGGAAAACCTTGCAATGTGTTGATCAAGCATAAATAGGCAACCTAAAAGTGGCTCAAAGCAGCCCTTGGCTTTGCCCTGAAGATACCTCTCAGTCCATGGCAAACCACCTCAGATGGCGTTCAGGAGCAGCCTCATCCTCTCTCTGGGCTCCTCTTACCCTCTTTCTCCTCCCCTGGGTCCCTTCTATTCCAGTTCCTGCTTGTACCACGATGTAGTCATAGAAAACTGTCTCTTTTACCCTCTTTCTCCTCCCCTGGGTCCCTTCTACTCCAGTTCCTGCTTGTACCATGATGTAGTCATAGAAAACTGTCTTTCCTGGTATAGCCTCACAGTACCTTACTTATTCTTAATTGCATTTGTGGCTTATGTTTCTATTACACAGTTGCTGGATTAGATTTTCTTCTCCTGACCTTGAAGGCCAAGGGCAATTTAGATTTGAATCCCTAATGCTAATCCAGAAAGTAAACATCTTGTAGGGGTGCCTTTGCAGCATTTACTTCGATGAGTAGCTAGTGAGTCATCATCATACTTTAATCATCAAGATACAAAGAGTTTATTTTTTAAGGAGCTTTAAAAAACACCATTATTTGATCACACCTGGTCAAAGCATATACTTAGAGGAGGTTTGGAACTTATCTATCATCACAGGTGTTTAACCTGTTACTTCATACACAGTATCACTCAATAAATGTTGAATGAATGATTTCGTTCATTTAAAAACTAGCTAAACTACTGACTTTGATTTCTTTTTCGACATTGTTGAACAACTCATTTATTTTTGACAAAGATTGTCCTCTTTAAAGTTATCATCATAGAAACCTCTACATTATAATAAACAACACTTCTATTTAAATCTATTTAGAATATCCTTTTCTAGACATGCTCTCTCAATCTGTGGAGCATTATCATGGATACTCTCAATAGTGGCAAAACTTGGAGCTTGAAGGTTTGAGTAACAGAGTAATAGAGTTCTTGAACATCAATTTTTCTCCATAGGCTTGGGCATCTTTCCCCAGAATTAGCATTATTTCTCTTCCACCAAAGTTTCTTCTTCTTCTTCTTCTTTCTGTAATCATTTATTTTGACAAAGAAGACTGGACCAAAATAGGAGCTGACTAGGTCACTTTCCAGTGTTGAGTTACCCACATGAGCATTCAGCAAATTAGCATTTTTTCATTCTTCTTGCTCTAAGCATCAATTATAGTTGAAAAAATTAATGACTAGTATGGTATTGACACTGAATTGTCAGAATAGTTGCCTAGAATAGTTGCTGCAAACGAAAAAGGCTGTACCAGTGCATGACTTAATATCAGCCCCACACTAAATACACTAAAACACATACAAACAAAAAAGTGTCTTCCAAACTTAACATTATCAAAAACTTTGGTGCCAATCCTTTGTATTTGTACTTATAAATGAGCATCTACTACTATTTCAAAAAAATGTCTTAAATTGGAGCTCATTGGAGGATTTTCTGTGAAGCTACATGATGTCTTCTTTATTTCCTTACCAGGGTCAATAGCAAAATATTGTATTTTACGGCTCTCCTGAAAATAATTTCTCAGGACCTGTTCTGGCATGTTTCTACCCATCTTTAAGGAGGATGATTCTTAGTTTGAATGGGAAAAAAACTCTGATTTTTTAGTAGGCAACTGGGGAGGGAGATTTTGTCCACGAATCTTGTATATTAATCATCTTGGACGACCATAACAAAATACCACAATCTGGGTGGCTTAAACAGCAAACATTAATTTTCTCACAGTTTTAGAAGCTGAAAGCCCAAGATCAAGGTGATGGCAGGAATGATTTCTAGTGAGGCCTCTCTTCCTGAATTGCAGATGGTCTTTCTTTTGTGAGCATGAAGAAAGAAAGAGCAAGTGCTCTGAGTCTCTTCCTCCTATGACACGGATCCTACCAGATTGGGGCATCACCTCTAAGACCTCATTTAACTTCAATTACCTCACTAAAAGGCCCTATTGCCAAATAAAGTCACATTGTGATTAATGGCTTCACCAAAATAATTTTGAGGGGACAAGATTCAGTTTATAACATCCTGGATGAGAATATCATTACTGCACTAATATGTGATTTCTGGCATTTGCTAAAATACTGGCATTCTGCTTTCCTCTCTGTAATATTCCTCTTTTAATAGCCATCCAAGTAATTCACCTATATTAAATGGCTTAAAACTTTGGTATAAAATGTTTTTGTTTTGTTTTGTAAGAAATACTTATGTATCAAAGCATAAAAATTATGTAACATTTCCTTAAAAGCATAAGCTTTTAACAATAGTCACTTAATATAAATAATGCATAAAAGTCTCATGATAATTTAAACAGAAATCTGTAAAGACTGTGTTATAAATGCTACCATGGTATGAGATTATAAAGAGAAGCAGTTTACTAAAACTCCATTGGGACCAGGTTACAAAATGAAAGTGTGTCAACATAGCATGTCTCCATGCTAATGAAGAAAACAAACATACAAAACAATAAAATACTAAGTATTGAACTCAATTACAATTTCTGCTGGGGTATCCAAAGTTGTAAATTAAAGACCTTTAAAAAATGCCATCTATGCCCTTTGTTTCAAAGTAGAATTGCTGATCATTTAGAAAATGTTATGATTGTATTTAAGTTCCCATTTACTACCATTATCACATTTATTTATTAAGTGTTCTAATGTCCAAGGCACTATGTTAGATGGTTTCCAAAACATTGCCTATGACCCAACAATAACACACCATGGCATAGTCAATCCAGTGTTTTTTGTCAATTTTAACAATCCAACTGGATTAAAGCTCATTCAATCTGATGGATTGCCACATAAACAATCGTTAAGAGTCTAAACTACCAAACTGTGCCATGGCCAACTGAATTACTCTGTACAGACTTGGGCACAGAGAAGGCACAACCCCCGATCTTGAGGCAATTACTTTCTAAATCACTAAAACATTATTATTATAATAACAAATCAAATTGATGAAACATAATGGTACTAAATATTTCTGGCTCCAGTTAAATGCTCTGTGAATGCAAAAAAAGTATAGTAATATCTCACAAAGAATGTCCCAAAGTGGCCAAGTGTTGAAGGCCCAAAACATGAAAAATTGCTTAAGAAGTTTGAACTGCAGCAGAATCCTATAGACATGCCTGTAGAACAGTTTTCAGCAAAGTCATTCACTCAAAAGATATATAGTGAGTACTTACCATGTACCAGGAGGAAAAAAAAAGAACCTTTACATGGTGTTTGTAATAGCATCCTGAGTTAAATTAGACTGTTAGATAGTAAGGGAATTATCCTTGAACCTTTGGTAACCACAAATCTAAAGCCTGCAATGGCAATAAGTACATACCTACCTACTGATAATCACCCTAAATGTAAATGGTCTGAAAACACCAATCAAAAGACATAGAGACACTGAATGGATAAAAAAGCAAGACCCATATATATGCTGCCTACCAGAGACTCGCTTTAAACCCAAAGTCATACACAGACTAAAAGTGAAGGGACGGAAAAAGATATTTCATGCAACTAATAGGGAGAAAAAAGCAAGAGTTGCAGTACTTGTATCAGACAAAATAGACTTCAAAATAAAGAAAGTAACAAGAGACAAAAAAGGACATTACATAATGATAAAGGGGTCAGTCCAACAAGAAGATGTAACTATTATAAATATCTATGCTCCCAATACAGAAGCACCTACATATGTGAAACAAATACTAACAGAATTAAAAGGGAAAATAGAAAGCAATGCATTCATTATAGGAGATTTCAACACACCACTCACTCCAAAGGACAGACCAAGCACACAGAAAATAAGTAAGGAGATAGAGGCACTGAAAAACACATTAGAACAGATGGGCCTATCAGACATCTACAGAACTCTACACCCAAAAACAGCAGAATACACATTCTTCTCAAGTGCATATGGAACATTTTAAAGAAGAGATTATACAGTAGGCGACAAAAACAGCATCGGTAAATTCAAAATTCTCAGACCACAAAGGTGTAAAATTAGAAATAAATTACTCAAAGAAAATGAAAAAATCCCACAACACATGGAGGCTTCACAACAGGCTCCTAAATAACAAGTGGATCAATGACCAAATAAAAACAGATATCAAACAATATATGGAGACAAATGACAACAATAATTCAACACCACAAAATCTGCGGGAAGCAGCGAAGGCCGTGTAAAGAGGGAAGTATATTGCAATACAGGCTTACCTCACAGAAGAACAATCCCATATGAAGAGTCTAAACTCACAAAATTATGAAACTAGAAAAAGAAAAACAAATGAGGCCCAAAGTCAGTAGAAGGAGGGACATAATAAAGATTAGAGCAGAAATAAATAAATATGAGAAGAATAAAACAATAGAAAAAATTAATGAAACCAAGAGCAGGTTCTCTGAGAAAATTAACAAAATAGATAAACCCCTAGCCAGAGTTTTTATAAAAAATAAAAGAGTCTACACACATAAACAGAATCAGAAATGGGAAAGGAAAATTCACTACAGACACCACAGAAATACAAAGAATTATGAGAATACTATGAAAAATTATATGCTAGTGAACTGGATAACCTGGAAGAAATGGACAGCTTTCTGGAAAAATACAACCTTCCAAGGCTGACTCAGAAAGAAACAGACCAATTACCAGAAACAAAATTGACTTGGTAATCAAAAATGAACCTGAGAACAAAACCCTTGGACCAGATGGCTTCACCACTGAATTTTATAAAACATGTAGTGAAGACCTAATACCCACCCTCCTTAAAGTTTTCGAAAAAGTAGAAGAAAAGGGAATACTTCTAAAATCATTCCATGAGTCCAGTATCACTCTAATACCAAAACAGGCAAAGATACCACAGAAAAAGAAAATTATAGACCAATATCCCTGATGAACATAGATGCAAAAATACTCAACAAAATATAAGCAAACTGAATTAAAAAATATATCAAAAAGATCATCCACCATTATCAAGTAGGATTTATTCCAGGGAAGCAAGGATGGTACATTATTAGTAAATCCATCAACATCATCCACCATGTCAACAAAAAGAGGGACAAAAAAAAAATCATCATCTCCATAGATGCTGAAAAAGCATTTTACAAAATTCAACATCCTTCATGATAGAAACTCTTGACAAAATGGGTATAGAGGGCAAGTACCTCAACATAATAAAGGCCATATATGACAAACCAACAGCCAACATCATACTTAAAAGCGAGAAGCTGACAGCCTTTCCTTTAAGATCAGGAACAAGACAAGGATGCCCATTCTCTCCACTTCCATTCAACATAGTTCTGGAGGTCCTCACCACAGCAATTAGACAACACAAAAAAATAAAGGGCTTCCAGATTGGTAAGGAAGAAGTTAAACTGTCACTGTTTGCAGATGACATGATATTGTACATAAGAAACCCTAAAGAATATACTCCAAAACTACTAGATCTAATATCTGAATTATCAAAATTAATACACAGAAATCTGTTGCATTCCTATACACTAATGATAAACTAGCAGAAAAAGTAATCAGGAAAACAATTCCATTCACAATTGCATCAAAAGAATAAAATACCTAGGAATAAACCTAACCAAGGTAGTGAAAGACCTATACTCTGAAAAATACAAGACAAACATGAGAGAAATTAAAGAAGATACCAATAAATGGAAACACATCCGGTGCTCATGGACAGGAAGAATTAATATTGTCAAAATGGCCATCCTGCCTAAAGCAATCTACAGATTCAATGCAATTTCTATCGAATTACCAACAGCATTCTTCAATGAACTAGAGCAAATAGTTCTAAAATTCATATGGAACCACAAAAGACCCCGAATAGCCAAAGCAATCCTGAGAAGGAAAAATAAAGCTGGGGGGATTATGCTCCCCAACTTCAAGCACTACTACAAAGCCACAGTAATCAAGTCAATTTGGTACTGGCACAAAAACAGACCCATAAACCAATGGAACAGACTAGAGAGCCCAGATATAAATAAACCCAAGCATGTATGGTCAATTAATATATGATAAAGGAGCCATGGATATACAATGGGAAAATGACAGCCTCTTCAACAGCTGGTGTTGGAAAAACTAGACAGCTACATGTAAGAGAATGAAACTGGATTATTGTCTAACCCCATACAAAAAAGTAAGCTCAAAATGCATAAAAGACCTGAATGTAAGTTATGAAACCATAAAACTCTTAGAAGAAAACATAGGCAAAAATCTCTTGAATATAACCATGAGCAACTTTCTCCTGAATGCATCTCCTCAGGCAAGGGAAACAAAAGCAAAAATGGACAAATGGGATTACATCATGATAAAAACTTCTGTAGAGCAAAGGACACCATCAGCAGAACAAAAAGGCATCCTACAGTATGGGAGAATATATTTGTTCATATATCTGACAAGGGGTTAACATCCAAAATATATAAAGAACTCACACACCTCAACACCCAAAAAGCAAATAACCCTATTAAAAAATGTCTCCAAAGAAGAAATTCAGATGGCCAACAGGCACATGAAAAGATGCTTCACATTGCTAATCATCAGGGAAATGCAAACTAAAACCACAATGAGATATCACCTCACACCAGTTAGGATGGCCGACATAGAAAAGAATAGGAACAACAAATGCTGGCAAGGATGTGGAGAAAGGGGAACCCTGCTACACTGCTGGTGGGAATGTAAATTAGTTCAACCATTGTGGAAAGCAGTATGGAGGTTCCTCAAAAAACTAAAAATAGAAGTACCATTTGACCCAGGAATTCCACTCCTAAGAATTTACCCTAAGAATGCAGCAGCCCAGTTTGAAAAAGACATATGCACCCCTATGTTTATCACAGCACTATTTACAATAGCCAAGATATGGGAAACAGCCTAAGTGTTCCATCAGTGATGAATGGATAAAGAAGAGGTGGTACTATACAGAATGGAATATTATTCAGCCATAAAAATAAATCTGCATTTGCAACAGCATGGGATGAACTAAGAGGCCATTATTCTCAGTGAAATAAGCCAGGCAGAGAAAGACAAGTACCAAATGATTTCACTCATCTGTGGAGTATAACAACAAAGCAAAAACTGAAGGGACAAAACAGCAGCAGACTCACAGAACCCAAGAATGGACTAACAGTTGCCAAAGGGAAAGGGACTGGGGAGGGTGGGTCAGAAGGGAGGGAGAACAGGAATAAGAGGCATTATGATTACCACACATAATATAGTGGGGGAGGATGGGGAAGGCAGTATAGCACAGAGAAGACAAGTAGTGATTCTATAGCATCTTACTACGTTGATGGATACTGATTGATTGCAATGGGGTGTGGTGGGGGGACTTGATAATAGGTGGAATGTTGAAACCACAATGTTGCTCATGTGAAACCTTATTAAGATTGTATATCAATGATTCCTTAATAATAAAAAAAAAGATTCACAGGAAAGATTGCTCAGCAGTATCAAAGCCCTGGGAAAAAGTAAACAGACAGGAGCAGGAACGACATCAAAGTCAAATAAAATCATTTGCTTCATTGCTAAAACTCTTTATTGGGAAATACCATGAATCTTATGTAAGATTGTACTATTGGAAAACTGCTGTTATTCATATTGTTACGGAAAATACTGGAAAAACCTGGACTGGATCACTGACGGGAGAACCAAGAGGCACTGGGAGGTCTTGGAGTGTTGAGGTTTTATTTTACACCAGTGGGCTCAGAAGGGAGTAATCTCCTAAGGTCTGAGCCCCGAACAAAGGCAAAGGGAGCTATATCTATCTTTCTGCTTCTCTATCTGTAACATTCCTACATGCACAGCAAGCGAGCAAGCAAGGCGAGTAAGTTTAGGGAGTAAGGTTTACGGAGTGAGTTTAGGGAGTAAGTGCCTGGCAGAGCGGAGAGTGAAGAGGAGGGGGGAAAAACGGAAATTTCTGCTGTCTTTGCTAACTAGAGAAGTGGAGGGAGCCACCTAGACTAAATTGCTGTCCTTGTAAATATTTCCCTATCAATATGAGATCTCAGAATGCTTGGTAAAACAAAAAAGAAATTTTGTTATTCTACCATGCTATTCCCTCTGGCTATTGTCCTTTCACTCCTTTGTTGTATATTTCAATTTACCATTTATTGAATACTTAAGTCAAATGCTATACTTTCCTACAAAGAGTTTCATATTCAATACTCAAAAGAGATAGTAACATTCATTATTCTCATTTTAGAGATAAGAAAACTGGAGCGCCAAGAAATTTAGTAGCCTGTTCACATTCACACAGCTTCTAAGGGGCAAAACCAGGATTCAAATCTAGGTCTGGATGGCTCTAGACACCTGATACTCATTATAAAATTACTTGAAAGAAGCCATATCTCTATTTTTTTCATACCTACCCCTACATTTAGACCCTTACAATCTGATGTTGGCCTTCCATATATCACTGAACCTGTTTTCTCAAATAACCAAGGACTGACTGGTAACCAAATCTAATGGCCTCCTATCTATCCTTTAAGGTCCAGCTCAAGTTTCACCCCATTCTTAATTTTTTTCCTAGTATTCTACCATTCCCTTCTCCAAGTTGGGAATATTTCCTTCCTCAACTTCTCTGTATTCATTGCTATACTGTTGATCAGATTTTTCATGTACACACTTACACGTTTATTCACACTGTCACTCACACATTCACCATTCATTTATTGAGTACTTGTGTGTCATTCATTGTGCTAAGTCAGGAGAGTATAGAGATGACTAAAGCACAATTTCTTTTCCCTAAAGAACATACTCCAGTCAGGAGAAAAAACTGGTAACAATAATTATAACTCAGTATGATGAATTGTATAAAAGTGGCTCATGTTGGACACTCAAGAACATCTGTGCAGTTAATGCATTAATTTTCCGTTTTCAAAAGAACTAGGGGAAAGTATATATTTCCGACTTAGTTATTAGGTAGCCATGTTAATTCTTACCACTTTGTGGGCTCAGAAAGACTACAAGTAGACTATTTTTAGCCAAATATTATACAATAATTAGTTTGAAACTCTCTAGGCAGAGGTACAGACACCCAGAGGAAAGCTTAGATTTGGGCTGTGAATGTATAACTTAGAACATTCCATCTGTTTATCTTCTCCTCCAAATCAACAAAAAAATCCACTGTCCTGACACATAAAACATATCTTCTTTTCTAGTTAGAGTATACATAATATAGGAATTAATAAAATATTTGAAATCTTATTCAGATACAAGAGTACAATCTCAATGTCATGAATTCTTTAGATGGTTCTCATCAATAAAAGCAGTATAGGTTTTTGAGTAAAGCCCTTTTGCAGGATGAAATATTTAATGATAATACACACCTTGGCTGATTTTGTATATAGAGTATATACCAGTAAACATCTCATTCATGTCCCATTTTTCACTTGCTATACTCATAAACCTTGAGAAAATTTAAGATCTCCTTGCTATTTAATAACATCTAAAATTTTCAGTGCTATTAAACCTGTAATCTGGATTCCCAGGCCCTGACTTCTGAAACTTGAGTGCTTAGATATCTGGAGTAATATGATACAGTGAAAAATTGAATGCAGCTTCTTGAAAGATCTATCAAAACAGGAGTCATCTTGAAACAGTTATGGCTTGGCAGATAGGCACAGCATCAACTTTTGCCTCTTTAATCTTGGCATGAATTAACACACTTAAAGTGATTTGCCACCAAATGCACTTCTCTGCTCTGTTTAAAAGTAGTATTTTTGTTGAAAACATCACAAAACAACTCTTTTATAAAATAATTATTTGTTCACCAAATGCCGATGTGTTCATCAAATATCTGCTTCTGTGGAGTAAAAACATGTCATTTTCATGGATAACTGCCCATTTTAGATTTCACTTGACAGATTACAAAGTGTTTCATGCTTAGCAGGGAAAAAGGGACAGCAAGCCTCAGAGGCCTACCATGGAGTTATCTTTTCAGTTTAAATAGCTTTAAGCTTTGTCTTTTGAGAAACAAAGGTTTGAGCAAGAGGAAAAAGTGACAGACAGATACTGCAACATCTTAAGTTCAATTTTCATGCATTGATTTTCTTGCCCTCAAAGATTTCATTCTAGGAACCTTTTTAGCCAAACAGGGACAAACATTCCATTAAGATGAACCATAGTCTCATAGAAATGGTCTTAACTGGTTGACTTGATGGGCCAGAATTGTTTTGCTCATTTATAAAAGTGTTCTATTTTGTTTTACCTGAACTCCACCATAAACAAAAACAAAACTAAAAGATTGAGATCTAGGCGGCCGCTTAAATATTTTTTATTTAATATATGAATTTTTAACAAGGTAACATTCCTTGCAGCAACAATATAACTGAATCTGAGTAAAGCAAGAATATGAATAAAAATGCAGAACATATGTACAAGCATCTTTTCTTTTTTCTTTTTGCATTTTTTGCACTTTGAATCTGAATGTCCCAAAAGGCATGGCTAACTAATGATGCTATCAATCTCATTTCACCCACTTCATTTGTCACTATGCATTACAGACAACATCCTTAGAAATTCATCTCTTTCTCCTTCCAAATTCATTCCACACTCAAGGACAACCATATACAGCTGGTTGCTTCCCACATATAATTATCACCCTCCTATGCTGACAGAGTGAAGAAAAGCAAAAGGCCTTGCACTTATTTAGTTAAACTAATGATATCCCTACTGTCAATCAAGGCAATTCAGGGAGGGACAATGTGTTGGGATTTTCCAAAATCAACAAATAAGTGTTCAACCTATTAGCTCTATAAACAAGGCTGGGTAGAGCTCATAAGTTGAATGGCAGTGGCAACGATCACTGTAGTCACAAGGCATTCTTCAGCACTGGTCATAAAAAAAAGCCATCACAGTCACAGAATCCAGTGTCTCTGGGCATCATCCAGTGAAGGGCTCTACTTGCTATAGTTTCTGAAGCACAGAACTCATCAAATGACCAGAGCACTGAGTCACTAACATTGATTTTCATTAATTTTCAATTTTCTCTATATTTTGAAATCGTATTCTCCCAAGGCTTCCTAAACTAGTGAAAGTTAGTCACCTAGTCATAGGACATCTACTCTGACATGAAGTACCATAAGTTCTTGAGTGCTAATCATTAAAAGAGTACTGATTGTAAGAACTTTAAAAACTGTGTTTCATTGATCAGTTAGGCACTCATTTCAGAGAACCACAGGCAGGGTCTTACCATTTTAATGTAGTATGTTTTAAAGATGTCAAATGTATTTCTCTAACACAACAATAAAGCCAAATGGATTTTGTTCACTGACCCATCAGTCAGCAGTCAGACCCCATTCCACAAAACAATGCAATCCTATCATCACACAAGTGTAACGACAAAGGTAAAGAATATACAGTAGTGGTTAGTGACACGATCTTGAATTTAGCCCTAGCTCCTTCCCTATGTAACTTTGGGCAAGCTATTTAACATCTCTGAGTGTCATTTTGTCATCTTTAAAATGGATACAATGATGTTTACCTCGCAGACAATATCTGGGGATTAAATGATATGATACAGTATTGTATCCGGCATATAGTAAATACTGAAAAAATGCCAGCTAGTAGTAGAGGTGGTGGTGATGTCTTGATGGTCTACATATTCTCTTTGACACTCTTTCCATCAAAATGCTGAAAAATCCTCTTTCCTTGAATATGAGGGAGGCTTAGTAACTTGCTTTTGTCAAACAGCATATGGTAGCGGTGATGCTGGGTGATTTGTGAGGTTATCATAAGAAGCAAATACAGTTTCTTCGTGGTGTGCTCAGTCTCTCCTGCTCTGTCCCTCTCTATCAATGCACATCTTTGGAACCCAATCACCATGTCATGTAGGTATCCCAGTTGACAGTACTATCAAAAGTCCTGACCTACAGCCACCATCAACTGCCAGAAATGTGAGTGAGCCTTCAGATGATTGCCGCCTTCAGCCTTTTAAGCTCCCTGAGCTAATACTAAGCAGAGCAGAGATGAGCTGTTCTTAGCAAGCCCTGCCCAAATCAAATTCATGAGCAAAACAAGCATCACTGTTGGTGTAGTTTTAACCACTAAGCTTGGGGGCCATTTGTTACATAGCAACAGGAAAGTGGAACAGCATCTAAGCAACATGGGGACTAGTCACTAAAATTTGAGAGAAACAGCCTTGCCATTGCAGACTAAGGCTTAAAGCACAATCACCACCAGAGCAAGTGTTTGTCAAGAAATGTAGTTTACAAAGAAGTTTCTTAACCATCATGTCACTCAGCGACTTATAGAAGAGACAATCAAGGTTCAAAGAAGCTAGCTAATTTTTACAAAAATCACACAAATAATAAGTGATAGAGTCAAATATGGACTCTACATCTTGATCAAGAATACACAGAATGGTTGGATTAAAGATGGCGGCGTGAGAGGTGAGACAGAGGCTTCCTCCTAAACTCTCATATAATATGAAAATAAAGCTACTACAACTAGTCTTGAAAGAGCAACAGGAAAGAGGACAGCAACAAACTGCATACACTTGGAGACAAGAGCAGCCCTCATGGAACAGCGTAACATACTAAAGCTGTGGTCCTACGGGATCCAAGCCCTTCCCCCACCCCAGCTCACCAGTAGGAAGAACAGGAATGGAGCAGGGAGGGAGTGGAGATATGGGACTGCTGAATACCTAACTCTGGAGATCTGCTCTGGGAGCACGAACCTACATTTCATGGTGCTTGCATGATACTCTTGTAATTAGGGGGTTGGAAAGCTAAGACAGGCAAAATTCCTTGAGAGACTAAGAATCCAGCTGTTCGTGAAAGCAGGGATCCATACCCAGCTGCTCGGGGACAAAAGAAAGGCGGGCAGTCTGAGAGACTTCCTAACAAAGAAGCCCTTAGCAAGAGGGCTGCTAAAGGGGCAAGGATTGCACAGAGCTTACTGCTCAGGAGAAAGGACAGGCAGAAAAAATGGTCTGAGTGCACTCTGCCCAGCAGGTTGGGAGCTTTCACAATATTCAGGTGCTCCACCTGCCTGGCTGCCTACACAGCTCCAAGAACCCCTACTGTGACAGGCAGACTAGTGCATCTTTCTTCTGGCCAGCCCCACCGGGCTTGCAAACTGGGAAATCTTTCCCTGGTGTTAGGCCAGACAGAGGGAAGATCAGTCTACAGCAACAAAAAACGCAAAGCACAGAGGCTTATACCTGTGTGCTCAGCCCACTGGTTCAGGCAGTGGAGACAGGCATAGCAGCCAGGAACCAGGAAACAGCCCTTTCCTCCCCGGAGGCACCAACAAAACTCCCCTACAATCCCCGCATTGCTCCAGGGGCTGAGCAGCTCCACAGAGTAGAGTTTCTGGCACTAGAGGGCGCCATATACAAATATGAAATGCCAAAGGAACATGGTCCAGAGTAAAATTATGAATACAACTCCTGAGAAAGATTTCAGTGATATGGACCTTAGGACTCTCCCTGAAAGGGAGTTCAAAATAAAAATCATTAACATGCTCATGGAGGTATGGAAAGATATTCAAGAACTCAGGAATGAATTCTGGTCAGAGATCCAATCATTGAAGAACACAATGGACAGTATTAAAAGCAGATTGGATACAGTGGAGGAGACAATAAATGAAATAGAAACTAGAGAAGAGGAATACAAAGAAGCTGAGGCACTGAGAGAAAAAAGGATCTCTAAGAATGAAAGAATATTGAGAGAACTGTTTGACCAATCCAAACGGAACAATATTCGCATTATAGGGGCACCAGAAGAAGAAGAGAGAGAAAAAGGGATATAAAGTGTCTGTGAGGAGGGGATTGCTGAAAACTTCCCCAGTCTGGGGAAGCAGATAGTCTCTCAGGCCATGGAGGTGAGCAGATCTCCCAACACAAGGGACCCAAGGAAGACAACAGCAAGACATATAGTAATTAAAATGGCAAAGATCAAGGATAAGGACAGACTATTAAAAGCAGCCAGAGAGAGAAATAAGATCACATACAAAGGAAAACCCATCAGGCTTTCATCAGACTTCTCAACAGAAACCTTACAGGCCAGAAGGGAGTGGCATGATGTATTTAATGCAATGAAGCAGAAGGGCCATGAACCAAGATTACTTTATCCAGCAAGATTATCATTTAAATTTGAAGGAGGGATTAAACAATTCCCAGATAAGCAAAAGCTGAGAGAATTTGCCTCCCACAAACCATCTCTACAGTGTATTTTGGAGGGACTGATATAGATGGAAGTGTTCCTACAGATTAATAGCTGTCACCACAGGTAATAAAACCACAGTAAAGAAAATAGAACAGCTAATTACTAAGCAAATGCAAAATTTAATTAATAATCCCCAAAGTCAATCAAGGGATAGACAAACAGTACAGAATATGATACCTAATACATAAAGAATGGAGGAGGAAACAAAGGAGGAGGGAAAAAAAAACCAAAAAAAGAACCTTAAGATTGTGTTTGTAATAGCATATTAAGTGAGTTGTTAGACTCTTAGATAGTAGGCAAGTTAACCTTGAACCTTTGGAAACAACGAATCTCAACCTGCAATACCAATAAGTACATACCTATCCATAATCACGCTAAATGTAAATGGATTGAATGCACCAGTCAAAAGACACAGAGTCACTGAATGGATAAAAAAACAAGACCCATCTATATACTGCCTTCAAGAGACTCACTTTAAACGCAAAGACATACGCAGACTAAAAGTGAAGGGATGGAAAAAGATATTTCATGCAAACAACAAGGAGAAAAAAGCAGGTGTTACAGTACTTGATTCAGACAAAATAGACTTCAAAATGAAGAAAGCAGGAAGAGATAAAGAAGGAAATTACATAATGATAAAGGGGTCAGTCCAACAAGCAGATATAACCATTATAAAAATATATGCACCCAACACAGGAGCGCCACCATATGTGAAACAAATACTAATAATATTAAAGGAGGAAATAGACAGCAATGCATTCATGTTAGTAGACTTCAACACACCACTCACTCCAAAGGACAGATCAACCAGACAGAGAATAAGTAAAGACACAGAGGCACAGAACAACACACTAGAACAGATGGACCTAACAGACATCTACAGAACTCTACACCCAAAAAACAACAGGATACACATTCTTCTCAAGAGCACATGGAACATTTTCCAGAACAGACCACATACTAGGCCACAAAAAGAACCTCAGTAAATTCAAAAAGATTGAAATACTAACAACCAACGTCTCAGATCACAAAGGTATAAAACTAGAAATAAATTTAAGAAAGAAATCAAAAAGGCTCACAAATACATGGAGACTTAACAACATTCTCCTAATTAATCAATGGGTTAATGACCAAATCAAAATAGAAATCAAAGAATACATGGAGACTAATAACAACAACAACACAAAGCCACAACTTCTGTGGGACGCAGCAAAGGCAGTTCTAAGAGGGAAGTATATTTCAGTCCAGGCCTATTTAAAGAAGGAAGAACATTTCCAAATGAATAGTCTAAAGACACAATTATTGAAATTGGAAAAAGAAGAACAAATGAGGTACAAATTCACCAGAAGGACGGACATAATAAAGATCAGAGAAGAAATAAATAAAATTGAGAAGAATAAAACAATAGAAAAAATCAATAAAACCAAGAGCTGCTTCATTGAAAAAATAAACAAAATAGATAAACTTGTAGCCAGACTTATTAAGAGAAAAAGAGAATCTACACACATAAACAGAATCAGAAATGAGAAAGGAAAAATAACGAAGGACCCCACAGAAATACAAAGAATTATAAGAGAATATTATGAGAATCTATATGCTAACAAGCTGGAAAACATAGAAGAAATGGAAAACATCTTAGAAAAATACAACCTTCCAAGACAGACAAGCAAGAAACAGAAAAACTAAACAGACCAATCACCAGCAACCAAATTCAATGGGTAATCAAAAAACTACCCAAGAACAAAACCCCCGGACCAGATGGATTCACCTCGGAATTCTACCAGACATATAGAGAAGAAATAACACCTATTCTCCTTAAAGTTTTTCAAAAAATAGAAGAGGAGCAAATACTTCCAAACTCATTCTATGAAGCCAGCATCACTCTAATACCAAAACCTGGCAAAGACCTCACCAAAAAAGAAAATTACAGAGCAATATCCCGGATGAATGTAGATGCAAAAATAGTCAACAAAATATTAGCAAACCAAATTCAAAAATACATAAAGAGGATCATACACCATGATCAAGTGGGATTCATAACAGCAATGCAAGGATGGGACAACATTTGAAAATCCATCAACATCATCCACCACATCAACAAAAAGAAGAACAAAAACCACATGATCATTTCCGTAGATGCTGAAAAAGCATTTGACAAAATTCAGCATCCATTCCTGATTCAAACTCTCAGCAAAATGGGTATAGATGGCAAGTACCTCAACATCATAAAGGCCATATATGACAAACCCACAGCTAACATCATACTTAACAGCAAGAAGCTGAAAGCTTTTCATCTAAGATCGGGAACAAGACAGGGATGCCCACTCTCTCCACTGTTATTCAACATGGTACTGGAGGTTCTAGCCACAGCAATCAGACAAAACAAAGACATACAAGGCATCCAGATTGGTAAAGAAGAAGTCAAATTGTCACTATTTGCAGATGGCATGATACTGTACATAAAAAACCCTAAAGATTCCATTCCAAAACTACTAGAACTAATATCTGAATTCAGCAAAGTTGCAGGATACAAAATTAACACACAGAAATCTGTTGCTTTCCTATACACTAACATTGAACTAACAGAAAGAGAAATCAGAAAAACAATTCCATTCACAATTGCATCAAAAGAATAAAATACCTAG
>JAVSCE010015171.1:0-23554 GCA_032199065.1 Smutsia gigantea | reverse complement strand
AAAACAAATAGCCACCTTAACAACATTATTAGAATCACTAACTTCAACACTAACTCCTTTGAAAAATAGAGTTGAATCTCCTCTAGTTAAGGAAGATGATAAACACATTTATCCAGTAAATACTTTTGATAATAAAGAAAGAGAGCTTGTCCTTACAACCCCTCCTTTACCTCCATAACAGGAAACTCCACCTGAGTTAACTGTTCCCATTCCTCAAGTTTCAGTAATAGCCCAATCCATCTTAAATGCAAGATTAGAGGGGGATATTGATGCTTTCTCACTGCCTATTTCAGCTTCTGCGTTTCCTGTCACTGTACAACAAATGCCTGCTAATGACCAATATCGTCAAGAATATCAACAATTTGAATACACTCCCTTATCTTTTAAAGTTATAAAGGACTTGAAACAAGCAGTGACTATGTATGGATTGCAATCTAATTATGTTAAAGAGCTGTTACAAGGATTAGCACAGGAATACCACTTAATTCCCTATGATTGGGATATGTTAGCTAGAACAGTGGCCTTTAACAAAAGAGAAGCTTCAAGCATTAGAGCAATTAATACAAGAACAGCTGTCTGCTGGGCATATAGAAGAATATGTTAGTCCATGGAATTCTCCTATTTTTGTTATTAAGAAAAAATTAAGAAAATGGAGAATGCTGACATTTGAATATTTTAAGAAAAATAAATGCTGTTATTCAACCTATGGGTCCTCTACAATCTGGACTGCCACAACCCAGTATGATTCCCCTAGATTGGAATATTAAAATAATTGATTTAAAAGATTGCTTTTTCACCATTCCATTACAACCTTCTGATTGTGAAAAATTTGCTTTTACTGTTCCATCTCCCAATAATTATAAACCTACAACTCGATATCAATGGAAAGTTTTACCTCAAGGAATGTTAAATAGCCCTACATTATGTCAACACTTGGTTACTCAACCTTTAGAAAAATTAAGGAGAAAATTTCCTGATTCCTTAATTATTCATTATATGTATTTTATATTGTTTTAATTGCTCATAAAAATTTGCCCATTTTACAAACCCTCTTTAAGCAAGCTGTTATAGAATTAACTGCTTATGGTCTTATTATTGCTTCTGACAAGATACAGAATAGTAATTCATGTAACTATTTAAGAAGTATAATTGCAAGAACAAAAATTCTTCCACAAAAAATTCAAATTAGGGGAGATAGTCTCAGGACTCTAAATGATTTTCAAAAGCTCTTAGGTGATAGTAAATGGCTTCGCCCTTCATTAGGAATTCCAACCTATTCACTCAAGCATTTATGTAATACTTTAAATGGGAATTCTGAATTAAATAGTTCTAGACAGTTGTCACCTCAAGCTGAAAAAGAATTAGAATGAATAGAAGAACATATGAGAAAAGTTATTTAGATCATATTGATCCACAATATTATTTTGAATTATTAGTCTTCCCTTCTGAGCATTCCCCTACTGGTATTTTATGGCAAAAAGGAAAAATTCTAGAATGGATATTTTTACCACATAAGGCATCAAAGAA
The DNA here is from genome assembly GCA_032199065.1 of Smutsia gigantea. Lineage (NCBI taxonomy): Eukaryota > Metazoa > Chordata > Mammalia > Pholidota > Manidae > Smutsia > Smutsia gigantea. The sequence continues at coordinate 22,027 of JAVSCE010015171.1, read as the reverse complement.
ATTGCTTACATATATAGATAAAATTTATCAGTTAACTACTCGTGGGCACTTATGATTGTGTGCCTTGACTGCACAAGACCCTTCCGAAATTGTTGTTCCCCTTACTAACATCCAAATAGCTGACAACTGGAAATTGAATGATAGCTGGCAAATAGCCTTTGTCAACTATATAGGAAATATTAATAATCATTTTCCAAAAGACAAATGTGTTCAATTTATTTTTTAAAACTCAGTGGATTTGTACTGACATTATTAAAACTCATCCTATCCCAAAAGCTGATCCTTATTATACAGATGCTAATAAAGAAGGCAAAGCAGTATATAGTGGAAAAACTACAAAAATTGTTCAAACTTCTTATCGCTCAGTACAAAAAGCTGAATTATATGCTGTTATTATGCTATTACAAAATGTTACAAATCCCCTTAATATTGTTACTGACTCACAATATGTTGAATATATAGCAAAACATATTTACTCTGTTACTCTATTTGATGATGGCACTGAATTGCATCAATTATTTTGTACATTGCAACAATTTTTGTATGAAAGACATCATGATCTTTATACTACACATATATGAGCACATACCTCCCTCCCTGGACCACTGACTAAAGCTAATGAACATATTGATAAGTTACTTATTGGATCCCTATTGACTGCTAAGGCATGGCATGAACAAACTCATGTTAACAGAAAAGGTTTACAAGTTAAATTCCACCTCACTAAAGAACAGGCTCAAAATATTATTTATCAATGCCCTCAGTGTACCCAAATTCAAAGTAAACCTTACACCCAGGGGTCAATCCAAGAGGACTGCACTCTAATGAACTGTGGCAAATGGGTGTCACCCATATTCTAGAGTTTGGAATATTATCTTTTGTTCATTGCTCACTTGATATGTATTCTAGTTTTAGATAGGCTTCTGCACTATCAAGAGAAAAGGCTGATATGTAATTCAACATTTACTAGAAGCTTTTAATGTTATGGGATTGCCAACTAAAATTAAAATAAATAATGCCCCTAGTTATCTTTCTGCAAAATTACAAAAGTTTCTCTCCCAATGGGACATTAAGCATGTTACTGGAATTACATATAATACTCAGGGACAAGCAATTATTGAAAGATATAATTGTACATTAAAAGAAATGTTGCTTAAACAAAAAGGGGGATATGGTGGCACAGAAACTCCCCATATGAGAATACACAGGACATTATTTACTCTGAATTTTTTTAATTTAAATGATACAGGTTCATCAGCAGAGCACAGATATTGGGTACAGTAAAAGTCTCCTGAAATAAATCAGCCTGCTTTTATAAAAATGACACAGGAGAATGGGAATCAGGGACTGTTCAGAGGTGGAACCAAGGATATTCTTGTGTCCCTACAGAAACAGGAGAAACTGTGGATCCCGACTAAAAAGATAAAACCCCAAAAATGAATAAAAGGTTTCAATTTGATGCTGAACCTCCAGTTGATGAGATGCAAGCCATGATTATTGGAAGACCCAGAGTTCAAGTTCTGTTACCAAGAACTCAAAAAGTGAATCTACCAACATCTAAAAAAGATGACACAGGAAGCTGAAAAAATTATACAACTGACTGGACAGGCACACAACAATTCAAATTTGTTCTTGGCTGTGATTGCTGTGGTAACCATAGGGGTAAGTCCAGCTAATGGCATTAATCATTCATATTGTGCTTACATTCCTATCAATCAAGTTATTCATTGGCTCTCTGAAATGGTCCCAATATATGCTAATGATTCCAATTGGACTCCTGGTCCTTATGATACTCGTGGCCCGTTAAGGCCAGGAAAAGAGGGCATGAAAATTGAAAATTATACAGTGGGAGGAGAGGGGATACCCATTTGTATTAGACATGAATTGCATTGCTTGAAAATGCAACCAGCTGCATGGCTATCCATTGTCAAAAATGATACCAATAAAAATTATTCCTTCTTAAAGCATTTGGATTCCACAAAAAAGATAATACAAAAGACACAACAGATCATCCCCCTGATTTGCACATCTGCACCCAGCTAATAGCTACAAAAATCAGTGACTGGGTGCACTGGACAAATCGTCGGGGAGAAATATGTCGGGTTTTACATAATACTTCCTATGGAAGCATCACTGATTGGAGCCCTCAAGGTTCCACCCAGACCAAAGGACAGGGGCATGACCTGAAATGGTGTAAATATATTAATTGCATTAATCACGCCATTGTCACATTTCTAGTGAGACCATTTATTGGCATGGAGGTGGGATGCCTCCTCCTGTGGCACATTTACCTTTTGGGCCCCTGCAATATCACTTATGTGGGGTCTGAGAGCTTGGAAAGGCTATATTTGGAATGATAGCATTACAAAAAGTAGACGATTGAGGGTTTTTTTATAATTTATTTTGTTATCATTAATCTACAATTACATGTGCAATATTATGGTTATTAAACTACACCCTTCATCAGGTCCCCCACACCAACCCCACTGCAGTCACTGTCCATCAGCATAGTGAGATGCTATAGAATCATTACTTCTCTTCTCTGAGTTGTACAGCCCTCCCCACACCCCTCCCAATATTATGTCTCCTAATCGTACTGCCCCTTTTTTCCCTTTGTCCCTCCCTTCCCACCCATCCTCCTCAGTTCCTTTCCCCTTGGTAACTATTAGTCCGTTCTTGGGTTCTGTAAGTTTGCTGCTGTTTTCTTCCTTCAGTTTTTTTTTTTTTGATCTTATACTCCACATATGAGTGAGGTCATTTGATATTTGCCTTTTTCCACTTGGCTTATTTCTCTAGCATCATACACTACAGCTCCATCCCTGTTGTTGCAAATGATAGGATTTGTTTTCTTCTTATGGCTGAAAAATATTCCATTGGGTATATGTACCACATCTTCTTTATCCATTCATCTACTGATGGACACTTAGGTTGCTTCCATTTCTTGGCTATTGTAAATAGTGCTGCGGTAAACATAAGGGTGCATCTATCTTTTTCAAACTGGGCTGCTGCATTCTTAGGATAAATTTCTAGGAGTGGGATTCCTGGGTCAAATTATTTCTATTTTAAGTTTTTTCAGGAACCTCCATACTGCTTTCCACAATGGTGGAACTAATTTGCAGTCCCACCAGCAGTGTAGGAGGGGTCCCTTCTCTCCACATCCTCCACAACATTTGTTGTTGTTTGTGTTTTGGATGTTGGCCATCCTCACTGGTGTGAGGTGATATCTCATTGTGGTTTTAATTTGCATTTCTCTGATGATTAGCGATGAGGAGCATCTTTTCATGTGTCTGTTTTCCATCTGAATTTCTTCTTTGGAGAAGTGTCTATTCATGTCCTCTGCCCATTTCTTAATTGGATTATTTGTTTTTGTTTATTGAGGTGTGTGAGTTCTTTATATATTTTGGATGTCAACCCCTTATCGCATACGTCATTTATGAATATATTCTCCCATACTATAGGATGTCTTTTTGTTCTACTCATGGTGTCCTTTGCTGTACAGAAGCTTTTCTGCTTGATATAGTCCCACTTGTTCATTTTTGCTTTTCTTTCCCTTGCCTGGGGAAATATGTTCATGAAGAAGTCGCTCATGTTTATGTCCAAGAGATTGTTGCCTATGTTTTTTTTCTAAGAGTTTTGTGGTTTCAGGTCTTTGATCCATTTTGAGTTTACTTTTGTGTGTGGGGTTAGACAGTAGTCCAGTTTCATTCTCTTACATGTAGCTGTCCAGTTTTGCCAACACCAGCTACTGAAGAGGCTGTCATCTCCCCATTGTATATCTAAGGCTCCTTTATTATATATTAATTGACTGTACATGTTTGGGTTAATGTTTGGATATTCTATTCTGTTCCACTGGTCTGTGGGTCTGTTTTTGTGCCAATACCAAATTGTCTTGATTACTGTGGCTTTCTGGTAAAGCTTGAAGTCAGGGAGTGTAATTCCCCCAGTTTTATTCCTCCTTCCCAGGATTGCTTTGGCTATTCGGGGTTTTTTGTGGTTCCAAATGAATTTTAGAACTTTTTGTTCCAGTTCATTGAAGAAGGCTGTTGGTATTTTGATAGGGATTGCATTGAATCTGTAGATTGCTTTATGTAGTATAGCCATTTTGACAATATTTATTCTTCCTAGCAAAGAACATGGGATGAATTTCCATTTGTTAGTGTCCTCTTTAATTTCTCTTAGGAGTGTCTTGTAGTTTTCAGAGTATATTATTCTTTTTGATGCAATTGTGAGTGGAATTGTTTTTCTGTTTTCTCTTTCTGTTCGTTCATTGTTAGTGTATAGGAAAGCAACAGATTTCTGTGTGTTAATTTTGTATCTTGCAACTTTGATGAATTCAGGTATTCGTTCTAGTGGTTTTAGAGTGGACTCTTTAGGGTTTTTTATGTACAATATCATGTCATCTGCAAATGGTGATAATTTGACTTCTTTACCAATCTGGATGCCTTGTATTTCTTTGTTTTGTGTGATTGCTGTGGCAAGGACCTCCAGTACTATGTTGAATAACAGTGGAGAGAGTGGGCATCCTTGTCTTGTTCCTGGTCTTAAATGAAAAGCTTTCAGCTTCTCGCTATTAAGTATGATGTTAGCTGTGGGTTTGTCATATATGGCCTTTATGATGTTGAGGTACTTGACCTCTATACCCATTTTGTTGAGAGTTTTTATCATGAATGGATGTTGAATTTTGTCAAATGCTTTTTCAGCATCTATGGAGATGATCATGTGATTTTTGTTCTTCTTTTTGTTGATGTGGATGATGTCGATGGATTTTCGAATGTTGTACCATCCTTGCATCCCTGGGATGAATCCCACTTGATCATGGTGTATGATCCTTTTGATGTATTTTTGAATTTGGTTTGCTAATATTTTGTTGAGTATTTTTGCATCTACGTTCATCAGGGATATTGGTCTGTAATTTTCTTTTTTCGTGAGGTCTTTGCCAGGTTTTGGTATTAGAGTGATGCTGGCTTCATGGAATGAGTGTGGAAGTATTCCCTCTCTTCTATTTTTTGGAAAACTTTAAGGAGAATTGGTGTTATTTCTTCTCTATATGTCTGGTAGAATTTACAGGTGAATCCATCTGGTCTGGGGGTTTTGTTGTTGGGTTGTTTTTTGTTTACCGATTCAATTTTGTTGCTGCTGATTTGTCTGTTTAGTTTATCTGTTTCTTGTTTGGTCAGTCTTGGAAGGTTGTATTTTTCTAAGAAGTTGTCCATTTCTTCTAGGTTTTCCAGCTTGTTAGTATACAAATTCTCATAATATTCTCTTATAATTCTTTGTATTTCTGTGGGGTCCGTCATTATTTTTCCGTTCTCATTTCTGATTGTTTATGTGTGTAGATTCTCTTCTTCTCTTATTAGGTCTGGCTAGGGGTTTATCAATTTTCTTTATTTTTTCAAAAACCAGCTCTTGGTTTCGTTGAATTTTTCTATTGTTTTATTCTTCTCAATTTTATTTATTTCTTCTCTGATCTTTATTATGTCCCTCCTTTTGTTGACTTTGGGCCTCATTTGTTCTTCTTTTTCCTATTTCAGTAATTGTGTCTTTAGACTATTCATTTGGGAATGTTCTTCCTTCTTTAAATAGGCCTGAATTTCAATATAATTTTCTCTTAGAACTGCCTTTGGTGTGTCCCACAGAAGTTGTGGCTTTGTGTTGTTGTTGTCATTAGTCTCCATATATTCTTTGATTTCTGTTTTGATTTGGTCGTTGACCCATTGATTAATTAGCAGAATGTTGTTAAGTCTCCATGTATTTGTGAGCCTTTTTGATTTCTTTCTAAAATGTATTTCTAGTTTTATACCTTTTTGATCTGAGAAGTTGGTTGGTAGAATTTCAATCTTTTTGAATTTATTGAGTTCTTTTTGTGACCTAGCATGTGGTCTATTCTGGAAAATATTCCATTTGCACTTGAGAAGAATGTGTATCCTGTTTCTTTTGGGTGTAGAGTTCTGTAGATGTCTGTTAGGTCCATCTGTTCTAGTGTGTTTTTCCATGCCTCTGTGACTTTACTTATTTTCTGTCTGGTTGATCTGTCCTTTGGAGTGAGTGGTGTGTTGAAGTCTCCTAAAATGAATGCATTGCTTTCTTTTTCCTCCTTTAATTCTGTTAGTATTTGTTTCACATATGCCAGTGCTCCTGTGTTGGTTGCATATATATTTATAATGGTCATATCCTCTTGTTGGACTGACCCCTTTATCATTATGTAATGTCCTTCTTTATCTCTTGCTTCTTTCTTCGTTTTGAAGTCCATTTTGTCTGATACAAGTACTACAACACCTGCTTTTTTTCTCCTTGTTGTTTGCATGAAATATCTTTTTCTATCCCTTCACCTTTAGTCTGTGTATATCTTTGGGTGTGACGTGAGTCTCCTGTAGGCAGCATATAGATGGGTCTTTCTTTTTTCAATTCTATTATTCTGTGTCTTTTGATTGGTGCATTCAGTCCATTTACATTTAGGGTGATTATCGATAGATATGTACTTATTGCCATTGCTGGCTTTATATACATGGTTACCAAAGGTTCAAGGGTAGCTTCTCTACTATCTAACAGTCTAACTTAAATTTCTTGTTAACTTATTGTAAACACTGTCTGATGATTCTTTATTTCTCTCCCTTCTTATTCTTCCTCCTCCATTCTTTATATACTATGTGTTTTATTCTTTGCCTTTAGTTAGTATTTGAATGATCTGATTTCTTTGCTATTATTATATTTTCTCTGGTGACCTCTTTTTAGCCTGAGGAGTGCTTCCATCTAGAGCAGTCTGTTTAAGACATCCTGAAGAGGTGGTTTATGGGAGGCAAAGTCCCTCAGTTTTTACTTGTCAGGAAATTGTTTAGTCCCTCCATCATATTTGAATGATAATCATGCTGGATACAATATTCTTGGTTCGAGACCCTTCTGTTTCATTATGTTAAATATATCATGCCATTCTCTTCTGGCCTGTAAAGTTTTTGTTGAGAAGTCTGACGATAGTCTGATGAATTTTCCTTTGTAGGTGATATTTCTTCTCTCTCGAGCTGCCTTTCATACTTTGTCCTTATCTTTGATCTTTGCCATTTTAATTAATATGTGTCTTGATGTTGTCTTCCTTGGGTCCCTTGTTTTGTGAGATGTGTGTTCTTTCATGGTCTGAGAGACTATTTCCTTCCCCAGCTTGGGGAATTTTTCAGCAATTATTTCTTCAAAGACACTTTCTATCCCTTTTTCTCTCTCTTCTTCCTCTGGCATTTCTATAGTGTGAATGTTGTTCCATTTGTATTGATCACACAGTTCTCTTAAAATTCTTTCATTCCTAGAGATCCTTTTATCTCTCTCTGCCTCAGCTCCTTTGTATTCCAGTTCTCTGATTTCTATTCCATTTAAAGTCTCTTGCATCTCGTCCAGTCTGCTGCTAAGCCCGTTGATTGCTTGTCTCATCTCTGCATTGTCTTTTCTCACTTCCCTCATTTCCTCCCTTAGCTATTGCATATTTCTCTGTAGATCCATCAGTATGGTTATGACTTTTCTTCTGAATTCTTTTTCAGGAAGATTGTGCATGTCCATCCCTTCAGTCTCCCTTCTGGGGTAGTCTGGTCTGGGGTGTTCTGGGTACGTTTTGTTTGTACCATATTTCTCTGTCTTTTCATGGTGATAGAAGTGGTCACAAAAAGAAAAAAAAGAAGGAAGGGAAAATAGAGAAAAAAAAACACCTGCAAGGTTTAGTTTCCGTGAGGATCCTGTAGATGGTGCTGCTGCTCCACTAGTCCGCCGCCACGCCACTCCTCCGGGCCCTTTGTGACTCTGGCAGGGGAGGGAACGAGTGGGAGACTTTTCCTAGCCACAGTCCAAGAGGACCAAAATTCTCCAGGACTCCCAGCCTGCTTGGCTGACTGTGCTGGGATGATCTTGCTCCTCCGTTGGGCTCCTGTGTCTTTAAGACCCCTAAAAAAGCACATGCTTTTCTTTTGTCCTTGGGAACTGGCTGGGTGGACATGCCGTCTTGGAATCTGCACCTCTGTCTCTCCAATCTCTGATACACCGTGTGATGTGTGTCAGCACTCCTGGCGCAGATGACCACGGCTGGTTATTTCACGGGCTTGTATTTCCACTCCCTTCCCACTCTGAATCCTCTCCTCTTGCTGGTGCGCTGGGGTGGGGGAGTGCTCGGGTCCTGCCGGGTCACGGCTCCATATCATACCCACCTCGCGGGGTGCCGAGTCCTCACAGGTGTAGCTGCCAGCTGGTGTCATCCTGTATCTTCTGGTCTCTCTTTTAGGAATAGTTGTATTTGCTGTATTTTCATAAATATATTTGGTTTTGTGAGGAGATTTCTGTCGCCCTGCTCATGCTGCCATCTTCCCGGAAGTTCTAGTGGATTTTTTACAAAAAATGAGAGTCATTTTATTACAGCCTGTGTCAGATTGTCTTTTTAAATTATGATTGGTCGCAGAGCATGGAATTCTTTCATATATTCCATCTCCTGTGTAAATTATTCATTCTATACTTGTATTAATAGCTCTGTTCCTTTTTCCACAAAAGATAGTCTTTATATTCTTAAGGCTAGAACAAGTCTCTGGCTTCCAGTTCAACTACACCAAAAGTGGCAAGATTCTCCAAGCATGATGTTTCTCCAATATACTATTGATAATCTTCTGAGAAGAACTAAACAACTTATTGGATTAATCATTGCACCTATCCATGGGATCATAGCCATAACTGCAACTGCTACAACAGCTGGGGTCGTACTTCAGCAAAGTGTTCAGACTGTTGACTTTGTTAATAATTGACATTCTAATTCATCAAAATTGTGGACCACTCAAAGATGGATACATAGTGAAATTAATGCATGATTGATTGATTTGCAACAAGCAGTTATGCTAGGAGATCAAACTGTTAGTTTACAACATCAAATATCTATGAAATGTGATTGGAATACAACTGGATTTTGTGTTACTCCTATGCCTTATAACCATACTTATTTTCCCTGGGTTAATGTTAAAAAACATTTGATAAATCATGGTAATATGACTCAAGAAATATTAGAACTTCAACAGCACATTACTGATACTTTCCAGAAACAATTACAAGTATTACGTGGTTCTAATATATTGGAAAGCATTGTAAATGGAATAAGTAATCTGGACCCAATAAAACATTTAAAAGATTTTAGTGGTCTCACTGCTACACTTACAATAATTGTATTATGTTTGTTATTTGTGTTTTGTATAGTCTGGAGAAGAGCTACCTGAAAACGTCAATGTGCTCAACAGCGATCAGCAGTCTTCTCATTAAAGTTACAAAAGATGCAAGCTAAACAAAAAGGGGGAAATGTAGACACCCCCACAGTTAACTTTGCTGTAGTTTAGTTTTTGCTTAAGCTTGATTTATAACCAAAACTAATCTAAGAGAAAAGAACAATATGTTCACTGCTTAAGTTTGGTTAATAGCCAAAACCAATCCAATAGAAAGAACAATATGTGTTAATACCTGGAATCTGGTGTGAGTTATGAACAGTGTGCAACAGGAGCTGCAAACAGTTCTTGTGATCCTTCTGAGGCAAACCCAGACAAGGAACATGCTGTGAAACTCACATAACCGGATGACTTCACTTAACATAATACGAACATAAGAAACATATCTAGTTTGCAGTTGGTTGATTCACTGAGAAAGTATATTCAATAATTAGTAACCAATGATTGTTTTACTGCTTGCTGTAACCTAATAGACACAAAGGCACACTGACTCGTTGCTTACTCTCCAAAAGAAGTCTAAGTCCTCTGCGTTAAACGTCATTCTGACATGGTTTCTCATTTTCGTGGTTCCCGACTGCAACATTAAGATATGCTTTTTGGTCAAGATTGTGGTCTATTTTTGTGAATGTTTCATATGAACTTAAGAAGTGCATTCTGTTGAGATTCAAGATGGTGGCTTAAGAGGTGACACAGAGAACTCCTCGCAAAACCACAAATAGTACAAAAATATAGTTAATTAATACAACTCTAAAACAGCAACAAGAAAGAAGGCTGAACCAGACTGCATACAGACCTCATGAACAGAGCAGACCTCACGAAACAGGATAACGTAGGAAAGCCTTAATCCAGCGGGACCCAGGCCCTTCCCCCACCCCAGCTCACCAGTTGGAGGAAGAGAAATGGAGTGTGGAGGGGGTGGAAGCTTGGGACTGCTCAGCACCTAGCCCTGGAGATCTGCTTTGTGAGTGGAAGCCTATATTGTGGTGTGGTTCTCTGGACATTGGGGAGCTCAGACGGGTGGAGTGCTTGGGAGACTTACATTCCGGCCGTTATGTGGATGGGGGGATCCACATCTGGCCACTCTGTGTCAAAGGAGGGGCGGGCAGTCTGAGAGGCTTCCTAGCAGTGAGAGGGCTGCTGAAGGGGCGGGGTTTGCATGGAGCTTGCTGCACGGGAGAAGAGAGAGCTGAACAAGGTTTTCTGGGTGCACTCCGCCCAGCTGGTTGGGAACGTTGAGGAGCTTCAGGGGCTCCATCCCCCTGGATGCCTACTCAGCTCCAAGGCCCCCCACTGTGACACGCAGCCTGCTGAACCTTCCTCCTAACCTGCTGGCACTGGTTCACAAACTGGCAGTCAGTGTGATGGCATCAGGCCAGACAGAGGGAGGGCCTGCCAGAACAGCTAGAGACACAAAGCACAGAGGCTTACACCTGTGTGCTTGGCCCACTGGCTCTGACACTGGAGACAGGCACTGCAGACGGGAATCAGGAAACAGATCTTTCCTCCCTCCAGGCACCAGCTCCTCTCCCTTACAATCCCCAACCTCACTCTAGGGGCTGAGCAGCTCCAGAGACTGGAGTTTCTGCACACTATTGGGCACTACATAAAAATATGAATTGTCAAAAGAACATGGTTCAGACCAAAAATATCACAAACCCCAGAAAAAGGGCCAAATGAAACTGAACTGACCAATCTTCCTGAAAGAGAGTTCAAAATAAAAATTATAAACTTGCTTATGGAGGAACACAAAAATATTCAAGAACTCAGGAACGAATTTAAGTCGGAGGTTCAATCATAAAGAAATTCCATATCTGAAATGAAACATACAATGGAGGTATTTAAAAGCAGATAAGATGTAGCAGAAGAGATGGTAAATGGAATAGAAATTAGAGAAGAGAAATACAAGGACGCTGAGGCACAGAGAGAAAAAGAATCTATAAGAATGAAAGAATATTGAGAGAACTGTGTGACCAATCCAAATGAAATAATATTCGCATTACAGGGGTACCAGAAGAAGAAGAGAGAGAAAAAGGGATAGAAAGTGTCACTGAGGAGGTAATTGCTGAAAACTTCCCCAATCTAGGGAAGAAGATAGTCTCTCAAGCCATGGAGGTGCACAGATCTCCCAACACAAGGGACCCAAGGAAGACAATATCAAGACATATAATAATTAAAATAGCAAAGATCAAGCATACAGACAGACTTTTATAAGCAGCTAGAGAGAGAAAAAATGTCACATACAAAGGAAAACCCATCAGGCTATCATCAGACTTCTCAACAGAAACCTTACAGGCCAGAAGGGAGTGCCATGATATATTCAATGCAATGAAGCAGAAGGGCCTTGAACCAAGAATAGTCTACCCTGCATGGTTATCATTTAAATTTGAAGGAGGGATTAAACAATTTTCAGATAAGCAAAAGCTGAGAGACTTTACCTCCCACAAACCACCTCCACAGTGCATTTTGGACGGACTCCTATAGATGGAAGTATTCCTAGCCCTAAATAGATGTCACCAAAGGGATACCCAAAGAGTACAGAATATGATTCATAACATACAAAGAATGGAAGAGGAAGAAAAAGGAGGGAAAAAAAAGAACGTTTGGGTTGTGTTTGTAAGAGCATATAAAGTGAGTTAAATTAGACTGTTAAATAGTAAGGGAATTACCATTGTGCCTTTGGTAACCACAAATCTAAAGCCTTCAATGGCAATAAGTACATACCTATCGATAATCACCATAAATGTAAATGGTCTGAATGCACCAGTCAACATAGAGTTACTGAATGGATAAAAAAACAAGACCTATCTATATGCTGCCTACAAGAGACTCACTTCAAACCAAAAGACAGACACAGACTGAAAGTAAGGGGATGGAAAAAGATATTTCACACAACTAATAGTGAGAAAAAAGCAGGTGTTGCAGTACTTGTATCAGACAAAGTAGACTTCAGAAAAAGAAAGTCGCAGGAGACAAAATAGGACTTACATAATGATAAAAGGGTCAGTCCAACAATAGGCTATAACTATTATAAATATCTATGCACACAACACAGGATCACCTATATATGTGAAACAAATGCTAACAGAATTAAATGGGGGAAATAGAATGCAATGCATTAATTTTAGGAGACATCAACACAAAACTCACTCCAAAGGACAGATCAACCAGACAGAAAAAAATAGACAGAGGCACTGAAAAACATATTAGAACAGATGGACCTAATGGACATCTACAGAATACTCCATCCAGCAGCAACAGGGTACACATTCGTCTCAAGTGCACATGGAACATTTTCATGCATATATCATATATTAGGCCACAAAAAGAATTTAAGTAAATTCCAAAGGATTGAAATTGTACCAACCAGCTTCTCGGATCACAAAGGTATGAAACTAGAAATAAATTACACAAAGAAAATGAAAAAGCCCACAAACACATGGAGGCTTAATAACATGCTCCTAAATAATCAATGGATCAATGACAAAATAAAACAGAGATCAAGCAATATATGGAGACAAATGACAACAATAATTCAACACCACAGAATCTGTGAGATGCAGTGAAGGAAGTGCTAAGAGGGAAATATATAGCAATACAGGCTTACCTCAGGAAAGAAGTACAATCCCAAATGAACAGTCTAAACTGACAATTAATGAAACTAGTAAAGGAAGAACAAATAAGGCCCAAAGTCAGTGTAAAGAGGGACATAATAAAGACTAAAGCAGAAATAAATAAATTTGATAAGAATAAAACAATTGAAAGAATCAGAGAAAGCAGGATCGGGTTCATCGAGAAAATAAACAAAAGAGATAAACCCCTAGCCAGACTTAACAAGAAAAAAAGAGAGTCTACAGAAATAAACAGAATCAGAAATGAGAAAGGAAAAATCACTAAGGACACCACAGAAATACAAACAATTATGAGAGCATACTATGAAAAATCATATGGTAACAAACTGGATAACCTAGAAGAAATGGACAACCTTCTAGAAAAATACAGCCTTCCAAGGCTGACCGAGGAAGAAACAGAAAATCTGAAAAGACCAATTACCAGCAAAGAAATTGAATTGGTAATCAAAAAACTACCTAAAAACAAACTCTTGTCCCAGATGGTTTCACTGCTGAATTTTATCAAACATTTAGTGAAGACCTAATACCCATCCTCCTTAAAGTTTTCGAAAAAGTAGAAGAGGAGGGAATATTCCCAAACTCATTCTCTAAGATCAAAATCACTCTAATACCAAAACCAGGCAAAGACACCACAAAAAAAGAAAAAGACCAATATCCCTGATGAACATAGATGCAAAAATACTCAGCAAAATATTAGGAAACCAGATTCAAAAATACCTCAAAAAGATCATCTACCATGATCAGGCAGGATTTATTCCAGGGAAGCAAGGATGGTACAATAATAGAAAATGTATCAACATCATCCACCACATCAACAAAAAGAAAGACAAAAACCACATGATCATCTCCATAGTTGCTGAAAAAGCATTTGACAAAATTCAACATCCATTCATGATAAAAACTCTCAACAAAATGGGTATAGAGGGCAAGTACCTCAACATAATAAAGACCATAGATGACAAACCCTCAGACAACATTATACTTAATGGCAAGAAGCTGAAAGCTTTTCCTTTAAAATCGGGAACAAGACAAGGATGCCCACTTTCCCACTTTTATTCAACATAGTTCTGGAGGTCCTAGCCATGGCAATCAGACAACACAAAGAAATAAAAGGCATCCAGATTGGCAAGGAAGAAGTCAAACTCTCCATGTCTGCAGATGACATGATATTGTACATAACAAACCCTAAAGAATCCACTCCCAAACTACTAGATCTAATATCTGAATTCAGCAAAGTTGTGGGAAACAAAATTAACACACAGAAATCTGTTGCATTCCTATACACTAATGATGAACTAACAGAAAGAGAAATCAGTAAAACAATTCTCTTCTCAATTGCATCAAAAAGAATAAAATACCTAGGAATAAACCTAAGCAAGGAAGTGAAAGACCTATACCCTGAAAACTACAAGACACTCTTAAGAGAAATTAAAGAGGACACTAATAAATGGAAATTCATCCCATGCTCTTGGATAGGAAGAATTAATATTGTCAAAATGGCCATCCTGCCTAAAGCAATCTACAGATTGAATGCAATCCCTATCAAAATACCTACAGCATTCTTCAATAAAGTGGAGCAAATAGTTCTAAAATTCATATGGAATGACAAAAGACCCCGAATAGACAAACCTATCCTGAGAAGTATGTATAAATCAGGGGGAATTATGCACCCTGACTTTAAGCTCTACTACAAAGCCACAGTAATCAGGACAATTTGGTACTAGCACAAGAACAGACCCATAGACCAGTGGAACAGAACAGGGAGCCCAGATATAAACCCAAGCATATATGGTCAATTACTATATGATGAAGGAGCCATGGATATACAATGGGGAAATGACAGCCTCTTCAACAGCTGGTGTTGGCAAAACTGGACAGCTACATGTAAGAGAATGAAACTGCATTCCTGTCTAACCCCACACACAAAAGTAAACTGAAAATGTATCAAAGAGCTGAATGTAAGTCATGAAACCATAAAACTCTTAGAAAAAAACATAGGCAAACATCTCTTGGACATAAACATGAGCAACTTCATGAACATATCTTCCTGGGCAAGGGAAGCAAAAGCAAAAATGAACAAGTGGGACTATATCAAACTAAAAAGCTTCTGTAGAGCAAAGGACAACATCAGTAGAACAAAAAGACATCCTACAGTATGGGAGAATATATTCATAAATGACATATCCGATAAGGGGTTGATATTCAAAATACATAAAGAGCTCATGCACCTCAACAAACAAAAAAACACATAAGCCAATTAAAAAATAGGCAGAGAAGCTGAACAGACACTTCTCCAAAGAAGAAATTCAGATGGCCAACGGGCACATGAAAAGATGCTCCACATCGCTAATCATCAAAGAAATGCAAATTAAAACCACAATGAGATATCACCTCACACCAGATAGGATGACCACCGTTCAAAAGACAAACAACAAAAAATGTTGGCAAGGATGTGGAGAAAGGGGAACCCTCCTACACTGCTGGTGGGAATGTAAATTAGTTCAACCATTGTGGAAAGTAGTATGGAGTTCCTCAAAAACCTCAAAATAGGAATATCATTTGACCCAGGATTTCCACTCCTAGGAATTTACCCTAAGAATGCAGCAGCACAGTTTGAAAAACACATATGTACCCCTGTGTTTATCACAGCACTCTTTACAATAGCCAAGAAATGGAAGCAACCTAAGTGTCCATCAGTAGATGAATGGATAAAGAAGAAGCGGTATATATACACAATGGAATATTATTCAGCCATAAGAAGAAAACAAATCCTACCATTTGCAACAACATGGATGGAGCAATAATTCTAAAATCAAGTTGGTATGATGGAGTATTATTCTCAGTGAAATAAGCCAGGAGAAGAAAGACAAGTATTAAATGATTTCACTCATCTGTGGGGTATATGAACAAAGAAAAAACTGAAGGAACAAAACAGCAGCCAACTCACAGAACCCAAGAATGGACTAACCATTACCAAAGGCATAGGGACTGGGGAGGATGGGTGGGAAGGTAGGGATAATGGGGGAAAAGTGGTATTACGGTTAGCACACATAGTGTTGTGGGGGGGGGGTTACCCAGGAAAGGCAGTATTTATAGAGAATACAAGTAATGATTCTATAGCATCTTACTATGCTGATGGACAGTGACTGTAATGGGGTATGTGGGGGGGACTTGATAATAGGGGGTCTAGTAACCATAATGTTGTTCGAGTGATTGTACATTAATGATACCAAAATTTAAAAAGAAATGTTACTCAAAAAAAAGTGTGTTCTTTTGTTTGGTACAGGGCATTCTACAAATGTAAATTAAATCAATTTGCTTTACTGTGCTGCTCAGGTCAATTGTATCCTTATTGATTTTCTGTCTGCTTGATCTATCTTACTGACAGAGGGGTATGGAAGTTTCCAGCTGCAGTAGACACTGCAGTTCATCCAGTTTCAGACTCAGGTAATTTGACAGTCTGTTGTTACATGCACACACATTAAGGATTGTCATGTTTTCTTGGAAAGGACAAATTCCCCTAATAACTCTCTGTGTCTGTAATCTGTGTAGTCTGAAATTAATATAGCTATTCCATCTTTGATTTGATTAGTGTTAATGCAGTATGTTTCTCTATTCTTCACTTGTAAGCTTTATAAGTCCTTTTAATTAAATTGTATTTTGTAGACTTCATATAGTTTGGATTTATTTGTTCACTTTGACAATCTTTATAATTAATCTCAACCTTTTAGTGTTTTTATAGTATTCATATTTAAGTGTTATTGATATAGTTGGATTAGTATATACTATACTTGTAACTTTTTCTGTACATCACGTTTACTCATCTTCTCCCTTCTCTAGTTTTATTCAAGCATTTTATTTGATTCCATTTTATCTCCTCTGTTAGCATATCATAAAAGCTTCTTTAAAAAAAATTAGTCCTGCCCTAGAGTTTATGAGATACATGTTAAGATGATGTAAGCCCACCATCAAATAGTAATCTATATTTCATGTATAGTGTACAAGTATGATAACAGAATCCCCTTTCCAGTTACTTGTAACACTGCTGTCATGCATTTAACTTATCCCTATTTAATACTTACCAATATATCACTACTATTATTGCTTCACAGTTATCTTTCCTATCTACTATGAATTAGAAAAATAAAATATGTTTATGATTTTTATTCATTTTCAGGTATGTTTGCTGTCTCTAGATTCAAGTTTCTGAACTGTATCATTTTTCTTCTAAAGAATTTAACATTTATCCTATGACATGTCTGTAGGTGATGAATTCCTTAATTTTTGGTTTTCTGAAAAAGTGTTTAGTTTTCTTCACTTTTGAAGGAAAATTTTCCTGGATATAGAATTCTGAGTTGGTATGTTTTTCTTTTTACCTTTCACAACTTTACATTTTTTACTACACTCTCTTGAATGTTTACTGATGGATTTTTTGCAATGAAATCCTCATCCTTTTAATCTATATGGGAGGTGTTTTTTTCCCTCTAGCTTCTTTTAAGATTTTTCTCTCTGCTTTGTGTTTCCCATAATGTGAATATGATATGCCTAGGTGTTTTGTTTTGTTTTTCTTTAGTCCTAGTTGGTATTTTCTGAGTGTCTTGTAGCTGTGGCTCTGTGTCTGTCATTGATTTTAGAAAATACTGCGCCATTACTTAAATATTTCTTCTGCTCTATTCTCTGTTTTTTCTTCTGTTATTCAAATTATGCATATGTTATGACTTTTATCTCACAATAATAAGATATTCTGCTCTCTTGGATTTTCCTTTCATTAGTTTTTCTGTTTGACTTTCAGTTTGGGTAGTTTCTATTTACCTTTCCTCAAGTTCACTGATTCATTCCTTGGCTGTGTCTAGTCTACACATAAGCCCATCAAAAGCATTTTGAATTTATCTTAAAGTGTCTTTTGAAATTTCTAGTATTGCTTTTTATTATTTATTAGAGTTTCCATCTCTCTACCTACATAACCCATTTGTTCTTGCATGTTATCTACCTTTTTCATAAGAGTCCTTAACATTTAATCATAGTTATTTATTCATCAGCTGCTATGTGATAATTCTGAAATCTGTGTTATATCAGAATCTGGTTCTGAAGCTTGTTTTGTCTCTTCAGATTGATTTTTCCTTCTTTTACATATATTATGTACTCTTTTCCTGAAATCATGACACTGTATTGGGTAATAGGATCTGAGGTAAAAATAGGCCATCAGTGTGAGGTTTGATATTAATTTGACTGGAAGTTGGTCTGTGTTCAATGTTTTCTATAGCTTTACACACCAGAGGCTTCAGTTTCCTCTTATGTTTCTAGTTTTTGTCTCTCTTATTGTATTTGGACTTCCTTCAGAATTCCTTCTCAAATAGAGGCTGTGTCTTCCAACTCTTCCAGTTGTGGTCCACTGTTACTTTACTGTGGTACACTGTTGGTGTGGTGGAAAGTTGTGAAGAAGGGAAAGTGTTATATAATCTTATGACTCTATCTTAGACTTGTAGTGTACCAGTGTCCCTGGGCTCTGGCCTTAACTATTGTTTCTTAGATTTTCCCCTCCTTATGTGAGACAACAAAGCCAAGGCAGCTGGAGTCAGAGAACTTCACTTTCCCCAAGGTGGGATAAGGACCTGGTAAATTGTTTTCCCCTGGAGAGTAGAACTTAGCTATGGAGAATATTTTAGGTATATTTGACATTGTTTACTTTTCCCTTCCCCCAATAGAATCTTCTCTGTGTGAACCTACTGGGGCTCCAAAAACTGAAGCTCCTGAAAGTGTGGGTGCCTTCCTTACCTGAGGCCACCCAGAAATTTCAAACTCTTATACTAGACCACACCAAGCTTACAGAAATTCATTGAAATGATCACTAATGGTTCCTACCAGCTAATGGCTCCAGCACCTTCTGGTGTAAATAATCTGACTTTTGTTGTGAATCTGCATTTGCCTCTGTCTGTCCAGATTTCAGGGTGGTGGCTTTTCCTGAAACCTCAGTTCTTTAATGGGTCCAAGAAAATCATTCATTTTCATATTATTTGGCTTTTTCCTTGTTTTAATGATGTTTGTGAATATTTCGGAGCTATTTTATGATGGAGCTGAAGTCTGAAGTCTCCAAGTGGTCCCTATTTGAGAAATAAATAGAATATATAATCAAAACCCTCCTTTGAAAGACAGCTGAGGTCCAGATTGCTTCACTGATGACTCCTATGCAATATGTATGGATAAAATAATACCATTCTGACAGAAGCAGTTTTAAAAATAGAGGAAGAGGACTTACGGGAAGATGGCGGTGTGAGCAGGGCAGCAGAAATCTCCTCCCCAAACTATATAAATCTACGAAAAAACAGCAAATACAACTATTCCTAAAAGAGAGACCAGAACACACAGGAAAGTGCACAGGGTGCAGCCACACCTGAGAGGACTCGGCACCCCACGAGACAGGTAAGATATGGAGCCGCGACCCAGCAGCACCCGAGCACTCACCCAGCCGAGCACGCCAGCGGGAGGAGAGGATTTAGAGCAGGGAGGGAGTGGAAGAGCAGGTCCGCGAAATAACCAGCCCCAGTGGTCTGCACCAGGAGCACTGACACACATCGCACAGTGCATTGGACATTGGAGTGGGAGAATGTGCAGGTTTTGAGCCTGAAATGTGCCGGGACTGTGCAGCCAGCGCCCCGGGACAAGAGAAAAGTGTGCGCCATTTGTAGCAGTCTCGGAGAGGCGGGGGGCCCAGCGAGGGAACACCATCGCCCCAGCAGGCTCAGCCGTGCAGGCTGGAAGACCTGGGGAACTTCAGACCCCTTTGCTGGTGACGGAGAGAAGGGAGCAGCCACACTGGAACTTTATACAGAAAACAATAGCCTCCCATTCGTCCCTGCCCCGACCAGAGCTTCAAAGAGCAGCAGCCTGGCCGCGGCTGCAGATTAGTGGAGCAACAGCAACACCTACAGCACACTTAGAGAATACACTCCAGGTGGGCTTTTTTTTTCTTTTTTCTTTTCTTTTTCTTTTTCCCTTTTCTTTTCCTTTCTTTTCTTTCTCCCTTCTTTCTCTCATTTCTTTCCCTTCCTTCTTTTTTGCTTCTTTGTATTTTTTTCTTGTTCTTATTTTTTCTTTTTCCCTTCCCTGTCTTTTTCTTTCCTTAATTTCTTCTTTCTCTCTTTTCTTTATACTCCTTATTTTTTTGCTTGTATTTTTTTCTTGTTTTTTTTTTGTGGTTTTTTTTTTTTAAGTCTTAAAGTGCCCAGCTGACATATGTGGCAACTACCAGGGACCACTCCTATCAACATGACAGGACAGAGGAATATGATACAGAAAAAAACCACCAAGACACAGACAACCCTTGAGAAGGAACCTGAAGGGACGGAAATGCAGAATCTTCCTGAAAGAGAATTCAGAAAAAAGTCATAACCATGCTGATGGATCTACAGAGAAATAGGCAAGAGCTAAGGAAGAAAGTGAGGGAAGTCAGGAAAGACAAGGCAGAAATGAGACAAGCCATCGACAGGCTCAGCAGCAGACTGGACGAGATGCAATAGACTGTTAATGCAATATAAATCAGAGAACAGGAACACAGAGCAGCTGAGGCAGAGAGAGATAAAAGGATCGCTAGGAATGAAAGAATATTAAGAGAACTGTGTGACCAATCCAAACAGAACAATATTCGCATTATAGGAGTACCACAGGAAGAAGAGAGAGAAAAAGGGATAGAAAGTGTCTTTGAAGAAATAATTGCTGAAAACTTCCCCATGCTGGAGAAGGAAATAGTCTCGCAGTCCATGGGAGCCCACGGGTATCCTAACACAAGGGACCCCAGGAAGACAACACCAAGACACCTAATAATTAAAATGGCAAAGATCAATGATAAGGACAGAGTATTAAAGGCAGCTAAGGAAAGAAAAAAGATCACCTTCAAAGGAAAACCCATCAGACTAACATCAGACTTCTCAACATAAACCTTACACGCTAGAAGAGAATGGCATGATATATTTAACGCAATGAAACAGAAGGGCCTCGAACCAAGAATACTGTATCCAGCACGATTATCATTTAAATATGATGGAGGGGTTAAACAATTTCCAGACAAGCAAAAGCTGAGAGAATTTGCCTCCCATAAACCACCTCTACAGGATATCTTAAAGGAACTGCTCTAGAGGGAAACACTCCTAAGGCTAAAAAGCTGTCACCAGAGAAAATAAAATCATAGCAAAGAAAGCAGACCATCCAAACACTAACTAAAGGCAAAGAATAAAACACCTAGTATATAAAGAATGGAGGAAGAAGAATAAGAAGGGAGAGAAACAAAGAAACATCAGACTGTGTTTACAATTACGTAACAAGAAAGTTAAGTTAGATTGTTAGACAGTTAAGAAGCAACCGCTGAACATTTGGTAACCACGAGTCTAAATCCAGCAATGGCAATAAGTACATATCTATCGATAATCACCCTAAATGTAAATGGACTGAGTGCACCAATGAAAAGACACAGAGTAGCAGAATGGATAAAAAAGCAAGACCCACCTATATGCTGCCTACAAGAAACTCACCTTAAACGCAAAAGTATCCCCAGAATGAAAGTGAAGGGATGGAAAAAGATATTTCATGCAAACAACAAGGAGAAAAAAGCAGGGGTTGCAGTACTTGTATCAGAAAAAATAGACTTCAAAACGAAGAAAGTAGCAAGAGATAAAGAAGGACATTGCATAATGATAAAGGGGTCAGTCCAACAAGAGGATATAACCATTTTAAATATATATGCACCCCACACAGGAGTGCCGGCATACGTGAAACAAATACTAACAGAATTAAAGGAGGAAATAGACAGCAATGCATTCATTTTAGGTGACTTCAACACACCACTCACTCCAAAGGACAGATCAACCAGACAGAAAATAATTAAAGACACAGAGGCACTGAACAAGACACTAGAACAGATGCACCTAACAGGCATCCACAGAACTCTACACCCAAAAGCAACAGGGTACACATTCTTCTCAAGTGCACATGGAACATTTTCAAGAACGGACCACATACGAGGCCACAAAAGGAACCTCAGTAATATCGAAAATATTAAAATTCTACCAACCAACTTCTCAGATCATAAAGGTATTAAACTAGAATTAAATTTTAGAAAGAAAACAAAAAGGTTCACAAATACATGGAGACTTAACAACATTCTCCTAATTAATC
>JAVSCE010015170.1:442500-449933 GCA_032199065.1 Smutsia gigantea | reverse complement strand
GCCCTCTGATAATCATTTTCCTCATTGTAAAAGGCCATTTTAATTAGATGATTTCTAAGATCTTTTTATGCTGCTTTTCAAAATCTGAGTTTCATTAAAAACTATATTTAGTTATTGAAGTATGAACATGCTGTATTGGATTATCTGGGTAGTTCAGGCCAGAGATAAAATTCTTTTCTTTAAGTATGATTACTCAATGATGAACATCTGAGTGGATAATAATGAGAATACAGAAGTATATTTCTATATCTTTACATTTATTTAAATGTGAGAAACTCAGTTACTTCAAGGAGTCATGACATTTGGAACAAAAATGTAAAGTTAGGGTGTAATGGACAGACTAACAAGAAAGCAGCCTAAGCAGTTCCTTACTTTGCCACCTTGCTTCCTGACTTTGTGCCTTGCACTATGTGCTTGGAGAAGGGCCCTGTTGTTACCTTCCAGTTGGACTGACCTCACAGGCCTCTTGTTCTAAATGTGCATGTTGAATGTCCCTGTATTTTCTAAGGTAAATTGATCTTAAAAGATTGTTGTTTTCCAGCTGATTGGAATAAAGGCAAATTATAATGTATCAAAAAATATGTAAGCAGTTTGACAATGTTAACAATCTCTTTAATTTTTTTCTGTTATAAAAGTAATACTTACCGATTGTGAAAATTAAGCACATTTGTGATGGTATAAAAAGGAATGAATGATTGCCTGTAATTGTGGTGCCCAGAAATGACTACTGTGTTATTTTTTCATTCTAGTCTTTTATCAATCCATTTTTATATAGATGAAGTCATACTATATATGGAATTCTGAATCCTGAATTTTATACTTGGGGAAATGTGTATGACATAATATTATTTTGGAGAAAGCTTTTTATAAGCATTTTATTGATTGTATTACTTCATCACATGAAAGTATCTTAATTTACTGAATTATTCCTCTGTTGAACACTTTTGTTTCCTGTGTTCTAATATTATAAATAATACTGTGATGAACATTTTGGTCTGTAAATCTTTGCATTTTGGATTTGTTTCTTAATATTCCTTAATAGGTAATTACTGATGCAAACAATAAGCATTTAAAGATTTTATTGTATGTTGCCCAGTTACTGTCCAGAAATGTTGTAATGGTTTCCTACTAGCAATATCAGAGAATTCCTGTTTCTCTGCATTCTTGGCAGCATTGAGATGATCTCAGTTCAGAATTCAAAGGCTTTATTTAAAACTGTATAATACATAATTGAATTCCATCTTGGTTAACTGAAACTTCAAAGTATTTAAATATCAGTAGAAAATGTTTTTCAAGCTTTTGAATTATTGAGGACATTTTCTCATTTCTTCATGTTGTATATGTACAGTCATAGTTTGAGTGTTCATTTTGAAAACAACTTCTATTTGTCCCCCATGCTAGTGGCATTTAATTTACAAATAGGAAGCATAGTTGATAAAATTTATTTAGATTCACGTAAATTGGGGCACATGGCCATGTATGCACACAAACACTAACATTCACAAGCTGGTCAGATTTGCTAGTCCCCATCAATAGCAAAGTTTAGAAATATCATCTCCCATTTCCACCCTTCTCCCAACACTCACTGTCTATGGGCCAGCCTTATTAGCTTTAGAGAATCAGATCAATTGAATTTCATTCAGATGTTCACATGGAAAAAAGTTTAGTTCAAATATATTAATATTATTGACATTACATGATAAAAACAGTTTCTGAAAATTTGAACCACTGTCTTGTTTAATTAGCACAATTTACTTTGCACTCATTATGTCCCACTCATTTTGCTAGGAACCAAGTATACAGTACATGCCCTCAACTGCTCTGTTTAGTGGGAAAATAGCTGCATAAATTAAGATGGGCTCCAGAGATTGTAGAGGCAGAGTCAACAAAGATGTCATTCAGATGTAAACTTAGCATAGAATTTTGGTAGGTGTTTGAAGTTTTGCCATTATGGTTATTATGATGGCGTTAAAGGTCAAATAAATTTGCCTTATATTTAAAATCAGTACACATTATTTTAATCTTAGATGCTAGTGGATTTTTCACATTCAAAAAAACATAAAATAGACCTTCTGTGAAGTTTTACGGTTGATTTCACCCACTTGTTAGTTCTCCTGTGGCAAAGCTAGAGGATGACATACAGCTTCTGTGCAAAACAGTTTTAATCTGCAAATAGATGTTAGAAGTATAACCCAAGTCACCTTAATGTAGTGTTCAAAATCACATCTTTTATATCTCAATTATAATTCAGATCTTTGTAAGGTTCTGTTGGATGAAGGTTCAACATTCATTTGTATAACCTTATCCCAGTCGGCTTCCAGTCTAGTTGAAGACAGAAACATACCATTATAACTGTGTGAAAAGTCTAGGCTATAACTTTGCACAAAATGCTTGGAGGATGCAGAGAAGGGTAGCATTAGGATTTTCTAATTATATCCTTACTTAATATTTTCTGTAATTAGCATGCCCTTTGATTGCTTATCTAAAAATTTGAATAAGCCTGAAGTCGCTTGGTATGGGAGACCATTAAAGTTTCCAAAAAGGACAAATACAACCTCAAATTAATTTTGACTTAATTTCTTTTTCCTAAGTGTTATAGGATATGGTTGGGAAATGAATTGAGAAATAAATACATTCAAAGCAGGTCTATCCTGTTCACATAAGAACCTATCTCAGTAGATTGTGGGAGATACCGTTCCATTTCAGAACATTACTGCTTACCAGCTGAGAGAGAGCCCAGGCAGGTTTCAGCAGTACCCTAGGTTTGGTTTCTTTATATGACCAATGGGGGAGCTTTATCACACTCATAATTAGGAATTTAAACTATATTAATTAGAAACATGCTTTAAATATTATGTAGACTATATGGATATTGGGTTATTATTGTTTGTCCATCTCCTGTCTCTCCTAACTCAATGGAAGTGTTGGACTGGATAATGATTGATGATGCAATGATTACATGAAACCAAGTCATTTTGACTCAAAACAACAGTTCTCTGGCATAGGCAGCGGTCTGGGGTTTAGCCACTATCACTATTTCTAATCAGCCTTCATAAGCTCTGCTCTGGTCCTCAGATTCCCCAAGCATGTTCCTGACATTTGCACTTACTTTTCTCTTGCTGGGAACGTCCTTCCTGCTCTGGCTTGCCGCTTTCCCACTTGCAGGTCTTCACTTATGTGCCACTTACTTATAGACAGGCTTCCTGACCAGCCCATCCAGCTTACATTGTATGGTAGTGTATATCATCATATTAAATATTTATTTTTCTGTCCTTTCCTTCTTTCTTTCCCCACTGTAAAAAAATCTTTGTGATGGCAGGAACCATAGAAGTTTGCCCCTGCTTCTGCTTCAGAATGTGGAATAAGACCCAACACTATTCCACATTCATAGCTTAATAAGGGATCGGTCAATCCTATGAAACAGAAGTAAATAAAAAAGTGGTATGGGTGCATGGATACTTTTTTCAAACCAAATTAGCTCTCAAAAGTATTTGTGGGATAAATGAATGTTAAGTAGAGACTACTCAACATTCACTTATCCCACAAATAAAAATATCCTAATATCAGTACTCTGACCCATAATCTGAACCCTTAACGTGCACTTTTGGAGGTTTTGAACACATGATTAGTTGGTCTGACTGGACTGAACTGATTTTCTGTTTCTTGAGCAAACCTGTCAGTGCAATGGAAGTGTTGCAAGTTGACCTGAGGTTCTTAACTGGCCTATTTCCCAGGGATCTTTCTCTAAACTACACTTTTTTTTTCACCTTTTTTTTTCTTACTTCTGAAAGAGTTATTTCCCAGTTAGAATTCCTAAACAATTTTTTCAAGGAAGGCCCCAATATATAGAAAATGAACTTGTTAGAATTATTTGAATTTTGATGATCCTGAGACTGTCCCCATCTTAAATAATTTGCTTTTATTCTACTTTGTTTATAGGGAAATCACACATCTTTATAAGCATACTTGTGAAATAATGTAATTCAGTATCTGCTGCTTGCAGTTATATGGACGACCTCATCTGTTGACTTCAATTTTTATTATCAAACCAATATCATTAATTTATTCACTCAAGCAGTATACTGTAGAGAAGGTTTCCATATCTAATTTTATTTTCCTATCTAACATGGCTTTAAAAATTTTTTAGATTAGTCATTTATTAAAGAAAAGCATACATTTAATATAATCACCTATTACAAGGCAAGAACTGTGCTAGGCATAATAATAAATTGAATAAATACAATCCTTCTCCCCTCATCAGGCTTTCAGTCTTACAGTGGGGGACAAGTCTGAGGTGGACAAGTGACTAGACAGATGCCATATGCTCTGTCACATGATGGAGAGGTGTGTACTTGGTGCTTTTTGGCTGCACATGAGTGACAGTTAACTTGCTTCAAGCTTGTGGTGGATTGAAGAAGGAGACATAGAAGTCGAATCATGAGTTCTCTAGTTGAAGGTTAGAGTGGGGAACCGTGCATAGATATGAGGCTGGTTGAGTAGAATAAGTTGGAACCAGATGATGAAGAAACTTTTAAGATCTGTTAAGGGGTTATCATTTAACCTTGAGTTTAATGTGGGGCCTTTGAAGTGTTTTAAGGAGAATGGTACATTCAAATTTTTGTCTTTAAAAAAAAATCACTCTGGCTACCATGTTTGGGATGGATTTGGAGAGTTTTGCCTTTTCTCTGTTTTTTTGTTTGTTGTTTGTTTTTAGTAGCATTAGGGGATGAGGAGAGCTGGAGATTATGACAGAAATCCAGGGCAGATAAGATAATGGCTTGTATTGCCTATTAAAGGTATACTGACCCACTGATGATAAGTCTGTTCCATTTTTTTCTTAATAACATGTCAGTCAATCCTATGAAACAGAAGTAAATAAAAATGTGATATGGGTGCATGGCTACTTTTTTCAAACCATAAGAGCAAACCTATTTCTTTCCATGAGATGGTTGTGGTTATAGGTAAAGCCAGAGTGATAGGGATAGTTCTGGAAATCACCTGTGTGTTCAGTCTGCATGTTGGATGGTGCAAACAAGGGAGACAGTGTGCTCATACCCTCTGTGGCCAGCTGCAGTTAGTTAGTTGCCTGTGGTTCGAAGTAAGCTGTTTCTATTGTCCTTTTCCCTTCCATGCCTTCTAAGACAATAGCATACTGTAACTAGAGTTGAGCATGGCATTTGCCCAGGAGAAACATGTGCACACAAGGGATGCTGGCAAGTCTATGCTGGCCTTTTCTTGCCACTGTGTCACCGCTTGGCTCTGTCTTGTCTAGGTACCTGTGCAGAGTGGGGAAAAATGGAGCTGCCCCGGTGCTCCTGGAACTAGCCAATGAGGTAATGTTATTATTGTTTTATTTAGACCTCATAAAACCTAAGGGGCCTATCTAGAGTAGCTTTGCTTGGTATTATAATTGATCTTAAAAAAAATTGGGGGTACATGAGACATTTAAATTGCTCCCTGGTCTCTTTGTACTTTTAATAATTGGACAAAGAACTTCATATATTAATAAATCAGTTGATATAATTAGTCTACTTCTTTTAAGGCAAATGTATAAACAGCTTCTTAGTTTCTTATTTTGTGGGAAATTTTAACCAGACAGCTCAGGACATGCTCTTCTTTGGCTGTGTTGTCTTAATTTAGCACGAGAAATACGTGTCAAGTGAAGAGATGTATGCCAAGAAAATCTGTGCTAACCATTACAAAAATAAAGAGAGAAATTGTATACTTAAAGATGTAACATTGACTTGACTCAATTTTTTTTTGTTAGCAAACATTTATTGTAATAAAAGATACAGTCCTTGTAGAAAAGTCTTTTTCTTTATATGAAGAAATATACTGTTCTTATTAACACCAAATATAAATTGATTTATTGAACTTAATTGTTAACTCTGATGTGCTTCTGTTTGGAGAAACAAGTAGTAGTCTTACAGTTTAAAAAAAGGAAACCCTAAAGAGTTACCATGAATGGAGAAGCTGTAAAAAGTTCATAATAGTTGCAGAGAGCATACCGAAAAAATAAAATATTTAATTCCTAAACTTTAAAATATTTATCCACTGTAATAAGAGCAATACAATATTTAGTCTGACTTGGAACTGCTTATGCAAACCTCATAGAGATGGAATGAAATGTACACTGTTCTTGTGTTGCATTATAATGGAAAACATAGAAGCAAGGCAGAAAATGTGTTTGCATTAAAGATGACTCAGTACTGTGAGCATTAAATGTTGCAGTAGAAGCAAGTTCTACACATTATATTAGCAAGGAAGGACTGCTTCTCTCACAGCTTCTGTCTGCTCTACACCACTACCGTCAGCAAATGAGCAATTACCTATCAGTTACTAGAAGGTTTTAATGGTCTAGGCAATGTCTACACAATTTGATAGGATAGGTAACACAGTGAACGCATTTCTCTCCTTCTAGCAAAGCATATATTATATTTTATTCTTTTTGTTTTCTATCTCAAGAGCAAAATGGTTTTTAAATGTCTCCATGCTTGTTTGTTATGAGTCAACTCTATTGGCAGCTTGAGGTCTCTGAGCTATAACTAGGATTTTAGTGATTGTCCTTTATGAAAAAGCAGAGTGAGCTAACAGCATTGTAGATACAGCATCTAGAAATAATGTGATGCAAATCTGGTACTCATTTTTATTAAGATGCTGATATTGATGACCTAAGTTGTATATAGTGACAATTTATATTCATTTGAATTTTTAATGGACATTTCTGTTAAGCTTAGCTTATTTAGCTGACTTCAACTTCCATCTCCTAGTAATATGGGAAGTTTTAACCTACTAACACAATTTCCTATCCATCAATAAACCTTTAATTTACCACAGATATATAATAATATTTATCCAAAGAAAAGAAATAAAGATTTTTCCTCTCCTTTGGCTGCAGACTAGTACAGAGGTAGTAGCACTTTCTGAGAGATTGCTAATGCATTAGGGAAATTTGGGATTGCCTAGTACTAGGTTATGGATTCTAAACAACCAAGCTGCCATTTTTATATGAGAGTTAGTACTTAAATGACATATGCTTGCGTCTGGTGACAATTGCTGTGATGGTAATGCTTTATGAGTCAGTGTATATTTAATCAGTGGAAACTGTAAAAATTGATGAGAAATATATAGCACTGGTACATTTCAGAGTGCAGCAGCTCTCTTAAACAAGAACACTGTATTGTTAATTTGGGAGTAGAGGCTATCATTGATTTTTATGAATATCTTAATACCAATTTCTCTATTTCAAAGCTAAAAATGAACCTTTTAGGAAATCGTACTTTGTTAGTCATAGTAAGATCAGGCATTTTGTTCTCTCCAATATTTAATTTTCTCACAAATATTTTCAAGTGAGATTTGAAGCACTATGAATTTTACTTACATGCTAAATTCTGACATGAAGCATGATGGCCCTATTTCAGAGAAAGATGGAC
>JAVSCE010015170.1:427500-437500 GCA_032199065.1 Smutsia gigantea | reverse complement strand
ATCTCACCTTCCCCTCTTAAGTTTTGCAAGAAGGCTAGGGATTTTGTCCTTTTATTTGTTAGTGTTCAGTGCTCCCCAATTTTAGTGTGTGTCCTGTTCCCTGTTAAGTCTCAGGTATTAAATGGGTGAGTGAGTGAATGAATAAACACGTGAATGTCACACTAAGAACTGTGACTTTCTGCCCAGAGTCATATTATAAATAACTCTATTAATGAAGATTTTCATAACTAGAGTAGATACGAAAATGGAAATATCCTTAAATGGGAGAAGATCATCTAAATAGTCACAGTTCTTTTATGAAAATCAATCATCTATAACTTGTAAAAGCTCTTATTAATAGGGAGGCTGGCGTTAGAATAAAATAAGAAGTTAAGCATATTAACTGTTTTGAATTTGAATTTGAAACAAGTTAAAATTTCTGAACCACTGGGAGAATATCTCCATCCACATTAAAAACTGATGGTTTTGTTAATTCCCTGCAGATTTTTTACAGATTTTTCTCTTTTTTCTTCTGTATAGCAGTATATTCTTGCTAGTTTGGGGATAGCTTTTGGGATACTATGTTTTAATAGTAAAATCCTTTTAAAATGAACAATACAGTTGAATGAGATTTGCTGTGCAGATGAACGTTTTATAGAATTCCATTTTACTCTTATTTTCTTAAGGGGATGTGCTCTTCTACTTAACATGTGTATGATTGCCTCTGTCCCCCAAGTGATACTATGTTTTCTCCAACGGGATTACTAATTTTTGTTCTCACTTTTTGAATGACCTTAACTTCAGCTTTGAAATAAGCTAGTTTAGGGCTACGCCATCAGTATACAATAGAATCATCTTTAAAATATTAAGTAGTAGAAGAAAGTGTGAGAAGGCGTCCAGCAGGTTTTTTAATCTGATCAGACTATGAGTAGTCCCTTACTAACACTACTGAAATATTGATTCCTTTGGAATTCATGGTCTTTATTCTTCTGTAGTTTGTCAAGAGCTATTTGAGTCAGTGCTTGACTATGTCCTGAGCCCTGCATTAGGTACTATAGTAGCCGGAAAGAGGAATAAAACTCACAGCCTTGCCGTCAAAGAACTCACAGCTTAGTGGGATGTGTGAAACATGTACATGATGATTATGTTTCTCTAGTGCTTTCAGAGGTGAAAGCATGGCTGGAAGGAGTCCGTGGAAAGATACATTCTGGTTTGTAGAATTAGAGGAGGCTTGATGGACTCGGGGAGTATGGCTGCAGGAGAAGACAATTTAAGACAGAGAACTATGTGGGCCAAGGAAGGAAAATGGAAAAGTAGGAGGTCTTCTTAAGAACAGTCCAGAGTTGCTAACTGAAAGCTTGTATGTACAATCATGGTGTGAATTAAAGTTGGCCAGATTCAGGTAGGAACATATGACAGAAAATACTGAATTCCAGGCTATTTAAATTAGCAATGGGAAGCCACTGATGGTTCTAAATAGCAGAGTAACAGAATCAGAACTTTAATTTTTTTATGGCAATGCTTTTCAATAAGACAGATGAGAGGGATATCATTTACCTAGTGGTAACTGGGATTCTATATATTTTCTAGCTTTATATTATTCCCTGACATTTTGCTGTAACTCTGCCCTCTCTTCTACTCAAGGGAGCATATGGAAAACCATTGAAGAAGAGTAGTAATATTAAAGAAAACTAAATCAACTTTCGTTTGTTTCCAAAGAGCACTTACAAATTTACTTAGTTACAAATAATTTCCAGTACACTTTATAATGTATCATGACACAGAGCTGTGTGTTGTGACAGCAGTTAAGAACTGAGG
This sequence comes from Smutsia gigantea, assembly GCA_032199065.1. Taxonomy (NCBI): domain Eukaryota; kingdom Metazoa; phylum Chordata; class Mammalia; order Pholidota; family Manidae; genus Smutsia; species Smutsia gigantea. Next base: position 435,703 of record JAVSCE010015170.1, on the reverse strand, counting down.
TTGAAGATAATATGGCAACACTATGTACAGTGGATTGAGGTGAGGAGGTACTGGACGTAGTGAGAGAGAACAATTAATACACTATTACATTATTCTTACAAAATTTAAGACAGGTCTGAATTAAGGTTTGCAATTGAACTAGACAAGGAAATAAAGTTAATAGACATGGAAATTTACAGGATACTGGTGACCAGGAAGTGAAAGGAGCCTAGGATGAATCTGAAATTTCAAAACTGGGTATCTTATAATAATAGAAATAAAAGTTACTTTGAATTGGAGAAGGAAAAAAATTGAATTCAGTATGGGCTACTAAATTGTGATTCCAGAGCACATCTTACAGAATGCTTCTGTAAAGTTGGAAATCTGAGGTTCCTTCTCAAGAGCATAGTGTAGATTTGAGCCATCTATAAAATGGAATGTTCTTTCTAAGACACTTCAGATGCAAGGAGGCCCTCCCCATTCTGTATGTGAACCCTCATTAGATTCTTAATTTTTCAGGTAATTATTAAATCCTTAAAATTATTAATGATTGAATATCCATTTGCATGGTACCTTAATTTTTCTGTCCCCTAAATGGTGGTAAAGTGGACATAACGAATTAATGCATACTCTGAGATAAGCACCTCATTGTGAGGAAATGAATGCATAGACCTTTTCTGGTATAAAGGGGAATGTTTCCAACTCTGCAAACCTCTTATTTATTGATACAGAACATTTATTTAATGACAAATATTATTTCCTTATTCATTGCACATGCGTGCCTTTCAGCCTTTTATATAACTTACAAACATTTTTAAAAGTCTTAATTCAACAACTTTTCAAGCTTTTACCCTATGATGTTTTAATTTATTGAAATCTGTTGTATCCTATGTCTATCCTTTGAGCCTTCCTGGTGTAGACAATTCAGGCGAAATCCAGAGGTGGGAATTTGAGCTTATTTTGGATCCCCAACTTTTGTTGATAAAAATTTTAACCTATGGGTAGGCAGTTTTTGTATATATTTATAGACTTCCTTATTACAAATAGTGCAATGGAAAATGACTTATTTTTGCTAGTTTGAAAATGAAGTATAAAAGCACATTTCACTGCATGATGAATATTAATAATAATGATTATACTGAAAGCTTTTGTCATTCAAGAAGTTAATAATTAGAAATTAGATTTCCAGCTATGCTTTATATATAGTGTAGTCAGTAGTAGCATTTAATGAACTCTCTGTTACTCATGATTGTAGGTACAAGGAGAGGGTGTTACTTGAAATTAAAAGATAATCTACCTTGGCTATTAATGTTCTTCTTATTGATCTTATAAATCCTGCTAACTATAGAAAACTTTATTGATTAACATGCTTCCCCTTATATTTCTCTCAAAGACTTGTGATGAAAAATTTAAGATATAAAAAGCAAACTGATGAGTGAACAGTTGGTGGGGGTGCAGGGGGGACAGTGGTGAGAAGATAGATGGGAAGGACCCAAGGATTTTCAGGATTGATCACAGCCTGAGAGAGGAGTAATCAAGGACGGATAACAAGTTGTTGCTTGATTTTGACAGAAATATTCCTCACCATCCCGGACTGAAACTTTTGTCTCAAGAAGGATCCATAAGTAAAAATTGGCTCATATATGTATGTTGCTTATATATGCTGTATTTTCTGGTACATGATTTCATGTAGTAATTTTTATGTAGTTATTTTTAAAAATTACAATGAAGTGGAATCTTATTAGGACTTAAAAATACTTTTATTTACATAGACTGATATGTAAGAAAAAATCTTTGTTAGTCAGTATTTCTTAGTTTATAGTTTGATATGAGATATTGATTATTGACATTTCTGGTCATTCCAGAATATTTATTGCAGAACCGTGTTAATTTGTTTTTCTCTGTCAGACACACAGCCACTTCCTTGAAACACTTTTTCTTTGTCTTGATAGATGTTAATTCAGATGCCAGATTACACGTGTAGTTGCCCTTTATAATTATGAGCTGCTTTTTATTTTACATTTTTCTTTAAATCAGGTAAACTGACTAGAGGGGACAGAATTTTTGCCTGAGCCTATCAAGGCACCAAGTCATTTTCTGACAATTTATAATTATGAAGTGGAATGTGGAAATTAAGGAGTGGAAAATCTAGTGATCTTTTTTCCCTGAAATAATGAAATGCACTATATTGAGCATGAACAGTGTATTGTATTTTTGAGGGGGTTAACCACTCAGTTGGGTTGCCGCTAAGCCTGGCCTCTTTGCAGCTGCTTCCTCCTGCCGTCTGCCCTCATCAGCGGACCCCGTCTTTGCCACCATTGCTCCTCTCCCCCACATGTCACACATATCACACACCTCATGGGAGACTGCAAGGTTGGCAGGACGCTGTTCTTAATTGTTGTACCGCTTGCATAGATCTGTGTTGAGTCCTGTGCTGTTTTCTCCCACATAGTCTTAAGCCTTGGATACTAATTTTGGCCTCAATCTTTAGAGTTCCTTTTGGCTTGATTCATTCTTTCTACAAAGAACTTCTCAACTTCAAATTTGCTTTTTCTTCTGAAGTTGGAACACCTCATGCTACTACCACATTCCCTGAGTAGCTCATCTCTTAACTCCCGTTGTATTTCTGCCACCTTATCCACTGGCTTAGATCACCGCTCAGTTCTGATCCTTCCTTATGTCTTTATTTAGTGATTAGTTGCCTAAGACAATTCAGTAAGCAGTAGTAATAGCATTTGATGGGCATATAATACATACTGTATGCCAGGCACTTTATAAGAGCTTTACCTTCTTGGACATTTGATCCTTAGAACAACTTTATGAGACAAATCGTAGTAGTATCCCCATTTACAGATGAGGAAGCCAAAACACAGTGCTCTGAAGTGAACTGCCCCAGGTGAAGCAGTAAGTTGTGACGATATGATTCCAGAGCTCTTAAGAATTATGCTAGTCTGCCTCCCTAGGAAAAAATGTATTTTGTCACCCAACTCTGTGTGGTGAAACTCGTGTGATTGTAAGGTTTTAGGGGTCAGACAGCTTGTAAGTCCACACTATAGTTCACAAATGTTATTGTTTAGATAATAAGTTCATCAAATTTCCCCATTTATCCAAAAAGAGGTCTTACTTTTTGTAGCTCTCAGACTTTTAAGTGTATGTGTAATTCATTTACTTGTGTCATAAAGTACTATATGTCTTTATAAAAAGGAGTCTTAACATATAAGTGCTTAACCTTTACTTCTTAATGATGAGCTTTTAAATTGTTATTGTGCTGACATAATTAGGTGTAACACCTAAAATGCTTTGTGTGTATAGCTATAAAAAGAGAGTAATATGATCTAGGCCTGACAGGAAAACTGTATCTAGGAAAAAAAATCCTATTGAAAGTAGAAATTGAATGTGGTAACTGCAATTATCTAAAAGGAAGTCTATTACCTTATGATAAAACTGTCAGAATAATGATTGGGTACTCCCACAAATTATACAAAGAATCAATAAAACCAATATTACATCACAGTTTAAGAATTTAGGAATTCCACTTTCTCCTAATTCATGAAAGGGTGCTAATATATTTAAGAATGAGATAATTATAAGGTTTTTTTCCCTTCATTCTGTAAGCAACTCTTTTTGTTTGAGAAGCTTGATGAGCAAAGTTCTTGGAAAATATGGATAGGATTTATTCATTAATCAAATACAAATATACAGACGATATGAACTATTTTCTTGTGCATTACTAGGATGGAAATGCTAACATTTTGAGTAGATCTCCTTTGTTGTTGGCATTTAACTTCTGCTTCATTCAGGTCCCATGCCTGACCTTTTGGATCATAGTCAGTCTGTGATGTCACTGTATACAAGCTGGTCTTTGTATTTTAATGGGGACAACTAAATTACTCTTGCTAAAACTAAATTGTGTATGTAGATAAATGATTTGTCTTCTTCACTAAGCTACCTTACCTCCAACTTCTCATTTTTGTCTCTCAGTCCAAGAAGACATTTTATGTAACTAATACAGGAATGATTCTTGGTGAATTGTGTTCCTTGACTTGGTTCATCCTCTGGTCTCAAATCCATCAGTATCAGTTGGCTTGAATTACATATTTTGCTGATAATGTACCTACCATTTACTTAGGGACTCTAGGAGGATATTAAGGAATTTTGTAGATAACACATAAAACATTTGAATAGAATTTTATTGTTTGAAAAAATTCTGATATGTTTTAGTTAAGCAGTATAACAACTTTGTTATTTCGTTTTATGAATGATAAATAGAAGCTCAGGATACAATGACCAGCCTAGTCACATACAGTTAGAAAGGGCAAGAGCTGGGCCTGGAACATGGACAGTTTATGCCTGCCTGCTCCTCAGCTTTCCCTCCTTCTGTGCCTGAATGAACAAAGGAATGTGCAAACGAATTGATCGAGGAAAGGGGCCTAATGTCTTCTGATTTCAGAATCACCATCTCTCCATTATTTAATGAATGTGCATTTACAACATTGTTCAAATGTTTCACAAGTGCTTAGCTTCTCTTAATGTCAGAGTTTATCTCCTTTCTACCTGAATCTCATTTTTTACAATCTGTGCATTTTTCCACCTGTTGAGTTGGAATCCCTGTTTGATCCTAAATTAGCTGTCACCTTGGGTAACTTCTTCAACAGCCATAGTTTGCATTTCTTTAAAGTCAGATAGCATCTACCTTTCAGTGTTATACAGACTAAAGGTGATTTTGTAAGACATGGTGCTTCGCACATAGTAGGCACTCAAATGATGGTGACCTTTACAGCAATAGGTAGTGATTTTCCAACAGTTAGTTGAAACATCTGAAGGAATTAATTTATCCTTCATCTTTTCTAAGTACTTTTGAAATTTGAATTGTCTGATCATTACAGCGACCCTAAAACTTCTTGAAATACTTTTATGATCCTCTGTATGGAGAGAGGTCGATTATGGTCTTATCAAAGCTGCATAGAATGGGAGGATGAACCCAATATCCTGAATTCTCTTAGTAATTTATTTAAATTAATTAATTTTTTTATTGTATCTTATAATAACAAAGCAGCAACATATGTCTGATCTACCTATATATGTTTTATAGACATTCACAACTTTTTTTGCTATAATTATTCATAATTATGTATTACATGTAAATTCTTTTAGCCAACACACTCTCAAAAGCAATAGGAGTTGCTTTATTGATGGTAATGGAAGGGTTAAATTCTTTGCAAGGTCATTTCTAGGGGGAGCAAGTCCACTTGAAAGCTTTGACTTTTTTAAATAAGAATTTTATTGGGATAATTTTAAATTTATAGAGGAGTTGTAAAGATAGTGCAGACAGTTCTCCCTATACCTGTCACTCAGTTTTAGTCACCCCTAGTGTTTCACATTCACTTTACTGTGGTACAGTTGTCAACACTAAAAAACCCACATTGGTACATTACTATTAACCAAACTCCAGACTGTATTTGGATTTCACCACTCTTTCCATCAGTGGCCTTTCACTGGTTCAGGGTCCAGTAAGGGTCCCATGTGGCATTTAGTCGCCATGCTTCCCGAGTCTCCTCTGCCGTGTGACAGTTACTCGGCCTCCTTGTGCTTGATGACCTTGATGGTTTGGGGAATATTAACTACCTATTCTTTATAATGTCCCTTAGTTTTAGTTTGATGTTTTCTTATGATTATGCTGGGATTTTAATTTTGGGGAAAGAAGACCACAGAGGTGAAGTTCCCTTATCATATCCTATCAGGGAGTACATGGTATCACTACCGCTTATCATAGGTCATGTTCACCTTAACCTCCTGGGTAAGGTAGTGTTTGCAAGATTTCTCCACCGTAAGGTTCTGTTTTTCCCTTTCCATACTTTATTCTTTGGAGGAAGGGCACTAAATTCACCCCATGCTCGTGTTGAAGAGGGAGATTAAACCCCACCTCTCAGAGGGAGGAGTATCCAGATACACTACTTGGAATTCTTCTGTAAGGAAGGTTGGTCTCTTCTGTTTATTTAATCACCTATTTATGTACTTGTGTATATTTATTTTATACTTTGGGTTATAATCTCAGTAGACAACTTCGATTTAGATTTAGGAGTTAAATTAGTGCCACACATTCTAATCTGTTCTCTTGATCCTCTTCCCCCTCGAGTGTTACCCATAAACTAAGCAGACATACATCTTTGTCTATCATTCATCTTAGTGATGAAATTATTTAACATCAGTCCCATGTAAAACCCTCTGTATGACTGATAAATTCTCTTCAGTTTCATACTCTTCCTCATAAAAAGAGGTCTATCAATGCTGTGATAAGTATCAAAAGTAAATTTTCTCAGCCTGATCTGTTTTCACAAATTTGTTATATTTATTAGCAACCACTTTTTAATTTTGCTTTTGCAAATCAACTAGTTTTAATTATTATGGGCAATGCCTTCTGAAGTAAAGAAATCAAAAGAAAGGTGAATTCCATTAAAACCTGAACCTGGTTTTGGTTCTTTTCTATACTTCAGTCACAACTCTTCCAGAAGTTATCAGAAATGCTGGTCAGTCAGTGGATACCTTTGTTTACAGGGCATTGGGTGGGCAGTGTCCTGTGCCTGCTTATTTGACTTTTAAAAAAATTATTTCTTGTTTCAGTCTTGGTTTTCTTCATTTCCATTGTAGCTGCTCCTGTTAAGTTTTCAGACTATTGATGAATATTTGGTAAAGGAAAGTAAGGCTTGTTTACCTTAAATGACATTTTATATATTTAGTTGCTTCAGTTTAGATTTTCAGCAGCAGAGATCTTTCCGTGTCTGGGGATGATGGAAGTAGGCCGCACCATTGACAACACCGTTCGTCCATGGCAGGTGCTTTGAGTCAGCACTGGTACCCGTGATGTGCTTTGGGGCTGCTTGCCTGGCTTCCTGATTGGAAGTTAGAAAACTGTATCTTTAGCAGAAAACTGAAAGGCAAAGGTCTGGGGGAAATGATGTCGACAAGTGCGTAACAAAGGGTCAGATTTTGTTTTAGAATTCCCTTATTTTTCTTAACCACAAATTCTGACATATTGCATGTACATTTCTCTCCTCCCCATACACACACACACAGAACGTACGCTCCCCACTCTGAAAAGCTGAGTCTCCTGGCTGAGTTGGGTTGTCTGGCCTCAAGAGCCTTGCGCTGTACTAGTGTAGATAAGATCCTCACACAGACTAGTCAATTTAGATGAGAATTGTTACTTGGCAAACATATTAACAGTTTCTTCCAAAAGAATCTTTTTTTTTTGTACCTATAACAGATGTATTTGACACCTCTAAAAATTGAGCCTAGTGTAATGTGCAGTAATGTAAGCAAAATGGAATCACTTTTGGGTCTAGGAGAAATTTAAAGCTGTATCATCCTTAAATTTCTCCTAAGGGATGATCTTGTGACCTGCTTTAAATGCTTCCTCATTTTATGGGTTTTGATGTTTTAGAATTTGTTGACCTTAGCAATACTGGTGTTTTTTTCCAAGAATTAAAATACTGTACACAGAATTTTGAAACAGAAAATGTCAGGTTGCTTTTGGAATAAAAAATGGAATGTTGTTAAATTTTATTAATTAAACTTTTAAAACTTTTGTTTAACTTTTATTTAGCAGTAGTGGGTAAAATAATTTTTTTTTCATACTGTCTCTTGTTTGGTGCTCTATTTCTCTGTGCATCCTCCCTTTCTCCCCCATTCTTATTTTTGAATACAGAAAGCTTGAAATTTTGGAACTTTAGAATAGTTCCACATTTCCATTGTAATTTCAGGGGAGCTGTTTGTCAATATGAATTCACTTTTTCATTCATTCTCTCTTGGGAAACATGAGTAAAAGAAAAAAAAAAGTAGACAGAAACCCCTGTCCTCTAGGAACTTACATCCTAGTAGGGAAGGCTAATCATAAACATATAAATAGGCAAATGATGTAGAATATTAAGGTGATAAGTGCTCTAGGGGGAAATAGAACCGTATGAATGTGCTGACCACACACACACACACACACACATATATATATATATATATATATGTAATGGTGGAGAATAATGAATTGGATTAATTTGGTGGGGGTCTCAGATTCAGCTAAGCATTGCAGAGCTCTCCAAGTTGCCTCATGAAATATTTTACTTTAGTATCATTTCAGACTACCAAGTGACTAACTTTTCACCAATCCAGAAGGATATTTATCACTTTGTCACTTAATGGTAGGGTTGATCACTGAATCTTGTTACTTCTT
>JAVSCE010015170.1:0-425000 GCA_032199065.1 Smutsia gigantea | reverse complement strand
TTATTGGTGACTATTAAAATTTTTTTTCTGCTAAAGTCAGCAAAAACTGTAATTAAACGGTTCTTTTAATCTACACTTAATTGCCACACTGTAGAAGTAATTTCTTCAGTTCCTAAAAATGTATTAAGTTCCTCGTCTCTTTCTTCAACTTGTTCTGTTGACCACAGCCACTGTAGAAGTTGCCAAGGGTACAAAATGTCTATCATCTGCTTTCTGTGGACTAGTGTCCAGCACTGTCTGTCATTTGGGACATCTAAAGGTGATGCATAAGGACCGAGTGTTGAGGGTAACTTTCCTTCAGAGACGAACTGCACGTCCCCCTTAGCACACTGTTTCTAGCAGTGCCACTCCCTGTAAACCCTCTCTCTCACTTTGGCACGGTCTCCTGCTGCCTTTGTGCTCAGCAGACTTGCTGAAAGATTAATTACAACTGAAGAAATGTATCTTTTAACTGTCTCATTACATAAAGAATTCATAGTGGAGTTAACATCCGCATAATTTAATGATATACGGATTTTAATTATATAGTACACTCTTAATTGTACAGCTATTTTTAGATCAGGCTACTAACTTGTTCATTTAAATGAATAGCTCATTTGCTTGAGGGACCAAAACATAGAGTTTCTTGAAAACTCAGAGTATTTTGAGATCTCTGCAGAAGTGTTCTAACTGGGTAGGTTGTTTTTATGGTATTATTCTTCCCTTAAAATGAGACTGACCTGTTGTGTTCTGCATTCATTGCTTAGGTTATTTGACACATAGAATTTTGACTTTTTTTTAATTAATAAAGTTTAAGAAAGCTGGATCTCTATGTTGGATAATGGGCAGAAATTGAATAGCTATGTTTTCCTTGAACGTTGGGATTTTTCTCAGGAGAATTAGATGAAAGTTATTTCTGAATAGAAGTGCTGTCCCTGGCTATAATTAGTCACATGGGCTTAGTTCCCAGGATATGTTTCTTTCAATGTACTGAAAGCATGTGAATTTTCATCTTGTTTAACATACCTTGAAATTTCATCTCTGCTTCTTCATCTGCCCTCTCCTAAAATTTAAGAAATCTAAAGTTTTATTTGTTCTTTAACCATTAGATTAGGGGCCTGCCAAAAAAGTGCATACATTCATGCCATGTACTCTCTCCCTTTCCATGAATCCTTCCAATCCTGAGCAACGTTTTTAATGACTTAAAATGAACTGCTTTCTAATTATGCACTGAGGCAGACACCATGATGTGATATGGGTCTTTGCCAGCAAATGGAAACAGGAGATATAAATGAGCAGGCTACCAGAGGGAATTGTTAGAGAGGTTTCTTGAAGTCATCAACTTGCAAAGCAGAGACTTAACCCTGTCTCAGTGAATAATATAAACTTAGTCATACCAGCATCCACTGTGGTACCACCTTTAGGAGCAGTCATTTTTGTTTCTTTTTGTAGAATATAAGAGACATAACTTTGCCAGGTTTTCTAGCTACCCATGCAAATTTTGGTAGGTCTTCACCACCAGTAAGTTTCTCCCTTGAGCTTGAAACAGAGACTTCTCTTTACCTGCGACTCAACTCTCAATGTCATCTGACATGCTGGGCCCCAGTAAGCTTAAACAAAAGAGTTCAGCTTCATTATTGTAGGCCTGTATTGCTCTGCATGGAGCCCTAAATGTCTTGAAACTTTAATTCCTAATATTTGAATTAGAAAAAGATCTAGGAAGGAGGAGAGAATACCAATAGAAAATTCAAATTAAATTCTTACAAGTATGATGCATTAATGTAGAACATTTCAGATCACTTTTGACTATCATGGGAATAATGCTGGAAGAGAAAAACCTGGTAATTATGATCCCAACTGGCTAAGTTCATATGATGGCCCCCCGCTAACAGTAAGTAGGACTGTAGGCAAATTACTTAAATTCATCATGTGTTAGTCTCTTCATTTCTAGGATGGGGATAGCCACCTTGTATGTACATTCTGAGAATTCAATGAGTTAGTACACATGAAGCATTTAGAATGGTGTCTGGCACGTGGTATACACTCAGTAAACATTAGCTGCCGTTCCTTTTTAGAAGTGGAAACTTGTTACAGGGAGACTAACCCCATCTTCCTAAACACCCAGCTGACTTTTTATGAATATTAAACTAGTGTTTCTGAAATTTTAGAAATTTGGGTACATTTTACAGTTTTTGCCATATCCACATAGCACCACATGTCGTAGTAATAAATACACTATATTTACTTGAAAAAATTTTTAATGTATTTGTTTATTTATACAGTTGACTCCTGAACAACACAAGTGGGTTCACTTAAATGTGAATTATTGTCAATAAATACATTGGAAAAGCTTTTGTAGATTTGTGACAATGTAAAAAAAATGTTCTCTAGCTTACTTCATTTTAAAACTATAGTATATAATACATATAACTTGCAAAATATGTGTTAATCAACTATGTTATCAGTAAGGCTTCTGACCAACAGTAGGCTATTAGTAGTTAAGTTTTGGGAGAGTTAAAAGTTACATGTGGATTTTTTACTATGCAGGGTTTGGTGGTCCTAACCTCTGTGTTATTCAAGAGTCAACTGCATTTTAGAAAGGAAATTTATAATTGTACCTTAAATGATAAATTAGAATTTCTTGCCATAAATAGAAATTATTCATAAAACAACATATTAACTATTTAATTATAATAATGACAATCATAACATTATCAATGTATTACAATTATTAATTATTTATGAAAATAATATACAACTATTAAAGAAAAAATTGTTTGGCATGCCTATTGTGGCCTGTACCCTCTTAGTCTAAATTTTCTGAAAATTATTAAAAAAAAAAAAGCCTACTTATCCATAATGAGAAAAGCTCAAATTAAGTCAGATACATTTGACTACCTAAAAACTGCTGTAACAGTAGGGAATATAGGCAGGGCTTGAATTTTAAGTTCATTATCATTCAGCAATTTATTCAGTAGCCATTTTGTGCAGAGCAACTCTGAGGCGATAACAGAGAAATACTTCTGCTTTTAAGCAGATTGCCAAGTATTCTGATTCAAACAGTTCCTTAGGCTTGCATAGGTGAACCCGGCATTCTTCCCAGAGGTGGTATTGCATAAGCAGATACACAGTATTCCTGTGGCATTAAATTTTCGTGGAGGGACAATTAAGAAAAATTATCTAAAATGTCTCCTTATGTGGGCCATAACGCAAAAAAAAAAGTTAAGGAAGATTTATGTAGATCAAATATTGGGCCATATGAAGTAGAGCTTGAAATCTAAAACCTTATAGCTTCAGAACCAGTAACAAACTTTTAAGAATTATTTCTTATCTTCCTGGGATGAGCCTTATCCTTCATATAAAAGCCCCCAGATGCATAAAGATAAGAGGAATATGACATCTTTTTTTCTATACTGTGCTAAACATTCTTTTTCTGCAGTTTCTTTTACCATGTCATAGTTTCACATCGGCATCCTGATCATTCTACTGTCAACAGATCATAAAGTGATGTTTAATCAAGAGTTAAATGTTTGGTAGACAATATGAGTTCACGCCACTCTACAATGTGAGGGAGGTGAGAGCAAGTGGATTGGAAAAATATGAGAAAACATTACTGGAGGAAGTGAAAATTGAACTCACTTTGAAGCAAGGGAAAGATGAGAAAGAACATCCCAGATGTTGAGGTTTAAGTTAGGGGTGCATGGGTGGGTAGAATTAAATGTATTCCTGGCATTAACTAGAGGCTTCATAAGTCCATGTAGAATACATGTTTGTCGGATAGGAGTTGACAGTGTATAGTGGCCGTAGAGCTGCAGGTTGACTGAGACGAGACTGATCAGGGTGAATATTCATGCTTTGGAGACTTCTTCCTCTTGTTCTTACATAATACGTTTTTATTTGATGACTCTAGTTAGAGCTATTTCTTACGTGATTATGTGCTAGTTATAGAGCAGAGCTTAATTTGTCCCTATAGAACTCCCTAATGTTAAAAGATATTTCTTACTCAGATTATCAGATAGAATCACACTGCTTTAGAGATCACGCCAGTGTAGTGGGAGAGCTAGTGGGCTGCCTGGAATTCTTCAGGAATAGTTCCTACTGCAAGAGTTAGGTAGACTCCTGTGGATCACTGGCAATATCAAAATTGTCCAGAAAAGACACTAGCAGGCCAACTCCTGTGGAGATGTAACTTGAGACCTTCATGACCTTCATGTCCAAAGGCCTTAAACCAGCATTTGGAGAAAAGATTGAATTCCAGCTGGTGTTTTCAGCTTTGCTGTTCTGGAGCTCAGCCTCTGAAGCAGCCATATGAAGAGGCAAAACTCCTGGTGTGCTTTGGGAACAGCTGTCTTCCCCATCTAGCTGTTCGACTGTAGGAATTGCTTTTCTCCAGTGGAGGGGGAACTAAGTTCTAACGCCACCATTCTGTCTGCACATGAATTGTTCTTCCAAATGACCCATCTTGTCTTTATCCCTGAATCATCCATCCCTCGTTTCATCTTTTCTTCTCTCCTGACTGCTGCCATCCAGGACACAATCAGCCCTATGCTGGTTCATCTGTCATGCTTAAACCTGTTTGTGATCTTGGATTAGACGGTCCCACTATATATGGTCTTGTATTTGTTTTAGTTCAGGTACCCAGTCAAAAGGCTCTCTTTGCAGTGGGAAGGACTTCCAGGGACCTTAGGATTGCATATGGCTTACCTCCTTATTTGCTTCAGTTCCTTTCAGCAGTAGCTGGCCATTTATCTGAGTTTACACTAAAGAAAGGAAGACTTATAAAAATGGGTGTGATCAGTGACGTGGAAAGCCTCCACTTGCTTGATTGCTGATGCTTGCAATGCCTTTAGCTTGGGGCAAATATTCTTCTCTTATATGGTTATAAATGAGACTTAAATTACACCTCCCACCATGGAGGTAGGTAGGTAGAGAAATAGCATACCATGGACTAGAGATGAGAAAATGACACTATATATTCACTTTATAAGGTAAGGTTTATGAAACAAAATAAATATAGACTGATTAAAAAGAAAGACTATAACTGGATAAATAAAAGGATAGAAAATAGTGTAAAATAAGATGAGATAGATTTGGAAAAACAGTTTAGAAGTTAAATAATTATCATTGAAGTTAAAAGCTCATTAGATGAGTGAAGTGTTAGGTTAGGAAACAATTAGAAGAAAATGAGAGGAATTCAATTAGAACAAAAATTAGTGAATTCTAGGGTGGAGCTAAGGAAAGCACCATTAGTATAACAGAGATGATGAGAGGGGGAAATATAAACACTTCATAGGAGTAGGAAACATAGGGGACAGAATAAGACCTTTTAATAAAGTCTAAATATGAGCTTCAGAAGGAGAGAATGGAGGCCAAAGCTATAATGGCTTAAAAATTTTCAAACTGGTAAAAGGCATACATATATCCTTGGGTTTATGAATCATGGCTAATTTCAAGCAGGCTCAATAAAAAACCATCCACAAGCATGCAGTGATGAAACTACTGAATATCAAAGAAAAATCTAAATGCAATCAGAGAAAAAAGACAAATTACTTATATAGTGATTACTGTTAGACTGATAGTAGAGTTCTTATCAATCATCGCAGATGTCATGAGACAGTACAGTCATCAAAGGGTTGAAGTAAAATGACTCTTAGCCTATAGTTTTATACCCAGCTATATTATCACTGAAGAGTAAGAACAAAGTAAAGATAGTTTAAGGCAAGGCAGGACTAAGAGATTTTACTACTCAGTAATCCTAGCTAAAAGAACTAATAAACGAGCTGCTTCAGGAACTAGGATATTGAATCCAGAAGCACAGTGGAATTCAGGAAGCAATGCTGAAAGAGGAAATTGGCACACATTGATAAATCTAAGCATTGAATGCTTTTAAAAATGGAAAGAGAGTGTATTAGTTAGGGAACTTAAGAGAACAAAACCAATAGTGTGTGTGGGGCGGGGGGGGGCGGTGTCTGGAGAGAGAGAGACAGATATTGATTATAAGGAATTGTCTCACATGATTATGAAGGCTGGTAAGTCCCAAAATCTATAGTTGGCAAACTGGAGTCCCAGGAGAGCCAGTGGTGTGGTTCTAGTCCTAAGGCTTGTTGGCTTGAGACCCAGGAGGAGCCAATAATGTAGTTTGAGTCTAAAGGCAGGAAAATACTGATATCCCAGCTCAAATGCCATCAGTCAGAAAGATTCTCTTCTACTCTGTCTTTTGTTCCAGTCAGGCTTTTAACGGATTGGATGACAGTTTGCTTTACTCAGTCTGCCATTTCAAAAGTGAATTTCATCCAGAAACACCCTCATAGACACATCCACAGTGATGTTTGACCAAATATCTAGGCACCCTATGGTGTCAAGTTGACACATAAAACTAACCATCACAGCGACTGAGTGGGAAATTGTATTTACAAATGAGGTGGGTGGACAAAAATAATAGACACAGTAATATGAAGGCTGATGGGGAAGGGACGCTTCTGAATTGGAGTGAGTGCAGTCTAAATTCCTTTTGCTCAGAATTAGGAGATATGATTAGATTAGATATTGTTCAATGTGATACTATGTTTGAGAGGACTACTAAAGAAGTAGATATAAACTGTATTAATTCCAGATAAATAAAAAGAGAAAGGGGAAAAAAAGAAAACCTGATCAACTAGAAGGTAGTAAAGGGGAAAGGGAGGAAGAAAGAGAATGGTTAGCAGAACATGGAAAATATGAAGGTAGAAATAAGCCCAAATGTATCAGTTAAGAATGGATTAAAGTCACTTTTTATTTTTTTATTATTTTTTTAATTTATTTATTAAGGTATCATTGATATACACTCTTATGAGGGTTTCACATGAAAAACATTGTAGTTACTACATTTACCCATATTATCAAGTCCCCCCCATACTCCATTGAAGTCACTGTCCATCAGTGTAGTAAGATGCCACAGAGTCACTATAAAGTCACTTTTTAAACAGAAATTTTCAAATTTGATTTTTTTGAAAACCTATCTAAATGCTATTTATGAGAGTCACACCAAGACTTAATGACACCATACAGTTCAAAGTAAAGAAGTGAAACACCAGCTATATGAGGCAGATAACTATCCTAAAGCAGTATTACCACTAGGCAACACTAAGACAAAGAAGAGATAGAGAAGGTCATGACTTGATGCCAAAAGACATAATATCCAAGAACTATATGTATAACAAGAGTGCATGCATCCAAGAATAATGCCTCTAAATGTGTAAAGCAAATATTGGCAGAATTAAAAGGAGAAACTGACAAATCCACAGCAGTAGTAGATGATTATTTCATACCTAGTTTGGAAAAAATTAATAAGAATATGGATTTGAATAATACAATTAAAATTTCAGCCTACTAGACATACCTGAACCCTGAACCTTGTACCTGAAAAATAGGAATTTAATATTTTTAAACACATAAAACATTTATAAAACTTGATCACATATAAAAACACAGGGGAAGTCAAATACCCCAAATTAATATAAGCATCACATACTTTGACCACAGCTTAATCAACTTAGAAATTTGAAATTGATTAATTCATAGTGGAAACTACAAAATATTTATAAATAAATGACAGCAAAACTTGTGACATGTAGATAAAACAGAATTTAGAGGAAAAGTTATAGCCTTACAAGTATATATTCAAATTAAAAATTGAAAGTTTATTTAATAAAAATAGTAAGTTAGTAAAAGAATACTATATAGCAAACTCAAATTAGAAAGCAGGAAATGATGATAAGAGGATAAATTAAATGAAATTGGAAGAAATGGAGCAGTAGAAGGACTCAACAAAATCAAAATTTGGTTTCTTAAAAATACTAATAAACCAATATCTAGCAAGACTGATAAAGGAAAGTGTTTACACAATCAGACTATTAGACTAAAGTAAATTTAATTGCAGATTCAGAAGGTAAGGCAGAGTGTTGGGTGCATGGATGTTTATTATTTTAGGCTCCTTACTTTTTTGTGCTTGAAATAATTTACTGTGAAAAAGATTATAATCTTTACTTAGGCATTACGCCTTAGCCCAGGCATTGCCTACTGCCTGCCTTCTGTAACATGCTTTAACTTGTAGTATCTGCTCTCTCCTGTCCAGTTCTTGTGCACCTAGCTCCAGGTGACTCACGCATGCCTGCTTTGGGCACGCTTGGTAGAAAGTTGAAATATCAGCAGATGATGTCATGGCAGGGGTAAACTGTTTTCAACAGAATGAATGCTCCTAGCAAAAGTTAGTGAGAACGAGACTCTTGTCCACTTACGGCCCAAAAAGATGGGTGCAAATTGAAAGAGAGAGAGAGGAGGCCAAGGTACAACTTCCATGAAAGGCACAGGCTTCCTTGAGGTCTCGTATTCCCAGCCATCCCTAGGTAGATCCAACTACCTCTCCTTATCTGGCTGATACTGTGCATACTTTTGACAGTTCCTAAACTTCAGAATACATGTGTAAAAGTCAGTTTTCACTCTCTGGCTTGATCTGAGACACAGATAATACTTTTGTGAAGCCCGAGTGCCAAGCTCTGCAAATGGAGGGCAGACACACCCTGGATTTGCAGCTGACGCCTTAACTTCCTATTTGTTAGCACTTTCTCTCCTGTTCTAAAAAATGATAGGTTGCAAGAAAAGATATTTTGTTGAGTTTAAAGTGAATTTGGACTCAATATATAGTTTTTACTATTCAATTTAAAATGACTGACTTCCTCTCACAAGCTTCCTTTGATTTGAATAGCACTCTATTCAATACATTCAGACTTTTAAAAAAAGTTTATTGGCTATGATTCTTAATTCTGATAAGCACACTATTCTAAAATTTAAATTGTGAGGAAAATTATGTCATTAGTTTCTTTTTTCTTTAATATTTCCCTTTCTTCTCTCATAAAATAAATGACCTAGTTTTCTTATGTCCTATAGTATTGTCCCTTTTCTTTTTTAAGAAGAGCCTTTGTTTTATGATCTTAGCAATAAGAGTTTGCAGACAGGTTGTTATGAGATCAGTGATTTTCCTCAGCAATAACACTTTTGGTCACATTGTCTGGCCATTTGGAGATTAGTGATCTCTTCCTCGCATCAGTATGAAAATTAGCAGTGCATCTGAGTAGTCCAGGTACATGTGGAGAAGAAGGTACTCTTGTTTCCTTGAGGCACTGATCATGGGTACCCTACAAAATGTGTCTGCTATTCTTGTCTGGTGACTGAGTGGGAGACCAGCAAGAGTACCCTCAGAGGAGGGGACCAAGTGCAAGAGCAACTGCTTTGGACCCCTACAACCGGGCAGACCTCAGAATTAAGTGGGAAAACTGGTGAGTTTGCCAGGTGTATCACTATCTCTCTAACAACATACTCACAATAATCTATTCTTTTACTTGCTGTTTCAGATTCCCCATGTTTGTACTTCTCATCCACTGTAATTCCTTTGAGAAATAATTGAGTCCAGTTTAAGCTTATATGAGGCAAATGCCAAAGTCTAATTTGGTTCTTACTATTACTTACACTTTAACAAAATAAATAACAAAATAGCTGTGGTAGCTATTTTCTCTGAAGACTTACACAAAACACTTTAAGGCTGTCAGCTCAGATAATATTATCCCTTTCTACAGACTAAGACAATGAATTTGAGAGGCTCCATAACTTCCCGGGTTACCGAGCCAGTTGTAGAGACAAGGCTGGGCGGGATTCCTGAGGCGGTGATGCTCTTTTGGGGATCTCACATATGGCCTGTCCATTTGTGGTTCAGATGCCTCTGTACCAATGGCTACGTACATGAATGTTGCTATAAGCCTGGAGTTACACAGTTAAGAATTGGAAGCAATCAAAATAATGGTACATCATTTTTTACTTTGTGACTCGCTACTATGCTTAAGTGAAAAGGATGTAATTTCCTTATTTCTTTCCTCAGTATTTACTAACATTTATCATATTTGTCAGTATTCTTACGGTACTGAACTTGATAAAGAACATAATAATCTAAAGAACAGGCCAAAAATCATCACAGAACATGAATGATGTAGGTCTGTGGTCTGTGTTCATTCTATTAACTGGATGATCGCCAATGTGCATTTTAGTTTGTGTGGACAGACCCTAAGCCATTTTGCAGAATATTTGAGAATAATTCCAATAGAGACTTGAAAGAATAGACACCTGACTTAGCTTCAGTCTAGAGGCTTGCTTCCTCCCATACAGAGGAAAAGGAATTCTAGCCACTGTGACTTCCAAGTGCCTACTGGAAATAGCAAAACCAGGATCTCCTGCCTCGATCTCCTATGAGGGTGACCTGATCTGATATTGTAATCTTCATCATATAGCCTCTTCTATAGCAACTCCCTGGGGGGAGGTCAGTCTAATTTGCTGTTGGATGTGATGAGATATATTTTGGAATAAAAATTATATATAAATTTATGTGTATATATATATTTTTTTCTTAAACTTAAGATTCCCTCAAGTGTCAGTCAGTTTTTACCTATTGTTCTTCACCTGTGAAATGGCGTAACATTTTATGGCAGTTGATGAGAATTCTTTTAGAAAGGTTTAGAATTCAGAGATGCTTTCTTGGCTGAAAGTTACTTTTATTGACATTGAAATCTTTGAATCTCATCTGCCTTCACTAAGCTCTCCATGTACATATATTGGTTATAAAATACTTAACCTGCAACAGGTAAAAAAGAATTTTCTGATTGTTTTTGTGTGTTTGTTTTTTCCCCAAGTGGGCTTTTCCATAGCTAACTTATCTGCCAAGAGACATGTGCTTTAGGTCTGTACTTGTTAATTTATCTTGGAAAACTAGGTCATCTGCAGATCTGACTATGTGACTTATAAACTTGGCAAAATGGTTTAAATAAAAGCTTTCCTTAGATTAAAAAAAGGGAAAATATTATCATCAGTAATGTTTTCATTGTCATGGCTTGTGTATATATAGGTATATGACACCCTCATGTTGCACTAAAAGTATGATTATTGTTAACAGTTCATCTCTTTTCTTCTGCAGCCTCCAAGTCTGTTATAAATAGTATGCTACGGGACCCTTCTCAGATTCCAGATGGAGTTCTAGCAAATCAGGTCTATCAGGTATTAATCACAGCTGTCTATTTTCAGTGGCAATGCTGTTATCTGCCTAGCAGAGTAAAGGATTTTAAACCTCATTTAATTACTGTCATCATAAACTATCACTGAGGTCAGGGTGCACCATAAATGGCAATGCAGTATTTGCGAGAAGAGCATTTCCCTTTTTAATAGCTTGCTTTTATAGTGAATAAAAAGCATGCAATTTTTGTTTTCTGTGATTAAATCTGAACAGTCTTTGATAGTTTTTTTAAATTTGTTTAGAAAAGTAATTACTGCTATTAGGATACCGTTAACTGTTAGTGTTTGTAGTCGCCCATCCCAGACCTCTTCTCTTATTTGTCTGCAGTGCATTGTGAACGACTGCTGTTATGGACCACTGGTGGACTGCATCAAACAGTATCCTTTCCCATAAAATTTTAGGTGCACAATTGATGAGCTTAGACTCATTGGAGGAGATGTGTCTAGCTTTAACCTGACATAAAGTTCTGCTTCAGAGAACACATTTCATACTCTTCTATTTTGCATTCAGTCACCTGGAGGGTCACTGCAGACCATCCTTTTCTATAGCTTAAGAAAAGTCCAATAGGCTGTGAGAAGATAACAGTTCGGCAGTTGCGTGTTCACATGCTTATTTCAAACTGCTTGGTTTCCAATGAGGTTAAAGGTACAGTCATTAGGCAGGTGACATACTGTCTTGGAAAGTATCTAAGCATCCCAATGAACATTTTAAGAAGCATAACAAATTTCTGTTTAGAATGAGCCAAATGTAGTTGAGTTTATTAGAATAAATTTCGAGCCTGGAGTTAAAGGATGATGTGATTAAAATACTGCCAGAGACCATCACATTTTAAAGGGCAGTAGATTCTTATTGCTTAAATGCTGATTACAATCTGAGCTGCCATTTGGATCCCTCATAAACATTTTTAGAGAAGTCAAGCTAATTTTTCCCTCTGGGCTGAATTTAAGGCTATGAAAACAGATGCCCAGTCATTCTTCATTAAAGACATTGAGATTGCTAAAGAGTTAATGTTTACTTTTCAAAACAGGATTTGAGTGGATAGTAGGAAGTAGGACATTATTAATCAATACGTTTAGTAGTAGTTTGGCAACACTAAGAATTTTGACAGTGCTTGGCTAAAAATGCTATTTAAAGAGTAAATAGTATTATTTTAATGAAAATTATATCCATCTGCATCCATGAGTCTCACATTTCTTAATAATACCACATGCCCTTCCTAGTATTGGTTTTGTTAGTGTTCGTGGCCCTGTGACCACTTGTCACTAGGTGATTACCAGTCAGGAGGCTTTTAAAAAAATTCCTTGCTAGTCAGGTGTGTGTGTTTGTGTGTGTGTGCCTGCATGTGCACATGTATATATCTATATCTTACTTTGTTTCATAAAGGCTTAGAGTCAGTAAAGTTTTTGTGAAGAAATTCATTCATTTTCTTTTTCATAAAGTTAACCTTTGAAAAATAATTTTTTAACAGAGCTCTCTTGTAAGAATATTCAGTATGTAAGTTAAAGCCTTCATATATTTATTCCTCAAGTCTGTTTCCCCATATCCGGTTTAAAAATAAAATCACATAATTGTCATAAGCATGTCTTTTTATTAGACCAAAGTGAAACATACTTCTATGTTCAGTATAAAATTAATGATATTGTTAGAAATTGTAGAAGTGCCAGCCTCATATTGCTATAGTGATAAAGTTTAGCACGTTTGTATAACAACTAACACCATTTCAGAGTATCTGGGGTGGAATTACATGTTAATTTTAAGGCACATAAAATAGCTAAAAATCAATTTAAAGTTAAGGTTTTAAAAGCATAATGTCTTTTGAAGGAATTCATATTGATTTTAAATATAACTATCTAATTATATATGCATGGACTAAAGTATGAAGTCAACTGCTTTGTAAATGCCAGGAGGCTATTTTTCAGTAATAGTTGAGATGCTTACGGGAAACTAGATTGCTGTATTGCTGGCGAAGAAAATGGCTTGTGAGGTTATTTACAAGTTTTGCCCCATGGTCACTGCTATACATCAATAATAGGTATTATTATAGACAAAGTCTAAGTGTTTTCTGCTTATAGAGCATTATAAATTCTGTTTGGAATATTTTCCTTACATTTTTGCCATCATTCACTTTCCTTTTTTGGCTGTGTTATTGCCAGTAGAATTTAATGTAGTACATGATTTCAATTGATAAAAATAATGATGTAAATGTATAGATTGCATTCGCCGACTAGATTATCATTTTGTAGTTCCATTATGCCTATTGCAAGTAAAATTACTGTTTTTATAAGCTTAATTTCCTAGACCTTGTATTTTATATATGTTTATATCAAGCAAAGCCTGATCAAGAAGTATATCTTTCCAAAATTTCAAATTGGTGATTGCTTTTACCATGCAGAATAACACAGGCTGGGAAGTCTATAGAGAACTGATTTTATCTTTGCATTGAAGTAGTAGCAATTTCGTATAATATAAACACACTTCCATAGATTTTCCTAAACTGATGAATGGGAATTATTTTATTTCACACTGAATAAAAATTATTGGTTTTCCATGTGAGTGAAAATGCTATTTGTATGTTGTTCTGATAATTTGGTAATGTTTACATTGCTTGCTCTTGGTAAATTACATCATTTTATAAGAGAGAAAGTACACATTTAGTAAATAGAATAGGTGCAAAACCTTTACTCCATTATGAAAATTGTACATGTAGAAATTTGTGTAAGTAAAACAAAGTAAATTGGTCAATGACTAAAAGGACACCACAAAAAGCACCGTAGCAAAAAGTGTGTAAATTGTCATTGGCTTTCTTTTCCTCTTGGTCTCTACTGTATTTTTTCCTATGTAGCCATGCACATCCACACCTTTCCTGCTACAGCTCACATGCACTGACACAAAAGGTGTGAGAAACCAGCCACCTCAACTTTTCAATGTGTGACTTCAGGACATGGCTATTAGACAAAGACCTAAACAGACAAACAAGGAAGGATAATGAGGCAGGAAGCTTAAAATGCTGTGGGTTTCATTTCTGTACCATCAGTAACCTCAGTTTCATGATTCAACATTTTAGATGTAAATAATTTACAACAATAAAAGTGAGAGCACATTTATGTGGAATTGAAGTAAATAATTTAGTTCTAAGTTGTGGGATGTCCCCGGTAATGAGAGGCCATTGCGAGTTATTCACCAGATGTCTTCAATGGACTCTGCAAATGTGCAGAATTTTGTGATTTAAAAATTTGTTTCATTTTGTTTCCAATTAGAAATTAAATAATCACAGCACAGGAAAGGGAGAACAACAGAAGGAAAATGGCAGTGATGATGACTTAGGGCTGATTTTAACAGTGGGTTTGAGTGGCTGCATCTCTTGAATCTAAGATTTAAATGATATTCCTATTTCTGTTGATAAAGGGAAAGATAATTCTCTAATATTATTTTAAACAAATAATACATAAGCTTTAATTGATTTAAATTGGACTTTTGCAATGCATGATTAGAATTAATGGGTCTCTGGTAAGCCAAGGAGTAATATGACCAGATTGACATTATCAGTGAAATGGAGAATTAGATAATTATTACCAAATGCTTTTGACAAAGTCAAAGTACCAGAGAGAATAGGATAACACTCCTTTCACACTTTGTTCCATATCATCCTTTTGGAAAATAGAATCCCAAATCCCTGATTTCATTATTTTTCAGCCATGGAACTGTCAGCAAATTCTTCACGCTTCCATAACTGTAAAAATGGGACTGGTAACTGTACCTATTCATGTGGTTGTTGTGGAGATTAAATAAAGGGATACTCTAAAGTGTTCAGCGCAAAGGCTTAGTGTATGGTGTTAAGAAACACTAGGCACTGTCAGTTATTCTTACATAATTCATTTTAAGACTTTTTAAAGAAACTCTGTGGAGGTCATAAACATAGGCTTTGCAGAGATCTTACTCTGATTCTCTACTTTGCCACACATTAATCATATGACCTTATGTAGATTCCTTTCTAAGCCTTGGTTTCCTCCTCTGTAAAACAGGAATGATAATAACTGAGGGTGGGCATACAGCACTTAACACAGCGCCTGACTCATACTGAGCAGTCAGAATTTATATGTGCCTGTTGTGTGTACATTTATGGCCATTTTATGTGTAGACCTGCACCCAGTGCTTTACTAAGATGTCTTTTCCTCTGGTAAATATAATTCTCGACAGTCAGTGTGGCTTCCCAAGATGCAGAGGATCGCCAGCAGTAGAGTGGAAGTGGAGCAGGAGCTGTGAATGCTGGCCCTGGGACTAGTGTGAGTCCTCAGAGGGTTTGTGGACCTCTGCAAGACTTGAAACTTAGGGAAAAGGCTGGTCGGTTTTTGTCGTTTTTCTTTGTTACACTTAGTAATTGCTTAATAAATGTGTGCTAAATTGAGTTGAGGGATTTTTAACATAGTGTAAAGGATTTTTAAAGTGACTCTCCCTCTTCAAAAGAAGATAAAGTACACATCCATTTGCAAATCTTTTATTTGCCAAGATACCTATAAACATTACAGAAAAATTCCATTAAGTCATTTAAATGAAGGGTTGTGTGTAGAAATTTCATTCCTCAGAGATGTGAACTGAAGGTGGAACTACTTGATATAATTACCTCTATTTTCTATTTCATCTATTTCAAATGACAGAAATAGACCTGGTATTAGCATGTTTTCTGATGGAATAATTTTACCGGGGTTACCCTCCTTAACTAAAACTTCCCAGTGCTATTGGTCATGAGCATGAAGTCCTGCTGAGAGACTTGCTTCTAGAGAAAAACCTGTCCTTCCTAGGTAAGTATTGCTTACATCCTTTCTAGCTTGTAATATCTCCACGAGTGCTTAAATATGTATTTTTAAAAATCTTCCCCTTGCAGTTATTACGGTACTAAAGGAAGAGTGAACGGTGACCAGTGGTGCACGTCATCTTTTATTGATTTAGAACTGAGCAGGGACTCAGTTACCTAATTCCCGATACACACGGCACATGCACAGGCTTGCAATTAATATTTTATAGAATAAGTGGCTGAAAAAATGCTTTAATATCTGTGGCAGTATTACTTTGGGTGTTGTGAGATATTAACCATAATCTGGGCCTTATGAGAGAAAGGAACAAAAGAAATATTGTCTATAAAATGCTTTGTATGTTAAAAAGAATGTTTAGAAAAACTCTTGTGAGATATATTTGTCTCATGTATGGAACTGGATGGTACTTCAAAGCCAAATATTAAGGTTTTATTATTTTTATGCCAAATATTAATTGTCATAGTAGATATAGTATGATTTTTAAATATCTCACATGTACACGTGTTTGTGTGCCAGTGTGGAATCTTGATACAGATTGTTAATTTCTTCCAACATCTCTTAAGCTTTAGTAATTAAGCCTCAAACAGCACACATGTGATAACTGATCATGGAGGCCTCACAAGGCACTCTGCAGGGAATTAATTCTTCCTCTCCATTTTAAATGTGGCAGTATGTAAAGGCTCTCCCCATACAAGTCGTAGTTTGTACACATCTGTTTAATGTAGATATCTGAGTGTCTGCATAGTGTGTTTTATTAAGTTAAAAAAATCAAAGAATGTTGGATTACATAATTTTTGTTCCAAAGTGGACAAAGAATTGGCCAAGGGAAGTCAAGTGTATGGTCTTATGTTAAGTTGGGGAGGCATGTTGAATACGTCCTGGAAGAAATCTGTTTTAAGTCTTGGTCTTCAATATTTTTAATAATGAACTGGAGAATAAAGTTGAATGTGTTATAAGACTGTTGATAATTTAAAGATGAGAGATATCATAAATATTCTGTAGCCTAGGGTTAAAGTTGTTAAGTTATAAAAATGGCCTTTAATTATGGAATTAAATTTCAATATGGAAAAGCAGCAAGCCTCCTCATGTAAAAAGGACAGCTGAAATGTTAAGCCTATAGAAAGAGGGTAAATTAAATAGAAATTGCCTTTAGAAGTCTAATCAAAATAAAATGTATAATGGCTCAGAATCAGTTGGAATAGACGATCCACAATACACCATGAGATGTGTTTTCGAATTACGGAGTTCTGATAATATTGTGCTGTATCTGGTGACATTGATCATTCAGCTAGTGGCATAGCCAAATGTATTTTATTGTTTTAAGTTACTGAGAAAGTAATCATATTTTCAGGACTGCTTCGTGTTACTTTCTTGGCACCATCTGCTTATGGATAGTTAGGCCCTTGGTGCCATTTCTTTACTGCCTATCTTTTCTCTGCTTCCCTTCAGAGAGCTGGAAGACCCAACAGGGAGAAGGAGAAGAGGGCTTCCTGGTGGTGTAAAGTTAGTCCCAGGTTCTTGACTCTCTTGCTTCCAGGAACTGAGTTTGAATTGCCCACAGACAACAAAGGCAATGCAGAAATATAGCTAGGGTGTCATCACCACCTTCATATAAGTTCTGAAAATTGATGGGTCCCACCTATTCCTCTGTGCTATAGGGTTGAGAGGTAATTATTTTATTGAAGCATACCCAAAGATGATGCTTAACTGATCATCTGATGAACTCATTTAGTTACAGGATATTTAGCTGACTCCATATAGCTTCAGTTCTGTTTTGAAGCATTCCCTTATCAGTGTACAAAGAAGTTGTTAACTTATTCTACACATTGTAAGTGTTTCAGTGTAGTACTGAATCAATACATGTTTCTTTACAGTTAACACATGAAAATTCAAAGTCTGGTATGAAATATTGTTATGGGTTGTTCTTTTACCTTGTAAATACCCCTTCACAAGGGTTAATTAGATCTAAAGTTCTGTGCCAGGTAGATTTAGATAGATCATCATTTTAAAGCCAACTGTGGAGATACATTGATATATAAACAGACCATTTATCCAATCCTGTGCTTTCTTGTTTACATGTGTACACCTTGAATTTTGTTATAGAGACATTGCAAACATGTTTCTTTTTACTTTGATTCTTTTATAAGCAAAAGTAAAATCAACCTCTCTGTCTCTTTCTCTGTCTGTCTCTCTGTTGGTTTCTAATCTAGACTGCTTTCAAAAGACAAGAATTCTTATTGTTTACATATTAACCCTTCTTAAGAACTGTGACTTCCTTGAATTTTTTATCTGGTTCTGAATTTTCCACCCATTGTGCCCTATATGTCATTTTATAAAATCATATTTTATCTAACCTCTTTTACCAGTAGAAGAGAAAAATAAAACTAAATCACCTTTATCTTAACCCTAATAATTTCTTCAGCTTCCTTGATTCATAGCCATGTACTGAGCAGCTGCTGTAGCACATTAACCAGGCACTTCTGGAAAGAAGAGTCCTTATCATTGAAAACTCAGGTGTATTCATAAGGATTTATCTTATCTTGTAAATTTATCCATTTTGTACTTCTACAAATAGTTATATTGTATTCAGAGAAGTCCAAGTTGAATAAATGACTTTGGTTCCTCCAACTGAAAAAGTCCATTATTCACATACTTTTCATTTATTCCAAAAATAAGTTACTGAGTCAGGTACTATTTTAGGCACTAGTCATAAGCCAGATGAAGCCCCTGCTTTAGTGGAGTTATGGTCTAGTAAGGAGACAAGCTATAAACAAATGAATACAGGTAATTTCTAGGAGTTTCTCAGAGTTCTTGTAATTCTTTTATTCATTATTCATTCATTCTTCTCATCTAACTTTGGTTGAATGTGTTCTCTACATGCCAGGAAACTATACTAGTTTTAGTATGAAGATGATGATACACACCTGTTACCTCTGGGTGCTCCCAGCCATGTACACTGTCGCCGTGTCTGCCCCCATAAGCATGCAGTTCCATCTCTAGAGCAACTCAGGAGGTACTTACCTGATTGTCTTGATAATGAAAAAATACATTCAAGGCTGTTGTCATGTTACTTTCATTAAACTTTTGAAAGAAAGGTACAGATTACACTATAAATCAATAGGTACCCTTTAATAGGAAGAAAATGCTACTGTTTCATGATAGGCTTCCTGAAGTGGTGATAGAATCTTACTTATTCATCTGTGCCCCCTGACCAGCACCTCCATGCCACCCTGGGCTGCAGGATGGCTGGCTGAGCTCACCACCTCGGCTGTCTCACCCCGAAGCCAACCACGTTTCTGTTTGCTCAGCAGATAGCTGTCTTTTAGGTTCTTGCTATGGGCAGGCACCATTAAGGATATAAAAATATTAAATTGACTCAAACATGGAGCGTTGCTGGAAAGTTCCAGATAAGCTTAAGTACAAGTCAGTTCTTTCCAAGGAGAGTTAATTTAGAATGAACATTTATTGATCATCATTTAAAGTCTCAGAAGGTGTGGAGAACCTGCTGCCTTCTCCTGGGCTTGAGTGCACATAGAACACCTCTTAAGCTTTAAATTGACAGGAAGCATTGTGACCATCCTCATCCCTTCTGTGAAAGGCTTGTTCTATTTCTAATGTCAACCAAATAGAAAATTTATTTTATCTCCTGATGGAGATGTTTTAATTTGTATGTCTCAAGTGATTAAAGAGACCATGTTTTGTTATGTCCTCTCTCTCTTTTTTGGGAGGTGAGGGGTGGGGAAGAGCTTTGGGTCAAAGGCACGGGAGGAAAGGAATATAGTGACAGTGAGGAGATGACAAGACAGTTTGCCCTGTTAGGGAAAACATTGAACAGCTTATACCAAAGACTGAAGATAAACCATTCATCCTTCATGGGTCGGCGTATCACCAGGTCAGAGGGACTTTCAGTAGTGGCTTCCACAGCCAGTGTTTGCTGCAAATTCTTGTTAAGCTTGGCTTAATAAGGATGGCTCTGGAGATAATTTATTCTTGCCAATGAATGTTGCCCTGTTACTAGAAACTCACAATTATTTTGAGTGACACCTGAGAAGCATTTGCTTGACCCCCACTTCAACCCCCATGTTTGGTCTTGCCTTATGACAAGCCAGCATATTTTACATGGGTGCCTTTCTAGCATTTATGTATTACCCGGTGGGGCTCCAGAAAGGTGTAATGTGTAAAGCCAAATAGGCTTAGTGAAGGTTGTCCCTTGCTGGAAGAAATTAGGATCTTTGTTTCTAAGAGTTTATCTGCTCCTGCTGCTTTATTCCCCACCTGGAGCAACAGTGCTGTGCTGGGGAAGTGATTATGATGTGACAAACAAGGGATTATGACTTCAGGTGAAGAATAGGCAGCGGGAGCAGATGAGATACAGAATACTAAGATTGTGTTTACATGCAGATGTTAGCAGTAGAGAATAAGATACTAGAAATAAAACATATGATTATAGACTAAAGGGAACTGAGAGGGTTGGGCATTTCATAAGGTGTCAACTATTTAAATTCCTGTCTGTCTGAAGGTTAAAAATAAGATGCAGCTTTCAGAATAACAGGAACATGATATGCAGGATAGCATAGAGGAAAATAGGAAGGAATTCCCTTCCTGAGGAAATTGTCATTGTGCGGGACTGTACTTCCTCCATTTATTGAATATGCTTAGACTTGCTTCTCTGTGGGACCAAGAGAAAAGAACCATAGGTGCACGTGTGCTGCTGGGCGACATGCTCTCAGGAACACTGAGAACAGGTTACCCTGTCCACTTACTGTGGTAGTCTTTCTGCTCCAGGCCCATGGCCCTTCCCTCACCATTGCTCCAGTTAGATAACTCATGTCTGCGGATCATCTGCTTTCCTGGCCCCTGATGACATATTGGAACTGTTTTGGTTTAAGTGACAGAAGTCTAATCAAACTAGATTACACACACGCAAAAGGAGAACTTAACTGGTGCAGGGAGATGCCTGGGAAATCCAAAGGAGAAAAATTTGCTAATGGCCTGTCTAAAATCCCGCAGACAAAACAATTGTCATCAATATCTCCTCTTTTCTCCCTCTCGTGTTCTGCTTTTTTTTTCAGTATTGACTTCTTCCTCAGGCAACAGAGATGATCCCTGGCAGTCGCTAGTTTGTTAACTTCTTAGAATTCATAATCCCAGGGAAAAGTTGGTGATTCTCTTCTGCCCAAGAATGGATCTCAGAAAGGGCTCCGATCAGCTAGTGTGGGTCAGGTGTCCACCCCTGAGGCCAGTGCTTTGTGGTCATGTTACTGACCACCTATTAGAATCACATTGTGGGATTTGGGTGGCAATGCCAGATGGGACAGGTAGAGGATAAAAAAAAAATCAATAGCTCACCCCACAGAAAATTAGCTATGGGTTAGAGATCTACTCCCCACAACCAAAAGGCATTAGGGTTCAAATCTGTTGCTGCTGTGGTTAGATTGGCTGTGCAATGGTGTCTGTATATGTGTGTGTGTTTTGTGGGAGTGGAGGGTGCATGTATGTGGATCTTTTCCTGTCTCATAACTGTTAATATGCTTCCCTCCACTGAGACTGGTTCTGAGACAGATGGACCTGGCCCTGCAGTGCCTGCAGCTAAGAGAACCGGAGCAGACAAAGGCTAACATTCAGATGTTCCTCCGGATTTTGGAGTTGCAAAGGCTCTAGTGACTATCCACTCCCCTTGTTTTGTTTTAAGGAGACTGCTCCCAGACCCCAGCTGGTACGCTCCTAACAGCTTACCCTGTATTCATTTAACTCTACTGTGATTTGTCCCTCCTTTTGTGGCATTAAACAGAATTTAGAGTGACGTTGTATAAAATACAGAAGAGCTTTCCTTTTGTTTTCAGTGCTCATATCCAGTCTCCACAACCACCATTCGGCAGGCACCAGTTTACCAGCCTCACTTTGCACCGTCCTGGCTTTGTGACCTCCCATTTGTTTCCTATCTTTAGGGCACTTCAATTTTCACTAGTATTGTCCCCTAAAGACATAAGCAAAGGCCAAGGTCAGAGCAGTCAGTTGTATTCCTTATTAGTGGCTTTGATAAGAGGCTTTGGGGGAAGAGGTTGAAACTAATGGCTGTAATGAAATTTGGGGTTCTCTAAAGATTTCATTTGTCTGTGCTAGGTCTCCGCATTTTCCGTTCTGTGTACCTTTGCACGTGGTTTGCATATCATAGTAACATCTAT
This sequence comes from Smutsia gigantea, assembly GCA_032199065.1. Lineage (NCBI taxonomy): Eukaryota > Metazoa > Chordata > Mammalia > Pholidota > Manidae > Smutsia > Smutsia gigantea. The sequence goes on along the minus strand of JAVSCE010015170.1, from coordinate 402,933 downwards.
TACTAAACCTTGCTGACTTATTGAGAATTGGGTAGAAAAGGCTGTGAAACTTACTCTTGGAAAACATAGAAATATGCTATACAAAGGTCAGAGCTCTGAGTATTGAATGAGAAAGAGTTTTGAGGGAAAAAAAAAAACAAAGACAAAATCCTGGAGTATTCATTTGTGTTGATGTATACCTTCTGCCCTTCCCGAATTTAGTAAAAATATAATAGATATTAAAAAGATTCTTTTTATCCTTCGATGTATTTTAATCTAGCATTTTAGAAACCTTTTGACAAATTCGTAGAAAAAAGAAAGGCCATATCAGAATGTTACTTTTCATTTTCAGATGTTGTGAACTGGAATCTTGCATAATTTCTCTATGAATAACTGTATTTCTTAAATTTGAATCCTTTTAATAAAACAAACAAAAGAAAACTCCAAACCCTCTCTTGGCATTCCTCATGGCCTCCTATGATTCTTAAGTATATGTTAACAAGTTTCAGATGTGTTTTGTCCGCTGACTCAAAATCAGCTCTTTATTTTAAAAAAAGAAATTGTATAATTAGTACTTAATTGCTTTGGGTATTTTGGGGCATTTAGAGGAGAGGGAAATTAAAAGGCCAGAGAAATTAAACTTTCACTGTGTTCTTTACATATGTATAATTCCTTTTTTAAAATGCCCTCTAAAGCCACGCCTGACAATTTAAAAATAAATGAAGACCTGGGTTGTTTTTAAAAATTTAACAAGTTTTATCTGTGGATGCAGTTTCATCGATTTTTTTGGTTCAGTTGGGCAGAGGAACATTGAAATGCTAGAAGTCAAGAGATTATCTGGGAAAACTGGACAGCTACATGCAAGAGAATGAAACTGGATTACTGTCTAGCACCATACACAAAAGTAAACTTGAAGTGAATTAAAGGCCTAAATGTAAGACATGAAACCATAAAACTCTCAGAAGAAAACATAGGCAAAAATCTCTTGAACATAAACATGTGTAATTTTTTTCTCACTGTGTCTCTCCAGGCAAGGGAAACAAAAAATAAACAAATGGGTCTACATCAAACTAGAAAACTTTTATGCAGCAAAGGACACCGTCAACAAAATGAAGAGGCAGCCTACAGTATGGGAGAATATATTTACAGATGATATATCCAATAAGGGGCCAACATCCAAAATATATAAAGTATGGGAGAATATATTTGCAGATGATATATCCAATAAGGGGCTAACATCCAAAATATATAAAGAACTCATATGACTGAACACCAAAAACAAATAACCCAATTAAAAAATGTGCAGAGGACCTGAATAGACATTTTTCCAAATAGGACATATAGATGTCCAACAGGCACATGAAAAGGTACTCCACCTCACTAATCATCAGGGAAATGCAAATCAAAACCACAATGAGGTGTCACCTCACACCAGTCAGAATGGCCACTATCCAAAATACAAGAAATAATGAGTGTTGGTGAGGATGTAGAGAAAAGGGAACCCTCCTGTGGAGTGTAAATTGGTGTAGCCACCATGGAAAACAGTATGAATGTTCCTCAAAAAACTAAAGTAGAAATACTGTATGACTTAGTAATTCCACTTCTCAAAGTTTACCTGAAGAAAACAAAATCTCTGATTTGAAAAGATACATGCACTTCTATGTTTATTGCAGCAATATTTACAATAGCTAAAGTATGGAAGGAACCAAAGTGTCCATCAGTTGATGAATAAAGTTTTGTTACATATATACAGTGGACTATTACTTGGCCATAAAAAAAGAAATCCTGCCATTTGTGACAACATGTATGGATCTAGAGGGTATTATGCTCAGTGAAATAAGCTAGGCAGAGAAAGACAAATACCATATGATTTTGCTTACAGGTAGAGTCTAAAAACAAAACAAAACAAAATAGCAATAGCCTCATAGGCACTGAGAAGTGACAGGTGGGTTGGGCAGGTGAAATAGGTGAAGGGGATAAAGAGGCACAAAATCTCTATCATAATATAAATTAGTCAAGGGGATGCAAGTATAGCATACAAAATATAGTCAGTAGTTCTTTAACATCTTTCTATGTTGACAGATAATAACTACATTAGTTAGGATGAGCATTTAATAATGTAGGTAACTGTCAAATCACTGTGTTGTATACTTGAAACCAATATAGTGCTGTATATCAACTATACTTCAATAAAAAATATTATCTATTTCCTCTCCTATGCAGGCAGATATCACCTAAATGATATCAGACAGATGGCTATCACCTCTTCTATGCTTTAAGATCTTCCAGGAGGAAAATTAGAATTTTTCCCCCACATTATAAATGTTACACATGATTAATTTAAATATTTGTCATAATTAAGAGTGGTATATGGTCTACTGGGACAAATCAGAACTTGACTGATGTGAGCTCTGGGCTCTATCTTTAACTATTTGAGAGGTCTAGGTCTTTGTGAGTTACTTCTCTGACTGCTTTTATCATGTATCAATTAGAATGTTGGACTAGTAATATCTGAGACTTTATAAGCTCAGAAATACTGTGTTCCATGAGGCACACATCTAAAAATCCTACATTTCTTGGATCTGGAGGCTAACAAGTCTGCTTATAAGTGAGATTATTCTAATATTAATTTTGATAATGAACACTGGAACAATGACATTAACAAGCATAATAGTCATGAAATATTTTGGGTATTTTTAATACACACCTTAAATCAGAAGAGCCTTCATATTTGCTAAATAAGACAGGCTACAGGATTTGGAGATTGGGTTCATATTGATCCCCGACCATTTTGGGAAGTTATACTAAAAATTTTATTCTACAACATTGCCATCACTCTTTTTTCTGTTGACTAATATTATTCTTACTTTTTTCTTAATTCTCATAATTTTTTTCTTGAAAAAAAAATAAACACTAGGTTATTTAAATTGAGTTTTCCACTTGGGAAGTTCAAACAATCATAAGTAACCGCCTGTCTCTAGTATGTGCAAAGAGCTATATAAGAACGTAGATGAAATGTCTGATTCTCAAGGAAAATATAAATTGAAAAACTGACTGTAGAAGAGAGAAAAATCTAAACAGGTCAGTAGCCATAAAATAAATAGATAAAGTAACCACAGAATTTCCCACCATAGTAGCACCAGGCCTGGACTGCTTTTTGTGAGGAATTCTGCCAAACGTTAAGGAATATTTGAATCCAGTGTTATTTACAATCCTACATATCAAAGAAAAAGGTAGGAAAACTTCCCATAAAAATTAAGGAATAGGGCTGCAATCTTTATTCATCAAGATGAACCTCAGAGAAGACAGCAAGGATGAAAGATGGCAGTGAGTTATCAAATCAAACCTTGAACCTGGGGCCGTGTTTTTTACCTGTATGCATTGTGGATTCATGAAGAGTTAAAACAGGAAAGAAAATATTAAGTCAATCTAGATAGGTAGGTAGAAGGCATGGCTATTCTTAAAAATGCCCTTGTATTTTATTCAGATGCCCTGTTGAGCATTAAATATGTACAAAGCATATGTTTATGGTGAGAATGTGGCAGTGGATAAGGCTTAAAATGAAAACATTTCCTGTCCTTAGAGCAGAAACTTCAGGCCCACGTGTAGTAAGATGAGAGTGAACAAAGAATGAGGCAGAAGGGAAGTAGTGTGAGCTGATGACTGGGTCGTTACCTGTAGGTTCTAGATTCGAACCCTGACCAACCAAATGGTCAACTGAATTTTAAGTCCATACCCAGTGGTCTGTATAATGATCTTAAGGTAAGGAATCTTTCAAGGTCTAGGAGCCAGGAAAGGGACATAATGAAAGGCCAGGAAATCAGGCCAGATGGATGGGACTGACCTTAAAAATCTCCCAGTGGAATGATCAGTAACAGAAACTTCTCCTAGGGTCTCGGCCAGGTGAGCAAGACCACCTGTTCATAAGGGCTACTTCCTATTCTTACACTGTCATTTCCTCTGACCTTTGCTAAGTTGTTCCCTCTGCCTTTCTTAGGAAATACAGGATGAAAAAAACAATGTGAAGGTTGAAACAGGTGAGGTCAGGCAGTGAGAGTTTAGTAAATAAGGGAGAAGAAACACAATATATAACCCAGTATTTCAGATGTGTGGAATAACCTCTTTACTGTTAAGAAAACCAAACATAATATCCCTGGTGAAGACACAGGCTTCTAAAATCTATCCTTTGGGTACAATTACTGTTGGATTAACTCCATACTGAGAGGGAGGGAGGGTGGAAAAGAGGAAGGAGAGAGAGAAAGCACATAGTTGTACTTTGAAGTTCTCCATAGTAAGATGGGAAGATTCCCAAGCCTCACCCGATATTGATATCCAGGTTTTGGGGTTTGGGTTTTTTAATTTTAACGTTTAGTAAATCATGAAATTTAAATCGTAGATACTGTGTTAGTAATTTCGGTGCACTGAACAGGAATGCAGCGTCTGCCTTTTAAAAGGGGTTTAGCGTATTCATCTGGATTGCTTGGTGACCTTTGAAATTTTGTTTTGAGCTGCTGTCAGAAACATAATCATTTTTCTTTCTGAAACAGTTTCTAACATCTGCAAAGGCTGACCAAGCTAGGATAGTTTTCATAAAATACTAATCTCTCTTTTTTAATGTCAGCCCAGCTTTTAGAACTGTTCTTCAGCTGTCTGAAACATCAGCTCGAGGTGCTGGAGTTGATTTTAAGAAGTGCCTTCCCATCAAGCACTCTTGCTGTGGCTAGAGCGCACTCAGAGGCTAGAAATTCTCCCTGTCTTGTTCATCTGCACTCCCATTTTCTAAATTCTCTTGTTTTTAAAGTCAGGTCACTTCAATTTGTATTCCCTTATCTCAAGAGTTAACTTAAAATTTTTTATATATCATGGAGGGGAGATTGTTCTGATCTCTGGCATTGATCCTTCAAAATCTGGATACTTAAAGGGTATCAACTTTTAACAAAATTTAACTTAAATATCTACTCTATGTCTTGTCATTAAAAGGTTATTTACATTTAAAATGCTGACCTTTCAAGATGTACACAAGAGTGTTCTAAAACAGAGTTTTTGAACATTGGCCATGAAACCACTGTCTTGGGCTGACAAATGGATTGGAAATAAGCTACCCAACACCGGGAATGGACCATTAATTTTAATCAAAGGTGATGCAGGAAGGCGAATGGGATGCATGACAATGTCAACAGCCCAGTAGGTGTTAAGGGACCACACAGCCTTCCTTGTTACTTGGCTGGGCCATTAGTTGAGGTTGGGTGAAGACAGAAAGCCATGTCTGGAATTGAATGACCAGGTCACTCCAAAATCTAATAGAGAACTCCTCATTTCAGAAATCACACTGTAGTGCCATTACAAGTCAAGGACAGCATTTAGAAAATATTGGAGGATTTTTTTTTTTTAACCAAGCACCTTGCCAGTTTTTCCAACTTTGTCAAGCTATTTGCCTGCCCTCTTTCCTTCTAAATGGATCGTTGATATTTACAGAGGATCAAGAAATCAAACAGACTTCGAAAAAAATCTCAAAGTCTGTTTGCTTTTTGGAATTACATATTGTTAGTTGTAAAACTGGTAAATAGCAGAAACAGTAGCATACCAAAGGAATTAAGCAGGGTAATTAATTCTCGGTAGTGATCTCATTGTCCTTGCCCCTTTCTTGTGTTCTTCTGTGTAGAAATAGTTTCACTAATTGAAACTAAACTTTCTTAATTGCTTTAATGCAAGCATTTGTTTTGTAATTGTCAAGGCCACTGTGCTTGTGCCTTAATGTAAATTGTCAATATTGGTTGATAACAGTGATATTCATGGTGGTGAAAGCCTTTTCTCTAAATCAGTAAGTATATTTCATTATTTTGAGTATTTTCAATTATAAAAAAATGTAGCATATGACAGCCTGAATTCATGATGTTTATAAGACATAAAAATGCAGAAGGGACAAAGAGACATTTCATATCTGCTTCAGGTTTGTTAAGAAAATTCATTTATTCTGCAAAGCATTGCATACACAAGAAAGATACGTATGATTGCATTAGTGCTTTTATACATTTTTAAGAAAGGAAAAGCAATTATATTGCTGTCTTGTTAATGGAATACTGTTATAAGTGATAGTATTTGTGTTTCCTGTAGATGAAGATCAGCTCCGTGCAAAGGGTTATGACAAAACACCAGACTTTATTTTACAAGTACCAGTTGGTAAGTCCTTAAACTCTCTTATGCATTTGTTTATCAAGAAAAGGAATGTGTTTTTTCCATAGGTGTTTTGTTTTTTGTTAATATTAGCAAATGTTACTAGAGTAGATTAGCTTTATAATGTTGTATCTCAATGATTGAAATCAATGGAAATATTTTAAAACAGCAGAAAATAGAAGGTTCAGGAGAAATCTGTGCCTTAAAATCTTTCGTGTATCTTTGAGAAATAAGCGTGCCTTCTGAAGACACTTGGTGGCCATTTTCAAGTCATTTCTCTAAATACTGAATTTTTGAAACATGGTTCTGTGGAAAAGCAAGCTCACTTAAGTTTGCTTTCATGTTGTCAACTTCCATGTGCAGTCTCAGAATCAGAGAGGGACTTTTGAAGATGATGATGAAAATAAAAGGGATGTGATTGTAGTGCAAATATTCCTTGGAATGAATGTACACAGTGTGTTGTTTCATATTTACATCCATAGATGACGGTGGGGATTAAGCCTCTGCTCATCAACGTGAAGCATTGCGAGGCCTAGGCAGAGTCTGGGATTCTCAATCTCCCCTTTCCTTTGCTCTGTATTAGTAATGCTTTGTCCCTTAGCTGTAGAAGGGCACATAATTCACTGGATTGAAAGCAAAGCCTCATTTGGTGATGAATGTAGCCACCATGCCTACCTGCATGACCAGTTCTGGAGCTACTGGAATAGGTAAGGTCCCATTATTTTTCTCTTAAGATAAACGATACTCAGCTAAAACCTCATTAAAAAAAAATATTTTGTTTAGCTGGTAAAACTGCTAGTAGCCTTTGTTTCTAGTAAATATAGAATTGATTAATGTATTAATTTCAGATAACTTAAACTTCTCTGCTTTCATTATTTTGCTTCATTTTTTAAAACTAAAAGTCTCTGCGTAAGGTCAAAATTAGTATATAGCATTTTCCATTTTACAGTGGTAATACTGGTGTCACTTAAAATAGGAATAAGATGTGGTGCATATTATGACACTGACACTGATTTTTTTATCCTTTTAATGTGAAATTTATGCTTTCTGTCAGACCGTCAAAAATATTTTATCCTCAGCTCTCTGAGAAAAGTATCTAAATGGTATGAAAGATCAGAATAATAGTTTATCTACCAAGTTCAATCAGCATTCCAGAAGGCATGGAAATCTCAGTGATTAAGAGAAGGGTGGTGTTGGAGGAGTGGGGAAGATGTTATGTTATTAAATACCCACCATGTGGCCTGCAGGTTATCTCATTCATCCTCACAAGGAAGACACTTTAATCCCCATTTTACAGGTAACTAAACTGATACTCAAAGAAAGAAAATAATGTGCCATGCAGCTAGTTCAACCATGCATTTGTCTCTCTCACTCCCAAACTGGTATTATCCCGAAGACAACTCTATTGTCATTTATAGTACTGCTATTCCAACTTCAGCTTTTTTCACACCACACATTTTTCCCCTCAGCATGGGAGATAGGTCAGGGGTGACATTCCGGGATTAACTGTATTGCTCAGTCACTGGCCAACAGTAAGAATACAATAATAAGATGACATTGGCCCAGATCATTAAGGAATGACACGGTAACATCCATGGACAGTAGTTTTAACCTGGAAAAAAACAGTGACAAGCTACAGAATTTGGCATTATATTGTTACCCAGCTTTACAAAAGGCCAGCAGACCTCGCCCGTAGCAGCTGTGCTAAACTAAGCCCACTTTTTGCCATGGTAACAATGATCATGACAAAATGCTGAATGTAATGGCTTTCTTGATTTTCTTGTGTAATTGTGCGTAGCATCGAGCTTTACTTTACAGGGATGGAGGAGGAAAGTGCAAAATGTTTTAGAAATCAATGCTGCTTCAGCGTTTCCTGTCTTTTATTCGGCCATTATTCAAATTAGCAGTAATGTGGCAAATTGAATTTTAGATTTTTAGCAATTTTATGATGAGTTTGAAATAGTAAAGAAAGCATCATTTTTGATAGTATAGGGAAAGCAATGACAAGAAAATCAAATTGCTTATAAGTTTAGGTTGCTAAAGGATTCTTACAAACCGATAAAATCATTATGCATTGAGACTGTCTTCCCTCTGTGGTACTGGTCAGGTCTTTTATAAGGAACAATTACAAATTAAATCCCAAATAGTAGAGCTTACTTAAGAATTCCAAACTTTGCTTACTTAAAAATTCCAAGAGCATATTCATTCTAAAACAACTCTACTATTTATTGAGTGCCTACTATGTGCCTATCAGTCATTATTTTAGAGGATGATTGAATAATCTCTCACCTGTATGATAGACCTACAGGGGCAGATCTGAGTGATGAAACATCTAATAGTTTCCTTGGGACTGGGTGTTAGATTATTGTGTTGCATGTTGCTTTCTCTATTCTAATGATAGTCTACTTGCACTACTATTGGTCTACATTCCCCAGGCATGTTCTGTAAATATATACAAGCTAAGGGGGCACAATTCTCTGAGAACATGTCATGTGACAGGAGAAAGCCTCAGCCTTGGTTTTGAATGTTCCAGATCATCCAAGGAGGAAATACTCTACCCAGAACTCACTGGTGTGACCAAATGTCTGCAGAGAGGCCAAGAAATACAAGTAGTGCTGCCCTTTAAAATGGACATAGAGGCATTTACTAGGATATGAAATTTTGGTTGTAATGGTGATACAAACTTACCAGTGATGGGCATTTTGATAGAAGGAGAACTTATCCCATTTCTGAAAATATGGTCCCTACTCTTTTCATATTTTGCCTCAATACAACTCACAGTTGGAAGAAATCATCTCTCCAACCTGTAGGAGTCTGTTCTGTTGGTTTACATTTGGACTAATTGCTTTATTTGTATGATAAGCCTCTAGTTAACATAAAAACATTGTTTAATTTGTCACTCTATTTTTAGATTAAACATTGGATTTTACAAGTCTGTTCGGTTAATATCTGTAGAATCATAACCTTATATAGATCCTTTTACCCATACAGAACCCTTGATTTTTAGTTTAATATTTCTGTAAGAGTTTTCTCTTTATTTAAATTGATATTTGTACTCAGCCTTTCAGCAACTTTTGACAAGATGACCACACTATCCCTCTTTATTAAAACATCTTTTCTTGGCTTCCAAGAGACATCTTCTGAGTTTCTTCCTGTCATACCAGTAGGCATACGCAGATCTTTGCTGGCTTTTCTTCTTCCCAGCTCTAGGATAGAGGGCCCTGAGTTCAGCGCTCTCCCTTCTCCACTTTTCTATCTGCATTCAGCTGCTTGTTGTTCCACTAGAAATGTCATCTGAGGCTTCAGCTTTATATCCCATCTCCTAATTTTTACCCCCAGCCCTAATAGTTCCCAGGTACAAATTTGTTTCTCTATCCAGCTGTCCACTTGGCTGTCTAATAGGTATCTCAAACTTAATATGTCCAAAATTGAACCCTTGATTTTCCACCCCAAGCTTTTTAGTACCCCATTTCCTCCCAAGCTCAACTAATGGCACCAAAATTTGCCCAGATACTCCTGCCAAAAACCTAAGTGTTGTCACTAACCCATCAGCAAATTCTTTCAGCTCGATCTTCCTCACATCTCAGAACGTGCCGTCTCTCACCACCTTACCTGCTGTCGCCTCGTGTCTGTCATCATCCCTTGAACTACTGCTGAAGCTTCCACACTGGTGTCCTTACGTCATCTCCGGCACTCCTGCAGACAGTTTTCATACTCTAGCCAGAGGGATTCTTGGAAAATACAAATTAGATTGTGTTACTTTCCCTATTCAAAAGTCTTCCTTGGCTTCCCATCACATTTAAAATAAAACTCAGACTCTTTACAATGACTTTCAGAGCGTTGCATGGTCTGCTTCCCTCCACCCTGATTCTCTCAACACCTCCCTCTCTCCCCACCTCCCTCTCTCCCCTCACTCTTACACTCTATGCTGTTCCCTCCCGCTCTGATACTTCTAAAGCCACACAGGCTTTCTTGGCCTCCCTTGAAACCACACTGCTGGTTTCTGCTTCAAAAACTTTACTCTGGCTAATTCTCCTGCTTGGAATTTTCTTCACTTGGATCTCCATATGGCATACCCCTCACGACCTTCAGGAGGTCTCTGCTCAAAGTTCCCCTCCTCAGGGGGAACTTCTGTGACAACACAGTCAAAAAGGCTTTGCCCACAGTCACCCCTCTCTCCTAACTCAGCTGTACTTTTCTTCATAAAACTGACCCCATCAGAGTGAACGAATAGGCAGTAGCTGGAAACATTTATATAAATAACAATTTGCTTGTTTGAATACAACTCTTTAAAAGAGCTTTACCTTTTATATTGCTATTTCTAATTACTATACATGGTGTGCCTCTAATTCCCTTGTAATCAAGGCTTTAGGAGTTTTCCCAGGCTTAATCTTTTAAAAAAACTTAAGTTTTTCAATGCAGTCACTTACCCCAAAATGAGAGATACTGAGTGTAGAACATAAGCTGCCTTTCCTGCAAGTAGGCCCCTATCCCAAGTATGAACCTTGATTAAATAGTTCCTCAAAACTTGACAGTTTCTACTTCTGTGCAGTTAAAGGAAATAAAGAGTGCCTCTGAGAATGTACCATTTGGACCATAATATAACCACAAATTATGACAGGCTATATATACAATTGCATAGAAAATACATATTAATTATATATATGTATCTACATACTTCATATACTTTTGACTGTAATATACAAATTGTGTAAAACAAATATTTCCTTATGCAATCAACACCAAAAAAAATTAGCCTTCTCATTCTACTTCTCTAGTCAAAAAGTGAGCCCTTTGATCACGATTTGACCTGTATTACCAAGTATATTTCCATATTCTGATGGTATCAAGAAACTAATTCTACATTTTGAGGCCAAATAACATACATGGGTTCTAACTTGTGGCCTTTCAAGGAAGTAGGATCAGACACTCTGTGCTTACTTTTAGCGATTGGAGATAAAGTGGGTCAATTTGAATGAAAATGTTCTAAATAGCAAAGAGCCATATACAGCTATATAGCGCACAAACAGAGCCTGGTAACTACGGATCCAGAATATGGAAATCTCAACTGCAAGTTCATCCCTGCCACCTGCCATTCTGGGCACACTCTGGCACACCGTCATCAGTGGAATCTATCAAAAACCAAAGTGCACTTTGTAGATAGACCCCTCTACTTCCCTCAAAGATCTAAGCTTGCTGACTGGAAAGAATAGGCTGTTTTATTTGAACATGATTTTCCAGTTTAGTGATCCTTGAAGTGATGGGAGGAATCTGTCCTGTTCTTGGATTTAAATCCAGGCCATGCCACTTTCTGGTTCCATGGCTGGGAGCAACTTGCCTGCTTTCCCTGAGCTTTTGTTTTCTTCTCAGTAAAACAGGGATTATAGTGCCTCCTTCACCATGTTACTATGAAGATCACTTATTTAACACTTGTAAAGCACTTTAAAAGTGCCTAGCCGTCAACTAATATTAGTTCCCCACTGTCTCTTCTTCCTGCATGTCACTGTCTGATGGAATTCAGACGTGCTGAACAGACATTTTTAATTGGCTTCTTTGCTGCATGAACTCCTACTGGGCTGACTTCAGTGCCCAGCTTGGCTGACATCTCTTTGGAAGCCTTCCTGCCATTCCAGGATTGGGCGTGGTGCCCTTCCTATGTTCTGCTAACAATTTCATAGCATTTATCAAATATTGCAATTGTTTGGTTACTTGTCACCCTCTTCCAGTTAATACTGAGTTCCATCTTATCTATTTGTTTTATCTATTGTCAAATGCCTAGAAGCTGATGGAATGCCTGGCATATTGGCATCGGTAGGTGATCAGTAGGTATTTATTGAATGAATGAATATATAAATGAATTTTCTGATGCATAACAAACAACATTTTGAGTCAACTGTTAAGGATCATGTTAGAAATTATGACATTAAAGCACAATAGGATCAAAATTTTTACTTTGAGAATGCTACTCTAAGGCCTGAGAAAAATGCCTCATTTTTCTAAAAAACTTTTACAGACTTTTCAGATGTATAGACCTTTGTAGATCTATTTGATGAAATGTAGCATAAGTGTATTTACATATGAAATTTAAAAATATAAAATAACTAAGTGGCAAATGCACCTTGTAAAGTTTTTTAGATATTTGTAATCTTGTATCAGTCATTGCCTTCACAAAATTTCAGATCTCTTGTTTGAGATTTGACATGGAATGCCTTGAAAATCCTGAGCAGAAGTTCTGTACTTTCCTTAGGGGATGCGGGAAACGGAGCCTGCCCTGACATTTGAAGGCCTCTGGTAGGAGTACTGTTAGAGGCCTTATATTTAAGTTGGATGTCAAGTTAGCAGACATTAAATAAAATATATTTTATCCTATGTGAAGATCTGGAAATTCAGATCCTTGCGTTGCGGATTCGCAGACTCCTTGGAGGTCCAGGCGACATGTGGCAGTGTGTGGATAGGTGACTATGCTGCCCAGGCAGCCTCCCTCCTCGTCCCACCCTTGGCTCCATCCCGGCTCCATCCTGCACCTGGGAAGATGCCAAGCCCACCGCGACATACACATCCAGCTCCATGTACTTTCCCACACACTGCTGCCCTGGGCCACCTTTCAGGCTTGGTGAACCTGAGAGAGAGGGCTATGCGGTCCCTGGGAGTGGCCTCAGGCCTATTTGATCAGGAAGTTCTAAGGTGCCCGGTACCTGGAGTATGGCTTAGAAAGGGACTGGTGAGACACACATCAGGTCGGGGTGGCTCCACAGATTCCTCACTCCATGGGCTGGGTACAACCAGACGGGGCCAGGGCAGAATCCTCTAAAGTTTGGTTCTAGGCCATGAACCCCTCTTAACTAGGCCTCAAGGACAGTATCAAAGCAAGCAAGTGCATATAGCTCCCGAAGTCATTTACTATAGTGCTGTTAGGATATTAGAGATGAGCGCCAGAGGAAGTATGGACTTGGTCCCATTCATCACTGAAAAGACTAAGAGCTGAGTTCCGTATGTCGAATTTTTGAACCTTTGGCTCCAGAGCATCTACTCTTCTAGAGGCAGTGCTAAGCTAATACCTTCTGCCACGAGAATTGGTTTGACTGTAGCTCTTACCTCTACATGAAAAGTTCTTAGATCTTTTTAAAGATCAGTTAGTTACTCAATGGTTTAGCAATTGCTTTCTCTTGGTCTATCATGAAAGGCGAGGCATTTAGAACGGGGCTGCCAAGCAGTTAGAGTTAAGGAAGGTATTTTTCAGAGGATGGCCCAAGTTTTTCCTGTATTAAGATACTTCCAGGAAGCCTGCAATTAGCTAAATCACACATTTCCAGTTATTTCAGTCTTGTTAAAAACAAGGCTGATCACATCTGTCTTACACTGGAGTCTGTGCCTCAGCAGTAGAAGTCTTGCAAACCTTCAATTACAGCGGCCTCAGAAGGCACTGCTGCTGTACACCAGCAAGCAGTCATCAGCAACCAGAGGCACCCGGACTAGTGATTAGTAAATGCACTGCAGAGGGCTTCTTTAAAGGTGAAGTGTAAGCATTTGCTTTTCCATCTTTCGTAGCAGAGACAGTTGTGGGATATTGATGCCCTGTTGTCTCAGACTGTTATTAGCTGGAGTAACCTCCAAATATTTGGAAAGGATGAAGGAAGTGTCTGCTGGGTATATGGTACTCTTATAAGAATGATTTCTCATAACATTTTTTCTGTATTTGGAACGTGACTAGCGAGAACTTTCCCCACCAGGGAATTCATATTTTCCGCCATTGTTAATTGTTTTCAATGGTGACTTTAAACACAAAACTGAATAAAGAATAGAAATGTTGTCTTAGGCCTTTAAAGTGATATGTGCAATAAAGGGTTGGTTGTTGAGAAACTGGAATGAGTTAAATCAAAGGATTAAAGGGGAAGAAAATAGATCTGTAAGGAAATATCAGTGAATTACAGTTTATCAGAAAGATATCTATTTGATTACTGTCTTAAAGCATATGTAAGATTTTGGGGGACTGGGGGGCGGGGTGTATTGACCACTTTTCCAAATCCAGGTGACCAAAGAATTGTTGAAAGGATGACTCTTGCTGCTGGCCCACTGTGGTGGAGTTAATGTGAGTCACATATGGTTCAAAAATGTTACCCTACAAGCAAATGAGTAGATGACCATGCTAAGAATGGAAACACAGCCATTATGGGCATCCAGAAAGAGTGAGGGAAGACTAAGAGATTCTACCAGTAGGAAGTGACTCAGGAACACAGAGTCAGGAGTCCAAGAATATAAGAGTCCATTTCTGAGAAAAGTTCTAGAATAATAGAGATCAGGTTGAAGTCAGTGGTAAAATGGCTGAGGGTGTAGGTGTAGGTCAGTGATTCTCAAACTTCACCATGTATTCAAATCACATGGGGGACTTTTTTAAAATATTGATGTGGGCTTTATCCCTGGAGAACGGATTTAACTGGTATGTGGAGGAGCCTGGACCTTGGGAGTTTTCCCTGTTTTGAAAACTGTAGATGATCATGCTAATTTGCATCCAGCATTTAAGTCAACTGCTTTCCCGAGCCTTGATTTGCAAGCTAGCCCTAGCATTCCTAGCCTATCTGTTTTCAGAGTCTTGATGAGAAAAATAATGGCTTTATTAAGAAAGTTTCAGGTCAGCAAACACTTTCCAGGCACCGTGTTAGTAAGGACTCAGCCTTTGCCTTTACGCAGCTTACAGTGAGGACTGAGGCAATAAATCGCAGGGGACAGGACCTGAACCCAGACCTCCCTCTGAACTCACACCTGTGCTCCGCCCGCTCCACCAGGCAGCGTCATGTCAGTCATGGTGGTAAATCTGTTATAAGAAGGTACTTACTTGGTCAGTTAATGAGTATGCTAAGGTGACCTGAAAAGCTCTCCAGCATAATAGGTTTAGATATTTGCCTTATGTGGGTAGAGAAAATGGGTCAGGTGTTCTTTGTTGCTTTTTTTCAAGAGGCCTTCTTCTACATTCAAAATGCGTATCTGTAGGATTAGTATAAAAGCGTGTTGTACCTACTTTTACACCAAGAATATAATGACCCGTAAATTGCTGGATTTGAAAGCCACAGAATCAGACTTTTTATATATGGTACAGATCCACGAATTCTGATTAAATTGTCTGAAGACCAGTCTGAATTCAGAAGAGAAGTAGACTATAGAATGTTTGTTAAGAAACACAGATTTAAAAAAAAATCAAAGTTCATATTTTATTCAGAATTGTACTTTATTACCATAAATTCTTTTTTAATAAATAAGAATGTTTAAAAAAACAGCCTTATTGAGGTATAACTGGCATATAATAAACTGCACATATTTAAAGTAAACTGTGCATATTTTAAAGTGCACATATTTAAAATTGCACATACTTAATTTGACAAGTTTTGACATATGCATAAACTCATAAAACTGTCACTATGATAGAGATGGTGAACATACCTACCACCCCAGTAGTTCCCTTGCACATTCAAAATCCTCTAGATGCCAGTTTTCCCTGTACCTAGGCGACCATCTGCTTTCTGTCACTATAGATTACTTTGCCTTTTCTAGCATTTTCTGTAAATGGAATCATACAGCATGTACTTTTTGGCTTTTTATACCCAGCATAATTATTTCATTTCTCCTCCATGTTGTTGAATGCATCAATAATTCATTCCTTTTTGTTGCCGAGAAGTATTCACTTGCATGGCTGTGCCACTGTTTGTTTATCCATTCACCTGCTGATGGACAATTAGGTTGTTTCTAGTTCTGGCTACTAGTAATAAAATTCCTATGAGCAGTCATGTAAAAATACTTGTCTGGTTTCATTTCTCTTGGTCAAATACCTAGGAATGAAATGGTTGAGACATAAGGTAAGTGTGTGTTTACCTTCTTACAAAATGATGAAACTGTTTTCCAAAGTAGTTGCATGATTTTACATCATTGCAGGTAACCACATCTTCCCTATCACTTGGTAAGGTCAATATTTTTAACTTTAGGCTAGCTAATAGGTACATAGTAGTGTCTTAATTTGTATTTATGTGATGACAAATGATATTGAGAATCCTTTTATATGCTTATTTGCTACCTATTTATCTTCTTTGGAGAAGTGTCTGTCTAAATCTTTGGCTCATTTTTTGTTGTTTTCTTATTACTGAGATTTGGTAGTTTTTAAAGAATATTCTGGATATTAAATCCTTTACCAGATATGTGATCAGATATGAAATTTTGTTTCCTGGTCTGTGGCTTGTCTTTTCATTCTCTTTACAGGGCCTTCAAATATCAAAAGTTTTTATTTTAATGAAGTCCAGTTTACCATTTTTTTCTTTTATGGGTTATGCCTTTGATATCGTATCTAAGAAATCTTCAAGATTTAAAAACTAAAGAAGTCGTCACAAAGATTTTCCCCTTGTTTTCTTCTTAAATGTTTATTTTAGATTTACATTTTGGTCTAACCTCCATTTTTGGTTAATTTTTGTATATGGTGTGATGTGTGGATCAAAGTTCATTTTCTTGCATATGGATATCCAATTGTTCCAGAACCATTTGTTGAAAAGACTATACTTTCTCCCCTATATAGCCATTGCACATTTATCAAGAATCAACTGATCATATATATGTGAGTCTTTTTCTGAATTCTGTGTTTTGTTCCATTGATCAATTTGTCTATCTTTATCCCAATTCTACACTGTCTTAATTACTGTAACATGATGATTTTGAAAATAGATAGTGTAAGTCCTCCAACTTTTTTTCAAAGTTATTTTTGACTATTCTAGCTCCTTTGCATTGCCATATGATGTTTAGAATCAGCTTGTAAATTCCTAAAAACATCTGCTGTGATTCTGATTGGTATCACATTGAATTTATAGATCAATTTGGGAAGAAGTGGTATCTTAACAATATTGAATCTTTTGATTCATGATAATGATATCTTTACATTTATATATTTAGGTCCCAACATTTTTTTTCTCAAAAATGTCCTGTAGTTTTCAGTGTACAAATCTCTCACATTTTTTGTCAGGAAATGTTTGATTCCTCTATGTTTTACATTTCTTGATGATATTGGAAATGATAGTTCTTGTTTCAATCTCCCATTGTTCATTTTTACCCTAGAGGAGTACAACTGATTTTATATATCGATCTTGCAACTTTGTAAAACTCATTTATTAATACTTTATATTTTGGTAGATGCCATAAGATTTTCTATATAGACAACCATTTCATTTGGGAGTAAAGACAGTTTTACTTCTTTTTTTAGTTTGGATGTCTTTTTTGTTTGTTTGTTTGAGCTTTATTGCATTTCCTAGAATCTCCTATACAAAGGTGAACAGTAATAAGATCATACACCTTCATTGCTTGGTGTCTATTGTCACATATTTTGTTTGTTTAGTTTTTGCCAGCATGAGGATAAATCCAGGCCCTGCTACCCCACCTTGGTGGCTCCAAGTAGATATTTCTCAATTATGGTTTTTAATACATAATTTAACTCATTGTAAACCAATTTGTCTTGTTCAGCATTAACTTTGTGATCTTATTTATACTATTTAAGGTATAGACTTCATTGTCATCTTAAACAAATTTTCTTAGGCATCAACTATGAAGGGAATAATCTGTGATAGAGTACTGTGGAAACCTTCAGGCTTCTTTCTTTTGATCTCTCTCTTTCAAACAGGCCTCTATATGTTCTACCTCTCTTTCTTCCAAGCTCCTAAGAGTTGGAATGGGTTTTCAGTCACTACTTTTTGCCCAACAAAGGGAAGTCTTTGGCAAGGTGAAGGCCAAAGATTGGGTAATAAGCATATGGCTATTAGAAAGCAGCTTTCATTCATCATCTTTTGCTAGTACTCACCAAGGGCTTTGGCTGCCTCTTAGACTAAAATAAAGCAGGCTACCTTTTGGTGAGACAGAACCTTGTTCACAGAAGTTATACCTTTTCTCTCCCTCTATATGTAAGAGACAGTTTCGCACTTCAAAGCATCTTTCACTACTTGGGGGTGTCAAGATTATCTGGGGTGGTGTGACTTAGAGGTGATGAGGCTGATTGCCCTGCTGGCCTTTGCTCATTCTCTTCTCACACATGTGTTGTATGGAAAATGAACCATTAATACAGAGCATGGCTCATCTTTTATCTTCATAAAACAGAAATCTATATGGATACATAATAACAATGGTAAAATAAACATCCTTTCCTTCTCATTTCTACTTGACTCTGCAAGTCACATTTCTCGTAAAAACTGAACTACTATGAATTCTCGTTATCCATTAACACAAGCCACTGTATTCTCTTGTGGTTTTCTTTCTCTTTTACTTAGTCTACTCTTATGTCAGTTGGATGTTTAGAGGACGTCCAAAGACAACTGGGTTGTGGGATAGAAGTCCAAGTGATGGATCAGAAATGGACTGATTTATGGATTATCCACAGTAGAAATAAGCAAAGTGGGTTTTCACAGAGGAGGAGAGTAGAGTCATGCCTGTTTTTATGGACAGGGAGAGAAAGAAGACAACTGTGACATAATGACATCCATAATGAAGTTTAGAAAATTGATTAACAGTATCAATCTTACGGCAAATAAAATTATTTCCAAACTTACTGACTCCCAACCTTCATCACTCACACTTAAATATTTATAAAGTAATTTTAGTCTAGTTGCATTGAATTGGTTATTTGGACTATTGATAGGTAACTTAACATCAGTTTCCATTGTGAGTTATATGGGTTTAGAAAAGTTGTACCGAAATGAAATACCTAGGGCTTTTAACAGTCATACTTCAAAGAAACCTTGGGAGTTGCATTTGTCAAGCAGCGAGGAAAACCACTCATGCATACCCCACGTCCAGAGCTCTGTCGGCCCAAACATAAAGAATGGAAAGGTCATTCTTCTTCCCCCAGCATGATGGTTTGTTGACGTATTTTGACACAGCAGCACCACGCTGAAAGGCCCTGACCTTCCTGCAATACTGAGGGGCTTAGGTTTGGTCAGGATGCCTGACACTCATTGCATTGCTCTCTGCCTTTCTCCCCCTTCACAGATAAACACACTCCTCAAACATGAAGTGCTGCCTGAAATACAGAAATATTTTAAAAATTAAGTGAATGTAAATGATTGCTTTTTAAATTTCTCTAGTCCCCTTTTTCCAGTTACCATCAAGCTGAAAAACTTCCTTGGAACTATTAATGCTTTTAATTAAAATAAATTAAATTCATTTTTCAAAATGACAAATGTGAATGGAGATAGTTAGTGCTTGGAATAGAAAAACTAGACAAATGAGGAGGTCTCCATGCTATAGTATGTTTTACAGTCTTTTGCTATCTTTGTGATAGAAACAATTTATTGGAGTTTAAATGTTTGAAGAATACCTCCAAAGCGCAAAATTAATGTACATAAAGGTAAATCTTAGTAGTTTTACCTTACGAAGTAGTTGAAGTAGTGGCCTTATAGGTATAGTGTGTGTTAAGAGGTTGAAGAGTCAGGTGGAGGCCAGAGAGCTGTCAAGAGAATTTTCTGTCATGTATGAGTATGTTCTTTGTTAGATTTATATACTGTGAAGTGGAGCTTTGACTACTTACTGGACATTAAAGCAATATCACGGGGCTGTGGAAATAGAAAGAAAAATGTTTACCATTAATGAATTCCTAAAATATAAAAGAAATAAGCTAAATGCTGTTTTAATCAGGAGCAGCTATTCAGAAAGATGTTCTTACATTTCCACAATGAGTAAATATAAAATATAAAATGGAATAATATTCTCCCAGTACTTAGATTGCACTTTGCAAAATGTGAAAAGTTTTATGTATTTGTCATGATACTGGAAAAGGGAAAAGTATTCCAGTATATCAGACAAATTGTTTCCAAATGTAGTAACTCTGCTAAATGAAATTAAGATACTTTTTGTTCAAGATGAGGATTTTAGGGGCATGTACCTAAAATTAGAACTGAAATTTTGAAGTACTTCATTGTTTAGCTATTCATCTATTTTGCATAATCCCTGAACTTTCCAGTGGCACGCTGGACTTCATACATCTTTGTTTGAATTGTTTCTCTCTCTATTTTCTCCACCCTTTCAAATGTTGTCATGTCAGTAGAAACCAATGCTAGTACCGACAAAGCACTGTCAGCTCTATCTGGCTTATCACAAGGCTTCAACTTCAATTTCAGATTTAGACCTCCAAGTTTGTGTGCTTTGAGAACTGACAGCTCTGATCCTACTTTGCTTGTGGTCTGGTCACACACACAACATTGTGTCACAGCATGGCCACCCCCTGCCATTATCTTACCTTTTAGAGTTTTATGTAATTTTTAATTGACACCTCTATCTGACATTGTAGATGTACTTCTCACTGTTGAGTCTTTATATCTACATAGGAATAGTTGAAAACCTCTTTTCACTTAACTATTACATGAATTAGTTTCACTTAACAATGACAGTTTTTCCTGTTGAAACTCAAGTGGCCAAATTCTTTCCTCATTTGTAACCATTCCCTATGTAACATTGTAACCTGCCACCCAGCACCCAGGCTGGAGCATGGGCCCTTGTGCGCGCTCACATATACTTCTCACTAATTGCTCAAGTACGCAGCAAATCCATTTGAAATGACAGGGAAAGGGTTAACTTGGCAATCTTTTTACTGTGTTTATTAGTGACTTAATTTCTACACACTTCTTTCCTCTAAATTCACCCCTAGGTATACAGGCATAAATTAACCCAATTGTATCCAATATTATGGCATTCTATGTATGGAATCTTTTCCTCAGAAAGTATACCACAAAGTTCTGTTGTTCTGCTAGGTTCCAGGCCTTCTTTTATAAATTCTCAGTAAAATTTATTTCATTGTGGTGAGAAAAAATACATTCTATCAATTATTTTAAAAAGCAATAATTCATTATAGTTGATCATAAATGTCAGGAAGCAAAGACCCAGCTGAAGCATTTTGTCACTAATCATGCTGTTTTTCTTCTAATTAGTTAATTTACATTTTACAAATTAAGGGTAAAATTCAGGCAGAAGATAACATCATAGCTTTAACTGACCTATATTTGTATCTGCCAAATTTAAGTTAATTAGAAATGTAGATGCTGTTTGTTTTATCTGTCAGAAAAGCTCATCTTTTTTCTTTAAAAAAAGTAGACACACTTTTTTCCCCCTCAGCATTTATCATCTAAATAATAGTCTTGCCAAGATGGCAGCCTCATAATAAACTCTTTTCAGTGGAGTGATGGGTAATGAAGCTTGCTTGTGAAGGCAGCGAAAAATGTTGTCTGGCCAAATGCATGAATATGATGGCTAGAGAATCAGTGGACTTTCTCAGTCATCAATCTTTTTAGTAGCCTCTTATACATCTGAATATTTTGATAGATGATCTAATAATTGAGTTATCTATCTTTCTAACTATCAGAGTTGCATAAAAATTATTTTCACATGCTACTGAATATTAAATATATTAGGCATCCAGTAAATTTTTCATAAAAGGGCCAAAAGGTGAAAGATTTTTGTTATTCTATAAATACCTCTTAATATATGGAGTGTTAAGCCCTCTGAGATAGTCGATTCTTAATTCCCTCTGTGAGAAGCAGGTATACTTAAAAAGAGGACATATCCATTATAAAGAAGACATATAATAGAAAAGTAAGCCCCGGTAAATATATAGATACAACTCAGTAGTGTAAAGTGGAATGAATGCCCCTGCTGATCCAACACCACTGGCACATTAAATGTGGCACAGATATTCTGTAGAGGAAGCCCAGATGATGTAGGTGCACAGAGTGACATCTGACTTTGATGTACCCATCATTTTGAGAGGAAGATGATCCTACCAGAAGGGGAAACTTACATATCAGCTGCCTGTCTGGAATTTCACCTGGTAGCACCAATCTACCCAAGTATTCTCTTTATGCACAAGTCGTTCCTTCCCCCTTTCTATGGCTTTATATTGTGTTTTGTTTTGTTCTTGTCATATACCACTCTATTACAAGATTATCAGTAACAAGTGTGCTTCACTGGGATTGAAAAATGACAAAGAAAACTGACAAGAAACAGATCAGTTACCAAGCACGCTTCCCCTACCCCCCCACCCCCACCACTGCATTTCCTCAAGGTGACCTAGCAGTCATGACTTTCCAATAACCAGCATTAAAATAGTTCTCTTCTGAAACAGCAGGCATTTGTTTGCAGGTCTGAAGGGTTACTGATCCTGTGGAACTTGAGAGGCACTCATATGAGTAGGGTTTTGTAAATTGGATTTCTATTAGCCAGTCCTGATAATAGCTCTTCATCAGTGGACTGGGAGGGATACCATCAATAGCTCCAGCTCTACGTATGTTTTTTTTTTTCAAATGCCACATTTACTTTTGGTCTCTCTCATCCAATTTGGTGATGAATGCTAAAATCACCAGAATTAATTGTGTTTAAGCTTTTAAATATACCTTAAGATATAGACAACAGCTCCTTTTAAATGCTTGTCAACTCAAACACCATTTGGAAGGAAACTCAAAGACATAATAGTAAAAAATGTATGGTAAAAATGTCTTAAACCTTGCTCTCTGTATAGTTCCTAACATTGATTTCAGCTCACAGTTGTGCTATTTATAAAAGTTTGGGATGATAGACTTTCTTTTCTTCATTTTCTGGATTGAAAATAATAATTGAGAAGGATAATACGCATTGTGGAAGTCCCTCTACAGTTACATCTGAGGAATTACTACTATATGGTAGTTTGATCTCTTCTTGGTTTCAAGAATTTTGCTTCTATAATTTGAGATTGGAAAAAACCCTGATATTTATTTTATCGTAAGAGCTTTAGCTGGGAATTTTAAACTCTTAGATATCTGTACCTTTAAAACAATTTGAAACAACCATATTGGGAAAGTTTTAGGGGAGGCAATAGTCTTTTCTTAATCTAAGTAGCAAACATCTGTGTTCTTTCTAGTCTGTCTTTTGATTAGCATGTCCTCATCCATCACTGGTCTTTGATATGAACACCAAGAAGTCATGTCCTTTTGTTTTAAATGATAAATATGCCTTTGCCATGAATACTCATAGGCAGTGCAGGATTTACATCTGAATTGTCAAAGTGTAACTGCCCAGCTCCAGTGATGAGTGACATTATTAGTGAAATAAAGAAGTTTTTAATTTGTCATGGATAGGCCTTAGATGGTGACATTATGAGACTCTGTGGGTTGTGATGCTAGAAAAAGTTGTTCTTCCTCTACTATTTTTTCTAAGATTTGTCATTTATCAACAAGAGGCAGTCTGCCATAGGAGGTTCTCGGTGAACATTTTTACTTTAGGGCCATTAGTCTGTCTTTTTCAGTCTTATTATTTGGGCTTGATAGCTGGTAATTCTTATCAAAACTAATGCTGTTTGAAGTAGCAGGCTTCTGGTGGTCAAACAACCAGTATCAAGATCTGTTCTGTCTGGCTCTTATTGCTGAAGACAGTATTTTTTAAAACTTTACCTTTATTTCAAGGTCTGTTTCAATTATGTTTTCCAAATAAGTTTCTTTGATATCTTTGTCCTAACAAACTCACATCTACTCACATGTATTTATGTATGTATCATTTATATAAATACACTGATATACACATGATATCAACCTGCACAGTTTTGTGTTAATCATCAAAACCCTTGGGGCTGTCAAGCTCAACTGTTATATTTGACTCTTCTACTAAGAAATTAGGACCATTAAAATGAAAAACAATATGATGCCTTGATCTTGTCTGCATTGTAAGATTTCAATTTACATATGTTGTCCTTATTCATTTCAACATTATTAATAGGCAAATATTTTGACTATTTAAAGTTTCATCTTGTGATCAATGTTTAGAATGTTTCATGTTGGTAATAAGTAGTTCATTCTAATTTATGTGTAAAAGACATTCTGTGAAGAGTTGATACTTTAACAGATAGTAACTTTAACAGAAGTTGTATTACCCTTCACATGCATTTTTATAATTTCAGCAAAACTTGTTTTAAAAATAGGAGGAATAAGAGTTTTCATTTTCTCTTTTTCAACTGAATTGATTACTTGATTGAAATATCCAAAACAGCCCTTAACTTAAAATGTTGGAATTTATAGGGGAGTTAAGCTAAATATTTTAGTTTGGTTTATTATCTCCCCATAAAATTCATTTTTAAATGGTTTCATTGTTGTAAGTCCCACTTATGTTTAACTTGAGGTCATATTCCTCACCCCCTGAATGTATTAATCTTCAGTTTTCTTTGTTTTGATTGTGTTGAAACTGAAGTTTAGCAATTATTTTTTGAAAAATGTTTCTTGATTGCCAAAAAAATAATATTAAGGTAAAAAAATGTACTTGATTAGAAATTAACCCTTAGCAACCAGGAATTTTTCTATTTCTTAGTATTTCTTAGGTCACCTGTTGTTCCGTGGAAAACAAAGTCTTATTCATGTTTGTTTCCCAACATAAAATAATTGCTTAGCAACTCTAAAGCCCAGCCCTTTCCATTAATTGAGATTTTTGTACTGTAATGTAAGTGTCTGAGTTTTTGAGACCCTAAGGCTTTCACCCAACTTGAAGACAATGATGCCAGTGAGCTTCTGTCCAGAGTTAATCAGCTGCAGAATTTGTAAACTGCACATGTGTCAAAGTTGAAAATGTTAGCACTCTAATAGAAGCTTGAAAAGGTTAGATCTGATAAAAGCCGTCAGCAGTTAAAGAAAGTGATTTATGGGAATGTAATGACACAAAATGCCTCATTTATCACTCATATATAGATAGGTTAAGGTTCCTGTGTCATACTTTTAAAAACTTGACCACTAAGAATTGTCAAAATAGGCACTTAATTGCCCTTCATCCTTTTCCTTCTGAATTTACTTCATTTGAGTTTGTAATTTTATCTACAATCACTTTATTGTCATTCACTTCATATGGTTCCATTTAAAGCCATTCATATTTTGGATTTTCAAAAACTGTACATTACTGCTCTTTTTTGAAGTTTTATTAGCTAAAGCTGTTGCAAGGAAAGACTAAGCCAATCTCATATATGTTAGTTTACATTTTCATTTAACATGAATACCATGGAGATGTATTAAAGTTTCATTTTCTTTTTTCCTAACACTTGTAATTTTCATCAGCATTTTATAGTCCTCTCAATTTTCTGTACATCTGTCCTTAAGATGTGCAACATGAGATTTTAAAAGTCAGAGCCATCAATTGGTTTACAGTCCTAGTAATTCAACTAAATATTTAAGCTCCGCACAAATTAAATTTATAAAAACCTACCTGTGTGGTTAAATGATCCTTAAAAAAAAAAAAAAAAAAACTTCAGATATGCCATCTTGTATTTCTTTCCCAGACTGATTAAAAAATAATTACATTTTAAGTATTTATAAACTCAGATTTGCTAAACATTTCTTTGCTTATCTGATGTCAGTTAGGTTATACCACTACTAAGTAAAAACTATTTTACAAATTGCCAGTATATCAAAGTAATGGTACAAAATACAAATTTTATGAATTATTATTGCAATTTTAGACTCTTTAATATGAAGGGAAGAATTGTTCCAGGGCTTCTTAGAAATCATTCAGATCATTAAGTAGACAGAAGTGTCTCAGGGTTTCCCACTCTGCCTCTCCCTAGCCAAAATATAAATTTGAAAACTTTGACAAGTTTCAGTTTGTAAGCCCTGTATCACTTTCTTCAGCAGGGACATCCTAAGGTCAATTTTAAAAGAAGTCAAAGCAGTTTCTTCAACAAGGCAAAGGCACAAAAATAAACGGGAAAGGGAGGAGCTGCCCTAGGAAAGAGAAACTTAAAGAGATGTCATAGCCAAATGCAGTTGACTGTCTTCCCCTTGATTTCATGAAGCAGGCTGTAAAAAATATTTTTTGAGACATTCATTGAAAGTTTAATATGAATTGGTGTGAATTCTTAACACCAAGATATTACTGTTAATTTTGTTAAGCATGATGAGCCATTGTGGTCATATAAGAAAGTGTCCATTTTTATTTCTCTAAGAGATGCAAAGGAGAATATGTAGGGGTGGAGTGACTTGGGTCCTCGAATTTCTTTTAAAATATCTCAGCAAAATAAATACACAAGTTGAGAGAGAGAAAAATTTGAAAGGGGGATGTAGAATCTGCATGATGGATATTTAGTTGGGGAGTTCTCTACTTTTTAAATATTTTTACAATAAAAACCTCATCAGTCAGGGAGACTGTTACATCAGTCTTGTCCAAAAGTATTATTTTTAATGTAAAATTATAACATCTTACATTTTCTAATTTTTTTGTTGCAGATCTTAATTTTAAAATCGTAAGGTATAAGATTGTATATCTGCTATACTTAAATAAGAAATAAAATAAAATCATAAGGTATAATCTAATAATGTTTCTTTAAAAAAAACCTCTAAAGTTTGTCCCCCAAAAATCAATCTAATTGGCTAACGTGAAATCCAATGATAGTGTTTTAACCAGTAGCAAACCTGGTATCTTCTAATATAGTAAAAGGCTAAGAAATTCTGCACATTTAAAAAAAATATGACAGAAACATACTAGCATACTTCTTTGTGCTCTGAAAAGTGTATAGCTCCTAACTTGCATTGTGAATCATATATTTGAAAAGATTTTAATCTAATATTTCTGTCCTATATTTCTGGCAAATGAGTTTTAAAGCATTTTTAAGTTTTATATTTTTAGCCTTGTTTTTTATCATTTTTTACAAAAGCATTTTCTTGAGTTGCAAATGTTAAGATCCCCAACTTAAGGAATATCAAACTAAATGCATTTCTTTCTTGTTGTGTCTTTGTTCAGAAAAAAAGAATGTGTACCTTTAAGTTAAAATCTTAATTCTTACGATTTAAAAGTCCGTATTTACTTGACTATCTTTAGGCATGTATACAGTATTATCTTTAAACAACAAAACCCTAAAATCTCAAACTCTTAGAATAAACACTGATTTGGAGAAAATTGGAGAATTTATCATTTACCCTATTTGTATTAGAGAATAGTAAACCACATGTATTTTTCTATTTTTATAGATCATTTACATCTGTTAAGGCAGTACAAGAAGCCCTGTTTCAATTTAACCTTCCAAAGATTAATCATTTTATTTGAAGGAGTTTTGTTGTTATTTTTTCAAATCCATGATTAGGAAAAATTCATATCATATCTGTTTATATAATCATAGGAGTCAAAACTGTCTCAATCTATGAATCTTAATAGTTTGTTCTTGTAACAACTATGAGGAAATGTATTAAAATGCCTTAATTACAGGGCAAGAAAAAGAGAAAGCAAAGTCTTTTCGCATATGATCTTTCAATTGTTCACCAAAGGATAAAGAAAGCATTCAAGCGTGGTTTCACGAACTGTCAGCAATAAGAAAATGCAAGGTACTTCATAGAGCCTTAAAGACCTTTCTGGGAAATAGATTTAATTAAAAAGTAAAATAGACTTTTCATTTTAAAGAAATCTTTAAAATGTTATAAAATTTCATAATGTTAATATATGAATAAGGGTATTGCCTTCTTATCCCAGATGAGAAAAAGTCATCCATGAAGCTATTATATTTAATTCACACAGTGGTGGATCTCATAAATATTTTTCTTTGTGTTTGATTTAAGAGTGAGAATTATGATGCATTGAAGTATATAATAATCTTAAAAGGCCTTCTCTGTCTGATTCATATATGCAGATTCAATCTCATCTGTAAATTAGGAACCCCCAGCAGTCTTCCTGGTACTAACGGAAGGCCTTTTTACCCACATAAAAGTTCAAAACGATCAGAAAAACTGATTTCTGCAATGTTTATCCTCATTAACCTGTTCACAATTATGTTCCCTGTTAGCGCAACACTAATCCTCTGTAGCCAGGTATAAGAATTTCAGGGGCACTTGGTTCCTTCCCTATAACTTTAACTTTCATAGTAAAAAGAAAGAAAGAAAAAAAAAACATTTATCTCCCTTCAAGTTCAGTCAGAAAGCCTAATTAACAGTATGTCTCCAAGTTGTTTTAAACTAGAGAAGGATAACCTGGCTATGTGATAAGTAGCTGTTTATAAATAACAGCAGCCTGTTGTACAGCTTCGCTTCAGCCTGCGCTGGCCTCTGTCAAGATTTTGGGAGCTAGTCTGCTCTTACCAAGCACACACACATCAGTATTTACCAGCTACTTCCAAGCACCAAATGTAATCATGTTTAAATTGTTTTCCTGTCAGGGCACCTCATTCAAAGACAAATCAACCTCAGAAGAGTTGTGTTTTTAAGTAATCACTCTTTCATTGAGAAACTGTTTCTGGACCAGTGTTGTTATTTTTTCAACTAGTCAATGACCAATCTATTCACTGTTGGGCATTAAAAAAAAAGATTAATTTGGCACTGTATTTAAAGACATTATTAAAATCTCCAGTGCCTAGACTTCTATTTAAAATGATGCTATGAAACAGTAGATGCATAATACAGGGACTAGTTTCCAGTTTAGCTCACAAAGATATGGCCACTAAAAATGCCTTGTTCTGTGTTTCCATTAACTCGAGTTTCTCAGTTTAAATTATTATTCTACAAGAGATACCACAAACTACTGTGTTCTTAAATAGTCATGCAATAGATTGAGTAGTACTTGCAGATTTGTTGCATTTTGACTGTAGGAAAAATAATGCCTCTGTGTGATAATGAGTATATGATTTGCGTGTGTGTTGTACAATTCACAATATACATATGCATTCATCATATTATTCTTTGCAATATGATGAATTATGTCAGTTTATTGTATATGTCTGCATGTACCTCATCTCTTAATTAAAGCATTAATCACTAAAATTACCAAAGATACGTAGTTTTACTGTACTTTTAAAATTTAATGTTGATCTTTGCATAGTAATACACATAGTATTTCTAATTGGTAGACTATACTAAGACATTTTAAGTAAGGATTTCCATGTTATGATTCTATCATATAAATTATTTTAAATATTTTTATCTTAATATATACTCAAAACACACTTTTTAACTATTTTAAATCATTTTTATTTGAGATTAATTTCCTAAATCACTAAAATTACCAAAGACATACATATGTGCATATATATATATGTATATATATATGCACATTATATGATCAACTTTAAAATTTAAAAGACTCCATGTATAGTCATTCTGTACTTTAAAATTTTTAAATTGATCTTTGCATAGTCATATACCTTATTTCTAGTTGGTAGACTATGGTATGTTAAATGAAGATTCCATGTTATTCCCCTAGAATATCAATCCTAAAGTATTTTACCTTAATATATAATTGCCACACCCTTTAATAATTGTGTTGTTTAATAAATGTTCCCTTCATTGAGATTAATTATACTTGATGTTAATTTCCCAGCATCTAATATTAGTTCATTTATAAGTAATGAACACTTGCTAATCATGTGACTCAGTTTTAAAAATCCATACCTTCAGAACAGAGTAAAAATGTGTCAGGCTTTGAGGGAAAGATTTGGAAAAAAATGTTACCACCTGGTCACAGAATTCAGTTAAGACTTCGGTGTTAAGGAGGCACATATTGTAGCATCCTTACTCATTAATCCATTTAACAGTTTATAGAGAAAGAATTTTATTCATTTACCCCTAAACTATCCCTATGGCGAACACCATCATCTTTCCTTTCAGCCCAATGCTTCTTTGAAAAGGTAGAGGCCTTCTTCAGGCTGCCCCATTTCTGTCTCCTTTTGCTCATTCCCTCCCTGTCAGTCAGATGAAGGTGGTTTTTACGACCTTTTTCCCTTTCCTCGCTCCACCCCAGAACTACAAGGTATGCCCATGCTTTGAAAGTCATCTCAGTTTATGCCCTAGAGCTACTAACTTGTTTGTTTCTTCCCTTTGTCGCCCAGCATCTTGATCTTTACTCATCTTTACTGGCGACCTCCGATCCACCCCCACTCAGTGCTGAGAACTTGACGTTCTCCCATTGCTGTTTCAAAGCCACTGAGGCATGTCTCTGTGAAATGCTCCTTTTCTGGAGAGTTGGTTATGCTCCTGCATCCTACTCACCTGCCTAAACACTGTCATTCCCACTTGAAAGGCTAAGGAACCTTCAGCCTACCCACCTGGACCTGCCCCTGACCTAGTGCTGAGATGCTGAGCTTTTGCTGATCCAGGGAAGTACTTGTCTCCCACACTCCATGCCCTTCTCAGTTTGTCTTTTTTTTCCTGCACACTGCTACTAGATCCCTCTTCCAAGAGCATGACATATTCCCGGAGGTGACATATTCCCTCTGTGTGTTGTTTATCTCCACCCCACTCTGCACTGTGACCTGGGAGGCTGACGCATAAAGAGCCCCCTCAGCATACTCCTTTGCCCTCTGGCTCCCTGCTGGGTTCAGTCACCGGGAGGTCCAAGGATAGAAAGGAGCACCAACAAGGTCTTTGTTCCCCCAGCGGCTTCCTTTCCTGACCCCTCTGGTTGATGCATTTGTCTATCAATTGATCCTGTCGGGTGATGGGTTCCATCCGGCTACCCTCAGCTTTGGGTGTCTGCTCCCTTGTCTCTCCCATTCAGGCCTACGGCGGGTAAGGGCTTCCCACTCCTGACACCTCTGAAGCATTACATCTGAACCTCTTTAGAAACTCCCGTGGTTGTTACCTGCAGAGGTGCGTCAGGCCTCTCTGCCTGAAGCACATTTAAGGACTTCTGCAGCCAGACCGCTGCCTTTCCAGCCTTATCGCAAGATGTTTATCTATGTACCTCCTTTATTCCTGCCAAACAACCGCACCTCACACCGCCCTTTCACATGCCTTTGTTCCCGCATGTTCCAGTGTCTGGCTTCTCCCTGTTTTTTGTCTGTTATGTCTGATCCACCCTTCTTCCAAATTATTCAAATGAAGTGGTTCATCTAGAGTCTAGACTGAAGCCAACAAGTGTTGCATTTGAGGCTACAGCTATGTTAAGAGCATTTGAAAAATACTACACTAGTCTTGGTGTTGTCAGAGTGTGCCACCAACATGTGAAAATGATAATGAGCTAGACCAGGAGGTTTCATTCCAGGTGCCACTGCCCTGCAGGGACTGCCTGAAATACCAACTCCTGAATTATGACGTTTCTGTGAACAAATGTCGTCTGCCAACTCCCTTTTCTCCAGGTGTCTCTCAGGTTCTGCCCCGTTATAGTCTAGCTCAGTTAGCTACAGTCTGGCTAGTTACCATCCAATTAATAACTGTCCACCGATTAGGCAGTTATGGGGTCAGACCACTGTATGAGCCATCTGGGCAACCTCAGGCTGCTTGTAAGTCAGGCAATTGCTGAATCAGTCCATCGTATCCAGAAATGTAAAATCATTTAACCCAAATAGGAAAACTTAATATTTAGGGGACTGCCTGGGGCTACTTTGTATTGAAACGTGAGAGTTTGAGAGGCACTTAGAGTGTCTAGATTGTCCCATAAGTTCATACTTATTAATAAAGACAATAATGTAGTTTGAGACTATGGCCAAAGTCACAAACCTGTTGGTTGGCGATCCGAACTCATCCTGACTTGACCTGTCATCAACACTCGATACACCTTACTCATGGCTCCTTGAAAGGCTGACTTCCTTGATATCTAAGGTACCATAACCTCTTTTTTTTTCTCCCAACCTTTTCCTCTCAATCTCCATTCATGATTCCTCCTCTTCTAACTGTTCTCTTAATGTTGGAGTGTCCCAGGGCTTGGTGTTTGGTTCTCTTTTTTAATCTGTATTCTTTTTCTTGGTTATTTCATCCAGTCTCATGGCTTTTCAGGCCATCTGTGTGGTAATACTTCCCAAAGTGATGTCATCCTGGCCCTCTCCCCTGACCTTCAGACCCATGTATCCAACTTCCTATTCAACATCTCTACTTGAACATGTGCTAAACATCTCAAACTCAGCATGCCAAGTCTGAGTTCTGGATGTCCCTAGAAGTTTTCACCACTCCAATTAATGACAACTCTATCCTTCCATGTGCTTAGGTGAAATACCTTGAGATCATTTTTTTTTCTCTCACACTTCACTTCTGATCTTTCTGGAAATCCTGTTGATTTTACCTTCAAAAATATATCCAGAATCCAACCAGTCTTCACTATCTCCACTGCTACCACTTGGTCCAACTCACCATCCTCTGTCACCTTTCCTGGATTATTGAAATAACTTATAACTGGTCTACCTGCTTCCATCCCCACCATCCTAAAGTTTCTTTTCTCAACCGAATATCCAAAACATCAAATACAAGTCAGATCATGTTAACCCTCTGCTAAAAATCCTGCAGTGGTTCCCTAATCAGCCCAAAGCAAGAGTCCAAGGCCTTACATTGGCCTTCACAGTTCCGCCCAAAAGAGCCCTCTTGTCATTGCAGGGACCTCGTCTTCTTCCACATTCCTCCTCACGCTGCACCAGCCACTCTGGCCTCTTTGTTGTCCCTCAGGTTTGCTGGATACATTTTTGCCTCAGGCCTTTTGTGCTGAATGTTCCCTTTGCATGAAACACTTTCCCTAGATATATACATGGTTCAGTGCCCAAAGTCTGGTGTGCCGTCACCGCCTCAGGCCTACCCTGACCCCCAACAGCTCCCATCTTCATTTCTTCTGTTGTGCTTCTCTATCATCCTTTTCACTTTCTAACATGATCTATACTATGTTATTTTTTTTGCCCTACCAGAATTAACATTCTACAAAGGTGGAGATTTTTGTCTGTTTTGTTTACTGTTATGTCTTAAGACTAGAACAGTGCCTGGCACATAAGCTTTTAATCAGTATTTGATGAATAAATGAATAAGCATATATATATTTTAAATATAAATGTCACTTACCAATGTTAATGGCACAAATTGTTCATATTATCAGCATTCAGTTTCCCCAGAGTTTCTGACACCTGAAAGGAATGTTTCAAATCTGATGTATTTGCAGGAGGAATAAACAGTCTTCAGTTCTTAGTTTCAAGGTTTGAAGAAAGGAGACAATCTGTCCCCTCTCTCCACTGCTTTTGTTGAACCAGGAGGCCCATTGTGGTTTCTGAGTGAAGTAATATCAACTTTAAAAAAAGAATTATTGGTATTGTTTCATACGCTATTAATATGTTTGGAGATGTTATCACAATTAATTTATCAAACCTTTTAGAAGACATGGTGTGACACATATTTTAACTTTAGTTGGTGAATATCAAACTTCAAAATTAATTATGCAGATATTCAAAATGTTAGCAAATTTAAAGGAAAGCAGAAGATGGCATCTTAGAGCCAAGTGGAAATAAGTATGGGTCCTCCTATTTCCATTTTGATTACAGAGAATTATAAAAAAACTATTTTATTGAATTTAAAAGGTCCATGGCATTGGCCATCTCTACATATATCACAGCCAAAAAAAGCTGAAACATTAATATTCAAATGAAATATCTTGCAAAGCATTATTCTTTTTTAAAATTCAGTTTGAATATTCATCTAAAATGCTCTATTTGCAAAACAAGTCCCCATTACTTGGCAAAATTGTTTTGTGTGGGAAAGGGGCTTGCCTGGGTCTGTTTCACTAAATACTGTTTGCTGAAAATGTAGGTTGGGTGGTCAAATGATTTTGGAGAATGTTGCCTACTACATTATAATTTCAAAGGCTCTGAGAATTTCTATAGCAGAAAGACATGTGTATCATCGTTTAACCCTTATTTGACCAAAGATCCCTTTTTGCATCTAATACCTGTGTCCCCGTTGGAATATGCTCTTGGGCACTCTTATGTGGACTACTGACAGACAGTAAATGATCATCAAACCAGTAGATGTGTAGGGTTGGAGGGCAGGTGTGTATGTGTGTCAGCTATGACTTCTGAGCATACTGAGGGAAGTAAATAATGCATCCACCTGGGCATCCTAACTAACCATACTTTTTATGGTTGAAAAGCCCAGATGGCATCTCCTTAGACCAAAGATTGGAAAGTAAAATGCCCACAGGGAGCAGGCACACAAGCTAAAGGGATGGAAACTGGGTTGAAGCCAAGAACCAGCAGGGCTTCAATATGGAGGAGCTACCACTCAGTCTCAGCCTGTTGTGCCACACAGATATAATGGGCGGCATGGCCAGATCTCCCAATCTTCAAACAATATTGAAAATCAAGGTTTTTATGTTTAGTCCCTACATTTTAAATGGTGTTAACTAATTCCATTTTTTAAAAACCACTGCCGGCCAAACAGAATATATCCAAGGCCCACTCCAGTGTGTGTAACCTTCACCTTAAGAGGAATGGATGCAGCACCCTGAAAAGGAGAGGCACGTGGGGCAACCTCGAAAGCACTCTTCCTGCTGCATAATGAGACCCTTGTAGAAACAAAACAACTTTACCTTCGGTATTTTTGAGACTGGAATATTTCCAACTAGTTCTGAATCTTTTAAGTCTGAAAAACCTCAAATACCAGTTTACTTCTTTGCCTCATCAAGTAATTGTAATGGTAATTTAATATTTGTAAAGGATTTGCTTCAGGACTTTCTCCTTGGCATATAGATGGCTGTCTTCTCCTTTTCTTTGAATCATCTTTCTGCTGTACATATCTAGGTCCAAATTTCCTCATCTTGTAAGGACAACATTCATATAGGATTAGGGCCCATTCTAATGACCTCATTTTAGCCCAATTACCTCTGTAAAGACCCTATCTCCAAATAGGGTCACATTCTGAGGTATTGGAAATTCTGGCTTTGACATACGACAGTTTAGGGGGATTCAGTTGCAACCATAACACTAGGAAAAAACTTCCCAGAGAAAAATAAGGGCTCCCAATTGTTTTGTTTTATTTTTCAATACCTAAAAAATTAGATACAAATTTTGACCACAAAATTTTATACTTAAGCCAAGAAAAGTCTTTTTATGGATTGAGAGAGAAAGAATAAATGAAACCATGTGCCCAAAGTTTTATATAATTTATTCAAGTACCTGCAGAAAATAGCATATATATGCGAGCTACTAGGAAAAGGGAGGGTTGAAACTGTGGATCATTTTTTATTTGGGCCACCATCAAGCACCCAACTAGATAAGACAAGTTGGAACATATATCTAATAAGCATATAAAATGTAATGTGAACTCAGTAATATCCAAAATGAGATGTAAAGCTTACCATTAAAATCTAGATACAGTCTAATACATAAATGTTCTTAGGATCACTACACTTATACAAAGCAATTATTTTTTTTATGTTTTGTATTATTTTCTCTTGTGTCCCTTAATATAATATACAGGAAAACAAACAAGTACATTTTTAGATTTTAATAGTCATGAAAGAAGGTAAAAATAAAACAGAATCAGTATTGATAATGTAAACTTTCTCAAATCAGCTTCAAATTCAGCTATATTTTCTGAACTGCTTGCTTATAGTTTTCTTCACACCATCATAGGTTTCTCAGACCCCACTGTGCTTGAGTTGAGACCTCCTTCTGGAGGTTTCCTATTGTTTGTTTACCTATGTGTGATAAGTATTTTCAAGAGCAGACTAACTTTCTTTCAAATTGCAACAGATTGCTGAAATTCAGTCATTCACATAGTCATTTCTTCACTTAATACATACTGTGGGCTATGCTAGGTACTCAAGTAGGCATTAAAGATCAAAGATAAGCATGGCCTCTAACCTCAGGAAACTCCCAATCTGGTAAAGTGAACAAAAATGTAAAACAGGGAATCCATGTGTTAAGTGCAAGTAGAGATTGACATTGGGTCTCTGGGACAGAACAGTCGTATAAGCCAGAGTGAGTGGGAAAGGCCCATGAGTTGGGCTCTAAGAAAAGCATGAAAATCTTCTAGGTAACTGGTTAAAAAGCAAACTGAGTTGTATGTTGCAAAGGTGCAGAAATATGGAAACACCTGTGTATTTAAAGAATTGTAAGTACTTTTGGTATTTCTGAAGCATAAATTGTGTGTCAGGAAACCAAGAAGTTGAGAAATAGGAGTCAGACCATAAAGGGAATTTGGAGAAATCACATGGACATTGGAGAGCCTTTGGTATATTTTAATAAGGAAAATAGCTTTTTTAAAAGATCATTTGGAGAATAATGTGGGGACTAGATTAGAAAGAGAAAATACTGTGTACTATTGCAAATTCACTTAAGAAATAAGAGTCAGTAAAGTGGCTCTCACACTTCTACTGGCTGTACCACTCATTAGCTGTGAAACCTTGGATCAGTCCCTTAACTTCTCTGAGCCTCAGTTTCCTCATCTCAAAAACAGGGATAATAATAGAATCCACTTTATAGAGATGCTGTGAGAATTAAATGAGTTCATGTGAGTGAAGTATTTAGAACCATGCCTAATACATAGTGATCACTCAATACATGCCAACAATTATTATCATTAACTGTTAGAAATTACTAGGGCTGAGACAGGGGATAGATGATAAATTTGAAGCAAATTAAAACAGGAGAATTCAGAAATGATCTTGATAAGGTTGTAGAAGAGAGCATCTAGCCCTTATGTAATCTTCTACTTGGATTAAACTCCTAAAGATACTCTGGGTTCTGCAAAGTTCCTTCACAGTATCAAGTTCTAACTGCAGCTTTTATGTTTTAATCTAACCAAGTGCACTTGCTACAACAGCCCTGGCAGCTTGGCCTTTGTCAGTAGGTGCTGCTGTCAGGATGGCTTTCACCTCCAGTGCCTGAAGCCTGCTTAACGAGTGAGCATTATGGGCCCCTCAGTGTCCCAAGGCATAAGAGAAACCACGAGGCAGTACAGGAACCCATTTTCTTAAGTATTTTCTTTTTCATTCTAAAGAAATGCTTTCCATTTTTATTTTTTAAGTAAATTTTTGGTTTCCTGTTTCCCTGAATTTATTGGCCTTCACGAAATCCATCACCAGATGACTGGCAGTAGGAACTTTGCAAACTTCTCGTCTACCTATTTAATGGGTAAAATCAAGTCATCTTTGTCACTCTGATCTGATATTTGTAAAAAGGGATTCTGCCATGAGGGGTCTAATTGAGAAGGCCAGTCTCTGTCTGCAGGCTCTACAGAGTGGCATCTGCTTCAGTGGAGAGAGCAGCTGGCTGCCGGGTACCTTTCCCAGGCTGTGTGGCCCATACCCACAGGTCTGTTGATTATCCTGATTCTTCATAGGGGAGCAAATATCAGCCAACCATGCTAGCATTCTTAACATGTTTGGTTAAAAAGCCAGAGGATTATTGGATTATTGGGTCTGACTGTTCCTCTCTAATTGCGTCAAGGGGTCTAGGTTTCGCTCAGAATGGGCCAGGATGGACGGTTGAGTAAGAATCCCTACTGGTCCTGCCTCAGGCTCCACATTAATGTAAGCTCCTCAAGAGCGAGAGTGATATCTTCACTCATGCAGCAGACACACACTGAGCCCCTACAGTGTTCACTGCTCTGGGCACAAGAACGCAGCAGCGAACAAGACAGATGTGGGCCCTGTCCTTCAGGAGCTTGGATCATGATGGAAAAGACAGAAAATAAGCAAGTAAATGAATAAGTCATTCTTTTCAAATCATGATAAAATGATCAGGTAAGATCTTCCTGATCAACTGTGGTAAAATGTATCTCAGTAAATGTTTGATTTAAATTGTATTCTGCCAAATTGAATTGGATCCCTCCGCACTTCAAACTCAGGCTGTAACTTTGAAAATGGCCTTCGAGTGTCATTTTGTGCACAGCGCTATTTAGCCCATGTGTAATTTGGTGCATTGAATATTTTGGCTATAGGCTATCTCTGTGGTGTGACACTTCTCTGATACACATCTAGTTTCCTACATCCCCAAGCCACTGAGCACCTACAATATCATCTCACACTGTGTTTGTATGCATCAGTGATCCCGTAGGCAGAAAAGGTGGAAATGTACTTATGTTCTAATTGTCTGTATCCTTTGGAGTATATGTATGATCAGATTATGATAAAAGGATCTTAATGACAACTCAGCTAGCATATGAAACATAATGCATCAGAGATTTCCTATGCTTTATAATTAAACTAAAGGGAAACATTTGCACTGTTCCCAGCATTTGTAAAAGCGGTGATTCACTTTCACCACTAAAATGTTTACATTAAGTTAAATACTTCACTTGTTATCGACACAGGGCCAGGGCCTTATAGAAGATAAGTAAATTTCTCAGTGTAGTCCATTAAGTACCCACTCTGTGATAAGTACTGAACTTTTAAAGACATGACACTGGCCCAAACCAACTTATTATATCTCCTTTTAAATTTGCTTAACAATTTGTTCGACTTTGGTATGCATTAACAACCTGAATAATCCAATTCTGACTTCATTGTTCCTTTAAACAAGGATTACTTCTAAAAATATGCCTCCTCCACTGGAGAGAAGTCTAAACTCCAACAAGTCTGTGGAACTTTCGAAACAACTGTCAGCCACTTTGCTTTCTCACCTACATTATTATTCCATTACTGATCCAGATCAATAGCTATCAAAAAGTTTCATGAATGTATTATTTTCCCAAACCCTTAGTCAAAAAGTATATACTGCTTCCTATCAGTTTAATTTATTCATTTAAAAATATAGCATTAGACTTCCGGGAATATGGCAGTGTGAGCAGGGCGGCAGAACTATCCTCCCAACACTATATTTATCTACGAAAACACAGCAAATACATCTATACCTAAAAGAGAGACGAGAATACACAGGAAAGCGCACAGCGTGCAGCTACACCCGAGAGGACTCGGCACCCCAAGAGGCGGGTAAGATACGGAGCCGCGACCCGGCGGGACCCGAGCCCTCCCCCACCCCAGCGCACCGGCGGGAGGAGAGGATCCAGAGCCGGGAGGGGGTGGAAGTGCACCCCGCGAAGTAGCCAGCCCCGGGGATCTGCGCGGGGAGCGCTGACCCACATCGCGCAGGGCAGCGGAGATTGGAGAGACAGAGGGGCAGGATCTGAGCGGGGAACGCGCCAGGGTGCTTGCAGCCGGCTCCCGGGAAGGAAAAAAAAAGCGCACGCTTTCTTCAGCGGTCTTAAAGAGACAGGAGCCCAGCGGAGGAGCCGGATCGCCCCAGCACACTCAGCCCAGCAGGCTGGGAGTCCTGGGGAGTTTCAGACGCCTTAGCTGGCGACTGAGGAAGCGTAGCCATACTTAACACTTCTCACTGAGATCAACAGCCTCCTATTCGTTCCCACCCCTGCCAGAGCGATAAAGGGCCCTGCGGAGCGGCACAGTCACAGCTGTGGAATAGTGGGGCAATAGCGCCACCTAGAGCATTCCCACAGAATCTACGTCCGGTGGGCATTTTTTTTTGTTTTGTTTTGTTTTTTGTTTTGTTTTTGTTTTTTCTTTTCTTTCTTTCTTTTTTTCTTTCTTTCTTTCTTTCTTTTCTCTTTTTTTTTCTTCTCTTTTTAAAGTCTTAAAGAGCCCAGCTGACATACGTGGCAACTATCAGTGACCAATTATATAGCCATGAAAAGACAGAGGAATATGGTTCAGACCAAAATCAACCAGACAACCCCAGAGAGGGAGTCTGAAGGGATGGAAATGCACAGCCTCCCTGAAAAAGAATTCAGAATAAAAGTCATAACCATGCTGATGGACCTACAGAGAAATGTGCAAGAGCTGAGGGAGGAAGTGAGGGAACTGAGGAAAGACAATACAGAAATCAGACAAGCGATCGACGGGCTTAACAGCAGAATGGATGAGATGCGAGAGACTGTTAATGGAATAGAAAACAGAGAACAGGAGTACAGAGCAGCTGAGGCAGAGAGAGATAAAAGGATTTCTAGGAATGAAAGAATATTAAGAGAACTGTGTGACCAATCCAAACGGAACAATATTCGCATTATAGGAGTACCAGAGGAAGAAGAGAGAGAAAAAGGGATAGAAAGTGTCTTTGAAGAAATAATTGCTGAAAACTTTCCCTCGCTGGGGAAGGAAGTAGTCTCGCAGTCCACCGAAGCTCATAGATCTCCCAACACAAGGGACCCAAGGAAGACAACACCAAGACACATAATAATTAAGATGGCAAAGATCAAAGATAAAGACAGGGTATTAAAGGCAGCTAGAGAGAGAAAAAAGATCACCTACAAAGGAAAACCCATCAGACTATCATCAGACTTCTCAACAGAAACCTTACAGGCCAGAAGAGAATGGCATGATATATTTAACGTTATGAAACAGAAGGGCCTCGAACCAAGAATATTGTATCCAGTACGATTATCCTTTAAATATGATGGAGGGATTAAACAATTTCCAGACAAACGAAAGTTAAGAGAGTTTGCCTCTCATAAACCACCACTACAGGATATCTTAAATGGACTGCTCTAGATGGAAGCACACCTAAGGCTAAAAAGATGTCACCAGAGAAAAAAAAATCATAGCAAAGAAAGCAGACCATCCAAATACTAACTAAAGGCAAAGAATAAAACACCTATTATAGAAAGAATGGAGGAGGAGGAATAAGAAGGGAGAGAAAGAAAGAAACATCAGACTGTGTTTACAATAACTTAACAAGAAAGTTAAGTTAGATTGTTAGATAGTAAAGAAGCAACCCTTGAACCCTTGGTAACCACGAATCTAAAGCCAGCAATGGCAATAAGTACATATCTATCAATAATCACCCTAAATGTAAATGGACTGAATGCACCAATCAAAAGACACAGAGTAACAGAATGGATAAAAAAGCAAGACCCATCTATATGCTGCCTACAAGAAACTCACCTCAAATCCAAAGATATACACAGACTAAAAGTGAAGGGATGGAAAAAGATATTTCATGCAAACAACAAGAGAAAAAAGCAGGTGTTGCAGTACTTGTATCAGACAAAATAGACTTCAAAACGAAGAAAGTAGCAAAAGATAAAGAAGGACATTACATAATGATAAAGGGGTCAGTCCAACAAGAAGATATAACCATTATAAATATATATGCACCCAACACAGGAGCGCCAGCATATGTGAGACAAATACTAACAGAATTAAAGGAGGAAATAGACAGCAATGCATTCATCTTAGGAGACTTCAACACACCACTCACTCCAGAGGACAGATCAACCAGACAGAAAATAAGTAAAGACACAGAGGCACTGAACAACACACTAGAACAGATGGACCTAACAGACATCTACAGAACTCTACACCCAAAAGCAACAGGATACACATTCTTCTCAAGTGCACATTGAACATTTTCCAGAATAGACTACATACTAGGCCACAGAAAGAACCTCAGTAATTTCAAAAATATTGAAATCCTACCAACCAACTTCTCAGATCACCAAGGTATAAAACTAGGAATAATTTTTAGAACGAAATCAAAAAGGCTCACAAATACATGGAGACTTAACAACACTCTCCTAATTAATCAATGGGTTAACGACCAAATCAAAACAGAAATCAAATATATGGAGACTAATGACAACAACAACACAAAGCCACAACTTCTGTGGGACGCAGCAAAGGCAGTTCTAAGAGGAAAGTATATTGCAATCCAGGCCTATTTAAAGAAGGAAGAACATTCCCAAATGAATAGTCTAAAGACACAATTACTGAAATTGGAAAAAGAAGAACAAATGAGGCCCAAAGTCACCAGAAGGAGGGACATAATAAAGATTAGAGAAGAAATAAATAAAATTGAGAAGAATAAAACAATAGAAAAAATCAATAAAACCAAGAGCTGGTTCTTTGAAAAAATAAACAAAATAGATAAACCCCTAGCCAGACTCATTAAGAGAAAAAGAGAATCTACACACATAAACACAATCAGAAATGAGAAAGGAAAAATCACGACGGACCCCACAGAAATACAAAGAATCATAAGAGAATATTATGAGAATCTATATGCTAACAAGCTGGAAAACATAGAAGAAATGGACAACTTCTTAGAAAAATACAACCTTCCAAGACTGACCAAGCAAGAAACAGAAAAACTAAACAGACCAATCACCAGTGACGAAATCGAATTGGTAATCAAAAAACTACCCAAGAACAAAACCCCTGGGCCTGATGGATTCACCTCTGAATTCTACCAGACATATAGAGAAGAAATAACACCGATTCTCCTTAAAGTTTTCCAAAAAATAGAAGAGGAGGGAATACTTCCAAACTCATTCTATGAAGCCAGCATCACTCTAATACCAAAACCGGGCAAAGACCTCACCAAAAAAGAAAATTACAGACCAATATCCCTGATGAACGTAGATGCAAAAATACTCAACAAAATATTAGCAAACCGAATTCAAAAATACATCAAGAGGATCATACACCATGATCAAGTGGGATTCATCCCAGGGATGCAAGGATGGTACAACATTCGAAAATCCATCAACATCATCCACCACATCAACAAAAAGAAGAACAAAAACCACATGATCATCTCCATAGATGCTGAAAAAGCATTTGACAAAATTCAGCATCCATTCCTGATTAAAACTCTCAACAAAATGGGTATAGACGGCAAGTACCTCAACATCATAAAGGCTATATATGACAAACCCACAGCTAACATCATACTTAACGGCGAGACGCTGAAAGCTTTTCATCTAAGATCGGGAACAAGACAAGGATGCCCACTCTCTCCACTGTTATTCAACTTGGTACTGGAGGTCCTAGCCACAGCAATCAGACAAAACAAAGACATACAAGGCATCCAGATTGGTAAAGAAGAAGTCAAATTGTCACTATTTGCAGATGACATGATACTGTACATAAAAAACCCTAAAGATTCCATTCCAAAACTACTAGAACTAATATCTGAATTCAGCAAAGTTGCAGGATACAAAATTAACACACAGAAATCTGTTGCTTTCCTATACACTAATGATGAACTAACAGAAAGAGAAATCAGAAAAACAATTCCATTCACAATTGCATCAAAAAGAATAAAATACCTAGGAATAAACCTAACGAAGGAAGTGAAAGACCTGTACTCTGAAAACTACAAGACACTCCTAAGAGAAATTAAAGAGGACACTAACAAATGGAAATGCATCCCATGCTCTTGGCTAGGAAGAATAAATATTGTCAAAATGGCTATACTACCTAAAGCAATCTACAGATTCAATGCAATCCCTATCAAACTACCAACAGCTTTCTTCAATGAACTGGAACAAATAATTCTAAAATTCATATGGAACCACAAAAGACCCCGAATAGCCAAAGCAATCCTGAGAAGGAGGAATAAAACAGGGGGAATTACACTCCCTGACTTCAAGCTCTACTACAAAGCCACAGTAATCAAGACAATTTGGTATTGGCACAAAAACAGACCCACAGACCAGTGGAACAGAATAGAAAATCCAAACATTAACCCAAACATATACAGTCAATTAATATTTGATAAAAGTGCCTTGGATATACAATGGGGAGATGACAGCCTCTTCAGCAGCTGGTGTTGGAAAAACTGGACAGCTACATGTAAGAGAAT
Source organism: Smutsia gigantea (assembly GCA_032199065.1). Lineage (NCBI taxonomy): Eukaryota > Metazoa > Chordata > Mammalia > Pholidota > Manidae > Smutsia > Smutsia gigantea. The sequence goes on along the minus strand of JAVSCE010015170.1, from coordinate 359,507 downwards.
GAAACTGGACTACTGTCTAGCCCCATACACAAAGGTAAACTCAAGGTGGATCAAAGACCTGAATGTAAGTCATGAAACCATAAAACTCTTAGAAAAAAACATAGGCAAAAATCTCTTGGACATAAACATGAGCAACTTCTTCATGAACATATCTCCCCGGGCAAGGGAAACAAAAGCAAAAATGAACAAGTGGGACTATATCAAGCTGAAAAGCTTCTGTACAGCAAAGGACACCATCAGTAGAACAAAAAGACATCCTACAGTATGGGAGAATATATTCATAAAAAACGTATCTGATAAAGGGTTGACATCCAAAATATATAAAGAACTCATGCACCTTAACAAACAGAAAGCAAATAATCCAATTAAGAAATGGGCAGAGGACATGAATAGACACTTCTCCAAAGAAGAAATTCAGATGGCCAACAGGCACATGAAAAGATGCTCCACATCGCTAATCATCAGAGAAATGCAGATTAAAACCACAATGAGATATCACCTCACACCAGTGAGGATGGCCAACATCCAAAACACAAACAACAACAAATGTTGGCGAGGATGTGGAGAAAAGGGAACCCTCCTACACTGCTGGTGGGATTGCAAATTAGTTCAACCATTGTGGAAAGCAGTATGGAGGTTCCTCAAAAAACTCAAAATAGAAATACCATTTGACCCAGGAATTCCACTCCTAGGAATTTACCCTAAGAATGCAGCAGCCCAATTTGAAAAGGACAGATGCACCCCTATGTTTATTGCAGCACTATTTACAATAGCCAAGAAATGGAAGCAACCTAAGTGTCCATCAGTAGATGAATGGATAAAGAAGATGTGGTACATATACACAATGGAATATTATTCAGCCATAAGAAGAAAACAAATCCTACCATTTGCAACAACATGGATGGAGCTAGAGGGTATTATGCTCAGTGAAATAAGCCAAGCCGAAAAAGACAAGTATCAAATGATTTCACTCATATGTGGAGTATAAGAACAAAGAAAAAAACTGAAGGAACAAAACAGCAGCAGACTCACAGAACCCAAGAACGGACTAATAGTTACCAAAGGGAAAGGGACTGGGGAAAATGGGCGGGAAGGGAGGGATAAGAGGGAAAAAGGGGCATTACGATTAGCAGATGTAATGTTGGGGGGGCACGGGGAGGGCAGTACAACTCAGAGAAGACAAGTAGTGATTCTATAGCATCTCACTACGCTGATGGACAGTGACTGTAATGGGGTTGGTGGGGTGGACCTGATGAAGGGGTAGTTTAATAATCGTAATATTGCACATGTAATTGTAAATTAATGATAATAAAATAAATTAAATAAAAAAAAGAAATATGCAAATCAAAACCACAGGGAGATGTCACTACACAGCTACTTAGCATGGCTGAAATTTAAAATGGTTATCATACCAAGTATTAGCAAGGGTATGGAGCATCTGGGACTCTCATACATTGCTGGTGGAAATGTAAAATGACAGAACCCTTCTGGAAAACAGCCCTTTCTTATAAAGTTAAACATACACCTACCTGATCCAGTCTTTCAACCCTAGATATTTACTCAAGATAAAAGAAAATACATGTCCATACAAAGACTTGTACATGAATGTTCATACCTTTATTGGTAGTCACCAAAAACTAGAAGCATCCCAAATGACAATTTTCAGGTGAATGGTGAAACAAATTGTGGCATATCCATTATGATAAAATAGCTGTCAACATAAAAAGGAATGAATTATTGATGAATGCAACAATCATGGATGAATCCGAAAATTATGCTGAGTAAAATAAGGCAGACAAAAAAAGAGCATATTCTGTGATTCCATTTCCATAAAATTCTAGAAAATGCAAACTAATCTTAGTGATAGAAAACAAATCATATAGGAAATAGAAGAGCTGCCTGGGGTGGGGGCCTGGGAGGTACATGAGGGAGGAAAAACAATGAGGCATAAGGAAAATTTTAAGGGTGATGGATATATACAATATCTTGATTGTGGTGATGATTTCATGTGTGCAAAAATGCCCAAACTTATCAAATTGTGCATAGCATTATGGAAAAACAATGGAGAATGTTGTTATAATCTGCAAGTAGGGGGTCCTTTATAAGTATGATTCAATACTCAGAAATTTTAAGAACGCAAAGATAAATTCAAAACATTAAAAAAAAGTTTGCATGGAAAAAGCATTAAAAAAGAAGACAAATAAATTGGAGGGAATCTTTGTAACTCATATTACAGGTAAAAGATTAAATTGCTTAATGTAAAAAAAAATCTACAAGTTAAGAAAGTTTGACAAAACCATTAGTAAAATGGGCAAAATATATGAATTTGCAGTTAAGGAAATATAAAGGCATCTTTATGAAAAGATGTTCATTCTCACAAAAAATTAAATAAAATTCAAATGCCAATTAAAATTACAGTGGTACAGATTTTTAAAAATTGTTTTGATGTGAGAATGGGGTAACAGGCAACCTTTTATTTAGCTATTGAGAATGAAAATTAGTATGACTTCCACTGAGGACAATTTGGCAATATAATCAAACTTTTAAAAAATGCATATTGCCTCTGAACCAAATATTCTTCCCTAGACAGTCCACAGATATTCAAGCATAGGTGTCTACAAGGATATTCAGTAAATCATTTGTCATGGCAGTATCTACTGCTAGCAATAGAACCCAGGTAACTAAATTACGGCACATCCACTTAAATGTCAATTAAAAAGGAAATGTCAATTAAAAAGCAGCTATATGGATGTGGGTATGGAGATAGAAGGATCTCCAAGATCTATTGCTAAATTAAAAAATAAGGTTCTCCACAATGTATTACCATCCATGTAGGGAAAGATAAGAATATACTTGTATAATTGTAAATGCATAAAATATCTAAAAAATGATACATAAAAACTAGTAAGAGTAGTTCCTTCTGGAAAGAAGAACTGAATGGCTGAGGAACAAGTGTGAAAGGGAGATTAACTTTTTGCTGCACACCTATTAGTTCCTTTTTAATTATGTAGTGTGCATATTTATTACTTCTTCACAAGTAAAATAAAAAATAGTATTAATAAGAGCTGGAGGTTCTCAGTGATGTATTAAGAAATGGATATGTCAATTTAAGAAAGGCAATTACCGAAAAAGACAAGTATCAAATGATTTCACTCATATGTGGAGTATAAGAACAAAGAAAAAATACTGAAGGAACAAAACAGCAGCAGACTCATAGAACCCAAGAACGGACTAATAGTTACCAAAGGGAAAGGGACTGGGGAAGATGGGTGGGAAGGGAGGGATAAGAGGGAAAAAGGGGCATTATGATTAGCACATGTAATGTTGGGGGGGCATGGGGAGGGCTGTACAACTCAGAGAAGATGAGTAGTGATTCTATAGCATCTCACTACGCTGATGGACAGTGACTGTAATGGGGTTGGTGGGGGGACCTGATGAAGGGGTAGTTTAATAACCATAATATTGAACATGTAACTGTAGATTAACGATACCAAAATAAATTATAATAAATAAATAAATAAATAAATGTCCCAGGGAAAAAAAAGGCAATTACAAATTCTAAATGAAACAACATTTTTAAAAGGGAGCATGAAATAAGGAGCAAACCATGTGATATTATTTACACAAGTTTTTCAGTGCAAGAAAGAATCCACTCAGCTTGATGCTTATTTCATTCTCCTTTGAGTAGCTCAAGTTTAGAGATATTGAATTAGTTTCTCCTTTGAGCCAATCACTTTGTATTCTGTAGCATAAGCATAAACTGTAAGTCATAGGCTGATTTATTGATTTCAATTTTTAAGATCAATTAATAAAATGCAGACAAATTAATTCTACTTACAGAATAAAATGCAAATGCTATAAACCTGAACACTGTAAATGTAAAGGTAGAGAAGATGGAAATTGGGAGCTAGATAGGGAGATTGGGTGGAAGTGAGGGGCAGGAAGAGGTGAAAAGTCGTCTGAGGGTCCTATTTTTCTCGTACTACCTGGTAGGGAATCAAGAATTACTACCTACATTGGTGGAACAAGAATTCAAAGGTTAAGCATAGTATTTAAATGTATAAATATAAACAAAAGAATAATAGGAAATAACATAATTAACAAAGAACAAAAGGAGAGAAAGAAATGGGAGAGTCTCAAGGGCTATATCTCTCACCACTCATGGCAGGGTTAACAGACAATGAAGTAAATAAATAAGAAAACAGTGCTGAAAGCATAGAGTTTATAATTACAGCACTAACCACTAAAAGAATTAAAAACAAATTATTGAAGGTGGTTACCTTTGAGTGGGAAAACATGAGGGTGAGTGGGGTTGAGGAATAAAGCAGAAAGTTTTTTCTTTTTCCAATTAATACAAGTCTGTACCTTTTGAATTTTTTAACCATGTGCACGTATTATTTTTATAATAGATATTCCTAATACAATTTTATCATTTTAGTTCTGTTTAATTTTAGGTTTAAGGCACATGAGGAAAATATAATGTATCTATTTTTAAAGTTTTATGGCCTGAACATTTATATTTTCCAGATAAAGCTAAGCCACTTCATAGCCTGTCTCTGTACCATGTTATTTTCCAAAGAAACACTAACCCACATCCAAAAATAACAGAAAGGCAATTTAAATCTTTACTGAAGTATCATGAAGACATCAAAGGGAGATTCCACTCATAATGCATCACAAAACCTCTTAAAATGTTCTTGTCCTGACCCTCTTTTCATATCTCACACCATATGCTAGCTGCTCTCAAATCTCTGTCCTCCTTCTCTTCAAACTTCCACAAAACACATCCCACACTGACTCTATCTCCTTTACTCTCCATTCCTGGGCATATTCTCTTCTAATTCCCTACCCATTCAAATAGAAATCAAGCTTCCCCTGATGTCCATTTCATCCCTTTCCACAGTGGTCTTTTTTAGCCTGGGGAAACTAGCATTATTGCAATGTTATTTCTAAAAGGAAATCAATTCCTAATTTCCAAAAAATCAATGCTGAACAGTCAAGACATATCCTGCTGGAACTTAAAAGCTGGAAGGTTCTCCATTGTAAGCATCTGAACGACAGGAGCCAAGTTTTATTCATTTTTGTATTTGGGGAGCCAATGACATGTTTCACAAACCAAATGCATGTTTTCCTCTGTGGAACTGTAGTTTGGAATTCTGCTTTTAAGGGAGTGAGGGACAAGAGGATGAAGGAAACTTATGTTTGCTGAGGGTCTGCCAAGGAGCAGGCATTGTGCCTTAATGGTGGCAGTGCAGCTTTCTACCTCCTTTTTTAGGTCAGTAATTCTCAAACAGGAGAAAGAAAAGCAGATGTGGAAGAATACATGCCATGCGAAAGAACCCTCCACGTGATGCTCTTATTCCTGACTATGTGCGAGCACACAGATCATGAAACGCTCTCATATCCCTGATGCATATAAACCAAGACATTTTTACAAACAGGGATGTGTCCAAAATACCGTTTGACCTTTAAGTGTGGAGGATGGGGGAGAAAGATGAACCACCGATGGAAACTCTGTGTTTGTGTGTGTGTACATACATATGTGTTGCGTGTGTGACTGTAATGCATACACACTCAGCACTGCCCACTAGATGGCAAACCCACATCTCAAATGTTAATGATGACTGTGATGCCCCTTCTGGGCATTTTAATAACTCAAGCCAAATTCCTGTAAGTCCAAGGTATTATATAGAGTTTAAGAAGTATGTAAATTAACTTTGTGATGACGGTCTTCCACATAATTTCTAGGTATAGAGGTTAATTTACAGCTCCACAATTTCTAGAACCTACTATGACTTATTTTCCGTGCAAAATAAACTGTTAATGCAGATAAATTAAATTCCCTTACTGTTCATCTGATTTCGTGTTTAGGCTTCAAAACGAACTAATTGTGGAACTAAAGTAAGCAATAAGGCCAGGATCTGACCCCAAGCAGTTTAACTCCAGAAGATAGGCATTAACCAGGATGCACCTCCACCCCTTGCTAGGATGAGAGGGAAGTTACCAAGGAAGAATGCTGGTGCCCTGCCCCCTAGCTTTACTGCAGCCATCTGTGCCTCCCCCAACTCCCACAGCATTGTCAGACTAGCTGACACTGCCCTGCTCACAATTCTCCAGTGGTTCCCCACTACAGGATCAACTCTGAACTAGCACAAGCCAGACAGGCTACCAATCTCTCCCACACCCAACCACTGACCTGCCTTCCACTCCCTGTACAGTGGGCACACACACCTTTGTATCTCTAGAAATACTACCCTTGCTGTCTTGAAATTCCTCTCCCCTTTTATCTACAGGAACAACTAGCCTCTCTGCTAGCCTCCACCATGGTCACCTCCTCTAAGGCGCCATCTCTGACTTTGCCAGGCAATCGGGCATCCCCATGTCAGTGCTCTCACCATGCCATTTATCTCATGATGCGGCAACTGCCAGGACGCCTGGCTCTCTTGCCTCTGGAGTGCGCACTCCATGAAGTTCTGGATGGTGCCTTTCCAACTTCGTGTCCTCAGCACCAAATCCAGTGTCTGGCGTACAGAAGATGCACAGTAAATTTGAGTGGCTGAATAAATTAATAAATGCTAAGTGTGAATATCCAGACTTTGGAGATTCTCTTAAACATCCCAGCCTTCAGGTTCTGGCATGTAGCAAGGAGGTAACTCCTACACTGAATACTCTGCAGAGTTGTGGGAGGGGGTGGAGGAGCAGGGGGCCAGAGCAAGAGAGGCCTGCTCAGGGAGTCCCCACAGGGGTCCCACATGGCTTCCTTTCTCTGGTGTCCCAAGGACAGTCCTTCAAAACATTAAAATACCCAAGAAGGAGTCCCCCACCCAAAACCTCCCATGTCCCACCATCCTTTACAATCAGGTGAATCTCTGATTATTGTTATAACTACTCTCCTTGACCCCCATTAAAACTCCTTGCTGAAATGAGAATTCTTTGCATAAAATTACTTAATGTCACTGCCAGCTAGAGGTACAGATATTTCTGGGGGCTTCACCAAAAGGCTTCCTCAGTGATTACTTCGACCAGTACGAGCTTAATCATTAGAGTCACAGGATTCAGTGCAGGAGTGGGGGCTCACTCTGCTCCTGGACTATGTTGGCTGCATTAGTTTACCAGGGCTACCATAAAAAAAAAACACAAACTGGGTGGCTCTAACAACAGAAATTCATTATCTCACAGTCCTGGAGACTAGAAGTCAAGATCAAGGTGTCAGCAGGGTCAGTTCTTTCTAAGTGATGTGATGGAGAATTGATTCCATGAATCTCCCCTGTGGCGGTTTTAATTAGTCAGGTCCAATGAGATCAGAGAGGACTACCATGAAGTCAAATCAATGTAAGTTGGATAGATGACAGATAGGCAGACAGGCAGACAGACAGACAGATAGATAGATAGACACACACACACAAACACACACCTGACTTCGAAAAACTGCACACATAAATGAGATTTCTGTACATTTGACTAGCTTTTAGGATCTGTACAGAGAACTAAATACTTGTATAATGAGGATTGAAAAAGCAAAATGCTTCCTGAAATACAAGATTTTCAAATGTGATTTTTTTTTTATTACATACTGGTACCATTTCCCCACTATCACTAACCCCTACAATCTTGAAACATATATCCAAAAGGTACAATGAAAAACAGGAATATTATCTAACTTACAAGTGTTCAGTTTTAGGGGCACAATTACATACTGAGGGTTACATATCTGTAAGCTATTGTAACTCCTGACCTCAGACAAATTTCTGTATACTATGCTCCTAAGTTAGGAATAAAAACAGGTCTGGGGACACCAGAGTTGTAAGCAAGCTTCCATGTCAGAAAACTAACAAGAGGCAATCTTACCCTTTCTGAAAAGTTTTCCAGGCTCAAAACACTTAAATGAAAAGGAAATGGTCTCAAACCATGTCAGAACTGGGAAAGATATAAATAAATAAATGAATAAAATAAACTTAATGTCTTATAAATGTGTTTCATATGCGACAAGATGGGAATGTGGGGGAAGTGGGAATAAGACCCCAAGAAATTGGATAATGATGGAGGAAACAGAAGAACTGCTCAGTGAGAAGACAATAAAAACCACTCATTTGTGTATAATAGCAGGCAGAGTGCTAGGCTATTTTCTCATTTTATTTAATTCTCACAGCAACCCTACAGGGTTGTTATTATCACCTGGATTTAACAGAGGACGCTCAGAGAAGTTAAGTAATTTGTCCACCAAGGCCAAGGGGCAAATAAGTGGCAGAAGCAGACAAGGAACCCAGGCCATCCTGAGCCCACAGCCCAGGTGCCCAGAGCTGGTGAGGGGCCTGTGGGGGTCCGAAGCTTCCATTAGAGGCCTCTACCACATCTCCATCTCAGAGACGACTGAGTGGGAGCACCAGGCCTGTTGAGGAAAGCTGGAAAGCATGGTGAGGAGAGTGCAGGGAGGAGAATGCAGAGGTAGATTGTACATCACAGTCTAACAACAACTGTGTATTGGGAAAACAATTTTGTTCAAGAGGGCTATTTATAGGGATGTTTTTCCTCAGCACTCCCTTCCCCCATCTCCTCCCTTTTGTGTTCAGAGGCGCCTGGCAGATTGGTAGAGGGTTACAGGCAAAGCACAGGAAACTCTGGAACACAATGAACGGGGCGGGGACAGATCCCCACCCACTGAAGAACATCATTTGCGGCAGTATTCAGAGACCCTGCGGAGACAGATGGAGCTCAGGGGCTTCTCTGCTCCGTGTATGTCTTTCTCCACCAGAAAGAAGGTAATATGCCCAAAGTGGTGTGCGACAGAGTAAAAAGGGAAGCAGAAGCAGAATTAAAGGCATTAAAACAAACAAAATACCAAGATTACTGAAATCAAATAGCCACCTCAACCCCTCTCCTGAGAACTCCTGAATTCTCTGAGGAATCAGGTTTTCCTACCCAAAGTCTGTGTTCACCTTTAGAACTCCAAAGATACAGAGCAGGGAATGAGGGAAGTGATCCCAAACCCAGCTTCGGAGCAGGACCCCGGGACCTATTGCAAGGTCTTCAGGGCAGACCCAGAGAGGCCTCTGGGGGCTGCTGCTTACAGGCACAGCCCCCCACATCCTTCCCTCTGGGCCACTGAACAGAGGCCTCCAGCCAAACGGATCCAAGTTCAGACTTGGAGGTTAAGGCCAGTCCCAGTGCAGATTCAGATGTCCTTTAATCATGATTCAACCCCCAACACTTGGCTCTCCCTCGGCCTTTGTGAAGCCTTTTCTCCACATGTGACTCTAGGAAGGAAGATTCCTGCTGCTGTTGGGCGGCGTCCCGTGCCTGTGGTAGAGTGGGACAAGGGAGTCTGTGTTGCCTGCTTTGTTCTGAAATACTGAAGACTCATTTAGTGCTACCCTGCATTAGGAGTCAAATGTCATTACAGTTTTTAAAACGCTCAGCAGAACACAACAGATCTCCAGACCTCTTGTGTTTGAACACCATTCAATGAAGAGAAATTAGAGTATAACTAAAATATTGGTGGGGAGAAACTTACTTATCAAGTAATTTCAAACACTATGCACAGATGTCTCATCTAATCTCTAGTCCTAAATTCTCAACTTCTACCCGGTCCTGCTTTTTACACTATCAAAGGACATTTCGTCCTGAAAGCTCACAGGGAAATACAGTAATGGATTTGGCTTTTGATTTGGAGTCATCTTGGACTCCACCATCTCCTACATCTAGTCTCCTAACTAAAAGTCTGAGGTTCCAAATTAGTAGTCACGGGTACCAATCAATGAAATTTTATTATAAAAAGTTAGTAAGACTTCCTTTTTACAATCAGATTTTCTTTTTCGCTCTTCCTTCATGTTCCACCCTTTCTACCCCAAAATGCCTAGTTGATGGTGAAGCAACTGAATCACATTTGTAGTAGGGGAAGTAAGGCTGGAAAGCAGTTTCCCAACACTTTTTTTTCTTTCCCTGAGTAATGCAGTTTTGCAATTCTGGGAACCAAATAGGAACTAAAATACACAATGCTTCAGAGGGAGAGGCAGAGAGAGATACTATGATGTATAATAATAACAATGCCTGTTCTTCACCTTTTAAGAGGGAAGTGGAACCATTTAAAGCCCTTCTTCTCCATTCTTATCACCAGAACTGCTCACTCTTGGAAGCCCACTTAGAAGCAAAACTGGCTTTACTGGTTGCTAGCTGGTGGAGCAATGGGAGGTCAGCTGGCATGTTGCAGGATATACCACTGGCAGACTAAGTACTGCCCCTGCTTCTGGGACTGGGAGACTGACCCTGGCTCTGGTTCCTTTTCTCCCACGACATTGACCAGTCCTCTGCTCTGTTCTATTTGGTTAGAGACTGGTAATGTAGACCTCCCCAAGTCCTCTTACTCAAACTTATTTGCACAATTTGCAGCTCAACTTAAATCTGGGACCCCATGGTACAGGGAAATACAATAATGGAGCTTGGGATGCACAACTTTTAGAATCTCTTTTGCTCTGCCAGTCTCATCCTCTACTGGCTTCAGGCCCTTGGGGTACTGGTGGCTGGGGCCAGGGGGCACAAGGCCTCTTTCATAGAAAGGCCTTATCCAACGTATTAGTCTGAAATACCATGGACTGGGGGGTTTAAACAACAGCAACTTATTTTCTCACAGCTCTGGAGGCTGGAAGTCCAAGATCAAGATGTTGCAGGCTCAGTTTCTCCTGAGGCCTCCCTCCTTGCCTTGCAGATGGCTGCCTGCTCTCTGTGCCCACACATGGCCTTTTCTCTGTTGTGCACAACCCTGTTGTTTCTCAGGTGTCCTAATCTGCTCTTCTTACAAGGACACCAGTCAGACTGGATGAGGGCCCACTCTAATAGACACCTCTTTAAAGTCCTCATCTCCAAATAGAGTAAGATTCAGAAGTCAGATAGTCAGATTAGGGCTTTGACATATGAGTGGGGGTGTTGAGGGGGGGTGGAAAATTCAACCCCCGGCACTCAACAGCCAGTGACCCGCCTAGCATCTTTAAACTGGAAACAAGGAGGCGAAAAGGGGAAGGAAAATGTACCCAGCAGGAGGATAAGCTAACAGTCTAGTACCTCAGAATGGAGAATTCAGAACACATTAATCACAGTCCAGTCTCTGGACAAGGAATCATAAAAGAGAATTTAATTAGTTGGGCATTAGGAGAGGAGAGAGAACTCTAAAATTGCTGATTGCTAACTCTGGTTTTATGGACAAAACAGATAAAAGAAAAAGCTAGATCTCAGGTGACATTAAAATCTCCCAATACCCACTCTTTGTCTTCTGTATCTATTTACAGCTATCATCTTTGGTGAGTGGAGGAAGCAGACAGCACACTTTGATAGGCATAAGTGTTCAATAGTTTCAGGTAAGATAAATCATAGGTAAACAACTCTTCTGTGGGAGCTCCATGTGAGTGAAGTGCTTTGTACTATGATAACCTGCTAAAGACATAATTTATATTGTCAACAAATAGCTTAATTAGTGCTTCTGTTAACATTCCTGCACTATCTACATATAACTTTGCTTCCTAGGAGTTCCACTCCTTCCTAGGAGTTGATCTTAGGAGTCCCAACAGAAAAACCCTCTGAAACCAAATCTGAACTCAGCAATGGGAGTGAAGGGGGACAGTTTTCCAGCTCCCTGAGTCAAGCTGTCACCATGTGGCTTCACTATTTGGCTTGATAAATTGTGAGTTCTTCCCACCATAAGGTGTAGATAATTGAGGGTATCAAACAGAGCCAAAGAACCACTATGGCCACAGAACAGATGAAATGTTTGTTGATCAGCCAGGGCGTGCTGGATGCCTTGCCCTGTGCTCATTATTATCTCAACGCTGAACCTGAAACAACTGGAACCCATCATGAAGCAGGGGACAAAAAGGTCTCGGGCTGTTCCAGGATGCAAAAATCTATGACTGTGGACTCCCTTTGGGGAATCCTCAGTAAAACACAGAAGAATCTTAGGGCTGTGTCAAGGTCACTAGCTTTACTGGCAAGCTAGGCAGCCCTGTTTGTGATAACCTTTAACTGCTGGGGTTGATGGTGATTAAGGGCACCTCGTACACATCTGTTATACTGTGATGTATTTTTGAGAATTACAGTTGGCCCTGAACAACATGGGTTTGAACAGAGTGGGTCTATTATATACAGATTTTTTTCAATAAATATACTGGAAAACATTTTGGAGATTTTCTACAATTTGAAAAAACATTGACTTTTCTGCAGCTTACTTTAAGAATTCAGTATGTAATACATATAACGTACAAAATGTGTGTTAATTGACTGTTTATGTTATTGGTAAGCCTTCTGGTCAACAGAAGGCTATTGTAGTCAAGTATTTAAGGAAATCAAAAGTTATACGTGTATTTTCGAATGCGTTATGGGGGCACAACCCTAACTTATGCGTTGTTCAAAGGCCAACTGTATTTGTAAGTTGCTGTTTCCTTACTTAAGTGGTGGACTTTATTGTGAGAGAGACTATATTTAACAGAAATTTTATACAATAAAAAACTAATATTTGAATAATTAGTTAAATTATTTTAGCAATGTAAGCCTCCTGATTTTGATAGTTGTACTCTAGTTATATAAAATACTAATATTTGGGAAAGTGGAGTGAAGTTAATTGGGAATTCTTTGACTATTATTTGTAAATTTTTATAAGCTGGATTTACTTCAGAATGAAAAGTTAAAATAATGATTTTAAAGATTTAACAAGGTGATTCAAAGGGCTTGACTATTTTTCCATAATTTGTGCCCTGGGGGCCTGGTAGGGTAAAAAAGCATCCTTTCAGCCTCTTTGCTGTCAGAGTGATGAAATCCACTGTAAGTCAGATGAAATAATGAATATGAAAGTCCTTGCTAAAATAAACTCCTAGACAAATGTCAATACTAATAAATACAGTCTCCTATGGAGATGCTTCTCTATGAATAAAGGGAGGAACAAGCCAGTATACTAAATACCGAATGTTCTCTAAGTGGTCTACAACATGCTTAGAAATTGCTGTCCTGAGCAATCAGACAAAACAAAGACATACAAGGCATCCAGATTGGTAAAGAAGAAGTCAAATTGTCACTATTTGCAGATGACATGATACTGTACATAAAAAACCCTAAAGATTCCATTCCAAAACTACTAGAACTAATATCTGAATTCAGCAAAGTTGCAGGATACAAAATTAACACACAGAAATCTGTTGCTTTCCTATACACTAATGATGAACTAACAGAAAGAGAAATCAGAAAAACAATTCCATTCACAATTGCATCAAAAAGAATAAAATACCTAGGAATAAACCTAACGAAGGAAGTGAAAGACCTGTACTCTGAAAACTACAAGACACTCCTAAGAGAAATTAAAGAGGACACTAACAAATGGAAATGCATCCCATGCTCTTGGCTAGGAAGAATAAATATTGTCAAAATGGCTATACTACCTAAAGCAATCTACAGATTCAATGCAATCCCTATCAAACTACCAACAGCTTTCTTCAATGAACTGGAACAAATAATTCTAAAATTCATATGGAACCACAAAAGACCCCGAATAGCCAAAGCAATCCTGAGAAGGAGGAATAAAACAGGGGGAATTACACTCCCTGACTTCAAGCTCTACTACAAAGCCACAGTAATCAAGACAATTTGGTATTGGCACAAAAACAGACCCACAGACCAGTGGAACAGAATAGAAAATCCAAACATTAACCCAAACATATACAGTCAATTAAATATTTGATAAAAGTGCCTTGGATATACAATGGGGAGATGACAGCCTCTTCAGCAGCTGGTGTTGGAAAAACTGGACAGCTACATGTAAGAGAATGAAACTGGACTACTGTCTAGCCCCATACACAAAGGTAAACTCAAGGTGGATCAAAGACTGAATGTAAGTCATGAAACCATAAAACTCTTAGAAAAAAACATAGGCAAAAATCTCTTGGACATAAACATGAGCAACTTCTTCATGAACATATCTCCCCGGGCAAGGGAAACAAAAGCAAAAATGAACAAGTGGGACTATATCAAGCTGAAAAGCTTCTGTACAGCAAAGGACACCATCAGTAGAACAAAAAGACATCCTACAGTATGGGAGAATATATTCATAAAAAACGTATCTGATAAAGGGTTGACATCCAAAATATATAAAGAACTCATGCACCTTAACAAACAGAAAGCAAATAATCCAATTAAGAAATGGGCAGAGGACATGAATAGACACTTCTCCAAAGAAGAAATTCAGATGGCCAACAGGCACATGAAAAGATGCTCCACATCGCTAATCATCAGAGAAATGCAGATTAAAACCACAATGAGATATCACCTCACACCAGTGAGGATGGCCAACATCCAAAACACAAACAACAACAAATGTTGGCGAGGATGTGGAGAAAAGGGAACCCTCCTACACTGCTGGTGGGACTGCAAATTAGTTCAACCATTGTGGAAAGCAGTATGGAGGTTCCTCAAAAAACTCAAAATAGAAATACCATTTGACCCAGGAATTCCACTCCTAGGAATTTACCCTAAGAATGCAGCAGCCCAATTTGAAAAGGACAGATGCACCCCTATGTTTATTGCAGCACTATTTACAATAGCCAAGAAATGGAAGCAACCTAAGTGTCCATCAGTAGATGAATGGATAAAGAAGATGTGGTACATATACACAATGGAATATTATTCAGCCATAAGAAGAAAACAAATCCTACCATTTGCAACAACATGGATGGAGCTAGAGGGTATTATGCTCAGTGAAATAAGCCAAGCCGAAAAAGACAAGTATCAAATGATTTCACTCATATGTGGAGTATAAGAACAAAGAAAAAAACTGAAGGAACAAAACAGCAGCAGTCTCACAGAACCCAAGAACGGACTAATAGTTACCAAAGGGAAAGGGACTGGGGAAAATGGGCGGGAAGGGAGGGATAAGAGGGAAAAAGGGGCATTACGATTAGCAGATGTAATGTTGGGGGGGCACGGGGAGGGCAGTACAACTCAGAGAAGACAAGTAGTGATTCTATAGCATCTCACTACGCTGATGGACAGTGACTGTAATGGGGTTGGTGGGGGGACCTGATGAAGGGGTAGTTTAATAATCGTAATATTGCACATGTAATTGTAAATTAATGATAATAAAATAAATTATATTAAAAAAAATTGCTGTCCTGGCAGCAGGGGATAGGGAGTCTTTGATGGGTTTTGAACAAAGCAGGCATGTAACAACTTCAGGAAGATGTTTCAGGCTGTTATTACACAGGATGAATGAAACAGGAAGAGATGGGACTCAGAAACCCCAGTAGGAGTATTCTGATAATTGGGGAGTGAAAGATCCTCACTGAATGGGCCAGGAAAGGAGGAAAACCAAAGGAGAGGCATTTTGAAGGACTCGTCAGTCTGGGCAGGACTAGCCTGGAGGTGGGGGTGGAGAAGAGAAATGAGTCATTGGTTACTTAAAGATGTCTCACCAAGATGATGGGCAATTCTGGTGTTACCGAGAGACAGATGGAAAGAAGGAAGGAGACACCAGACACAGAGTTTGGTCTGAGAACTCAGGGGCTTCAGAGACCAGGCAGGTGCAAAGTCGGGAAGACAGGCTGTGGGGGCTTGGAAACTGGAAGGTTCATCTCTCTAAAGAGGGTGCCTCCAAGGGGACTCTCACAACCTGGCATCAGCAGTCCTTGCCGTATGGGAATGTACTTTCCGTGTTATCGGATCTTCCATTTTTGCAAGAGAAGCCAGAAATCCACGTCTCTTATGTAAAATCTCTTTAACTCTTTAACGTTGGCAATTAATTCTTAAAAATGTTAAAGCATGGTGGGCACCAAACCAAACATACACGTAGACCAGATTCAGCAGCCAGACCATCAGTGGTGACTCTGACAAAGAGAAAAGATCAAGGTTCATAAACTGTCACAGTGATACCTGGGGAGATGAGAGAAAGTAGAGATTCAATTAACTAAAATACAGTGGGTAAAGCTTTTGCCAGCAGTCTGAGCTGTATGAATGCCCCTATCCTCAAGTCTATATATGGATCTGAATTTACAGGAAGTTTAATCTAATCCTCAAACAGTTAAATCACAAGAATTCGAGTGCTTACTGTGTGCTGAGAACACCGAAGTCAAGGAATTTCAAATCTAACTGGAGAAGAAAAAACAAACCGTCCTGAAAACTTGAGACAAATTACCAAACAACCTAGGGGACTGCTTTCTCCACAGCATACTGGAATATGGGAGTCACTTTAAATCCCGAGTCTCCCCCCCGCCCCCCGCAGATCACTTTATCAAACTTTGCAATAATGCCCGTGCGCGCGCGCGTGTGAACACCAGTCTGTAGCCAGAAATCCGATTTCCTGGGAAGGGGTTACAAAGCGCAGCCTCGGCGCTGGAGGGGAGATGGTCGGATTGGGGGGTACCTGGGCGCGGAAGAGGAGGATGGGAGGGGCCGGCGGAAAACCGCTCCCTGCCGGGTTTCTCAGCTGGAATCTCTGTCTTTGTTTCTGTCACTACTTTTTAAGTGTTTGTGTAGAAGGCAGGCACCAAAATAGAAAGTGCCAAGGAGATGATGACAGTGAGGATCAAAACAAGGCAGGACTTGTTTTCAGTCCTACCTAGCACCCCGCGTCCAGCAAGCCCGCGAGCCTGCCGCCCTCTTCAAAGCGCGCTCGGTGGGGCAGGAAGCGGCACTGGGGCTGCGGGTCCTCCCGGGAGCGCGGCGGCTTCCTCCCGCGCGGCCAGCGTCCCGGAGCGGCCGGCCGGCTCTCCCGAGAGCGCGTTCCCCCACCCCGTGCTCCTCAACCCACCCACCTACTTCCTCCGGCTCCGTACACACTCCAGCACAGAGCTGCCAAAAATTTCCACCCTCCGCCCCCCTCCCTAGCTGACTTCCTTCCAGCATTTCCTGAGCTGGATGATCCTAGGATTTGTAAGACAGGAAAAAAAGGAAGGCGCGAGGGCGGGCGAGAGAGACAGGATGCTTGTTTTTCGCTTCCCCATCGCCGTCTGAAGGCCAGGCAGCGGGCGCCGGGAAGAGGACCCACGGCGGCCGCTGGGCTGTCCCTCGCCCTCGCTGCCGCCCGGCTCCCGCGCGCTCGCCCCTGCTGGGCAGCCCCAAAGGCGGAAGGGGGAACTCGCCCTCCCCCTGGAGCGGAGGAAAACACCCCAAGACTCCGCGGGAGCCTGTGAAAGTCCCTGGGACTCCGCGGGAGGAAGCGACACTCCCCGGCGAGCCGGCCCGCCGCTGCCAGCTCTGCACGGCCTCCGGCACGGCGGCCCTGGAGGCGCGCGCCGTGGAGTTCAGGCTCGCCGCCCGCGCCGGCCTCAGCGGCCCGCGGGCTGGGTGCGCGCCGCCGGGCCCCGCTCTGCCGCCCGCGCCGGCCGCGCGTCTAAGCCCGGAGACCACCCTCGGCGCGGGGCCAAGCACAGGGGAGGCGAGGCGGAGGGGCAACCTCGCTGGGACTAACTCATGAAGAACAAGGGTGCCAAGCAGAAGCTGAAACGAAAGGGAGCCGCCAGTGCCTTTGGCTGTGACCTGACCGAGTATCTGGAAAGCTCAGGACAGGATGGTAAAGTGCCTATGCCTTTTGCTTTTCCTTCTTTTTGTTTGAGGGAGAGATGGACTCTTCTGGGCTGTGTTAGATTCAGTCCACAAGTTAATGTATTCCAGGCCTGTGCTTTTTTCCCCCCTCGGAACGTGTGTGATTCTTAGGGCGCACAGCTCTGCCACCCAGACGTGCAGAGGTTGTGTCAGTCCTTCCGTTGGTCCACGCGAGCCGTTAATGGGCGGGGCTGCTGCCAGTTTCACGGGTTACCTCTGGAGGGTGGGGGTGGGAGCTGCAGAGGTCCCGGTCTCAGACTTTGGGATGCGGGCTGGGCGTGTGGGATGGCGATCAGTGAGTGGGCTTCCTGGGTACAGAACCGTGACCGCCTTAGGTGTCCCTCCGGGCTCTCCAATTTCGTTGGCTCACATCTTTTTTTATTAATGTGCTGCAAGGCAGGGGGTGCAGTGGATCCTGGCCGCGGGAGTGGTTGCACAAACATTTTCTGAATTTCTGAACTGATGCCAAATATATAATGCCTCCCTCCCTCCCTTTCCCAACCCCCCAGACCCTTTACCGCCTCTTGGCTTTCAGATTAGCATTTGGCGCGTTAGACAAGAAGAGTGTTGTAAAAAGGTCAGAGGGCCTGGATTTTAAAATAGTTTAGGGTTTGTGAAAGAAAAGGAGACCGGCTCTGTTTTCAAGGTCAGACTGGGGTGGTGGGAGTGTGAAGTAGAGGGAGTGTCCTGCAGAGGACAGACAATTTTAAACATTTGTTAGGGGAGAGGGAAAGAAAACAATCTAGAATACAATAACAGCATTTGAGGTCAGAAGTTTTTAATCATAGGAAAGTTGGGGAAATTGAGCAATAAATGACTCCTTTTGTAAGGCTGACTGGCCCTGCACTTACCCATGACAAAAAGGCCTTGTCTTCAGAAACTTAAGTGATAGAGAAAATAGTCCCCTATATGGGCTGAGTGTTTATACGTAGATAAATACAACAAAGGGGGAAAATGGACGGCTGTTCAACTGTGCAGAATATCTCTGCCTGCAGGAAAATAAGCTCAAAAACGATTTGACTAGCTCATATCAAATATGCATCTCAAAAACAGTGTAATGCTTTTGTTCCAGTTCTGCTTTTTCAAAGACTCAGCACCACCTAGTAATAGGCAGTGGTATGATATTTCTGTAGCATTCTAGAGTTCAGAGCCTGCTGTGTCATTAGGACAAATGGCTTAGTATTTTAGGGCTTGTGGAACTGCAGGTTTCAAAAATGCCCCTTTGAAATTGAGGCATAACCGAGTCAATTAATGTAATCCTCTCCCAATAATCTGGAAAGGTAGATTTGAAATAAAATCACTTGGATTGAAGTGTTTTGCTTTGTTTTTAATGTGATAGCACTCTAGGAATACATCTTACCCACTCCCCACAGAAGTTCAGAATGAAATGTTTCCCTCCATCTGTGTTTGCAGGAGACTTAGGTTAGGCTAGGAATGCTCCTGGGATGCCACCTTCCACCATGGGGGTGCTATTCTGGGGCAGCTCTCCAAGCTGTGACAGTTGCACGGGGCTGATTGCCAGCCCTGCCCCATTCTCACATAGATCACAGATCACAGGATGGGCCAGGAATCCCAGGATTCTGTGAGGACATCTCAGAGGCAGTCTTAGGTAGTCCTTCTTTCCCTTGCTTTTTATTTTGGACTTCCATATATGTTTCATTAGGGGGGGAAAAAAAACCGAAAAACCAGTATCCAGTGAACTCCACTCTGGGCAAGAGGTGAGGAAGCCCAGAGACCTAAATGCCTGCCTGAGGTCATGCTGTGAGGCATGAAGGGTGCAGAGGGCCCTGGCCTACCAGGCTCCTCTCCCCACCCAGGCTTCCTTATCCAGGCCAACATTCTCCTCTAATGATTTTTTTCCCCCTAAATTGAAAGCAGACAGCCCTGTCTCAGGATCAGTAGACATTAAAGACTGCCATACCTGAAGAGACTACAGCTTTACAGTGAAGGGCACTGACCCACTTGGTGATCCATACACCATTATTGTTCCTTGCAGGAATTAGACATGCATAATAAACAGCTTATATAAATGAGAGTAATAAATATTTGTTTTTCCCACATCCAAAACCAGTTAGGTAGTTGTCTCTTCTTTTCTTATAATGTAGCCTCAATAAGCAAAATCAGTCCTAATGGTTTTCTCTAAAACAATGTGCCCTCCTTATGGACTTTTGGAAACAAGTATTGATTAATAGACAAAGCCTACACTGTGTTCCCCGGGAAGAAACCTGATTTGGGTGCTGTGTCTTTGTCCACTACCCTGGGGTTCAGCCCAGAATCCTGAGAGTGACAAGTCAGTGTGGTAACCATGAGCCAGAAGGCTGGGAGTGCCTGACAAAACTGACATCGTGCTTACTGAACTTTGGAGGTCAAGGGCAGTGTGATGGACCTGGGTAGGGCCAGAAAAAAAAATGGATTCAGATCTGGGAGCACAGGGCAGAAGGGAAGAACATAGACAGAGGGAAGCTGGGACAGGGAGGGAGAGCCCCAACTGGAGTGGAGGGCAAAGCTGGTGACAGTTAGCTGTGCTCAGGCCATCGAACATGAGGAAGTGTACCCCTGAGGCTGAACACAGAGGACGAGTGTCATCCACTTCTATAATTCGCTGTGGCCCAGCTCTGCTACCTTCAGTTGGACAAATCTGACAAGGCAGGGTGTGTGGGTGACAAATAGGTGTTCAGCTGAGAGCGGATGCTGCTCAGGGCCAGGTGTCATTCTTAATCTGTAGGAAGCTGATGTAAAACAGAAACCCTTTCCAGTAAAGCACGTGCACACACACACATCATGTATACGGTTTCTGTGGGCATCCACATATATGCCACGTTTAGACCCTCCTGCTGATCATCCCCAGTTGCACAGAGGCCTGATGTGAAGGGCTAGTTTCCCCGTTTTGCTTCTTGGGTCACTTTTCTCCAGTCTGTTAAAAACACCCCAGAATGGCATGAAGTTGCTCCTGGCCAACTTGGCCAGCACCTCTTTTACTTCCCCTCCAGCACGGTGGCTGCTGCCCCAACCCCCAGTTCTACCCTGGGAACCAGATAACTTTCTCTTCCTGTCTAGAATAGAGGGAGAAGATTATTCCTTCCTTACTGCTAATGCAGAAGAAAGTACAGTTTTCTTTTTGACCACCGAATACAAAGGCCCTTGCTTGCCACCTGTAATGAACACCACATCATTTTGTCGCCTGTAGTTGGGAGGCTATGGGCAAAGCCCAGCAAGGCCAGACAGAATCCATAAGCATTTTCTGCCTCTTTCCTCTGAGCCAAGTGCTCTGCGTCTTCCCACCGTGCTTGGAAATGCTGGTGACAGGAGTCCAGAGACTAGTAAGAGCATTACTAAAAAGCTAGCTTTGGCCTCAGGGCTTGTTCCTCCTTAAAGGGCAGAGGACTTTTCACCCTTCTGAATACCCTTTGTCATTTTACTCACTTCCTGGTAAAAAGTGATATTGTCTGACTCAGTGGTTCACCTTTATGGTGGCACATTAGAATCCCCTGGGGAGCTTTAAAAAAAAATTGAACAACTTTCAAACAATGAAATCAGAATCTCTTGGTGCCCAGGCATGGGTAAATAAGCTTCCTAGATGATTCTGATATGCAGGCAGAACTGAGAACCACTGCTTGCGGTGCAAGGGTTTACAGACCATTTTCACCCCTGGATAAACAGAGCACATCCTCTGAATGTTTGATAAGAACTGGAGTTTTTTTATTCCTGAAGATTTTTTTCTAGTTCTTATCAGGTTGAAAAGAGGGTAGAAGAATATACAGATATTTTGGGGGGGCGGGGGTTGGATGACAAAAGGTTCATAACAAATACCCATTACAAAGTATAATTTTAAGCTTGATGAGAATAAGAAAGCCCCAGTGTCTCAAAAAACAAGGATAAGGCAGTGGAAACTTTGAGATCTAGCTGTTCTCCATTTATGAGACTAAATCATTCTCTCAGTCTGTTTATTCATTTGTTTAACAAACATGCACTAGGCACTGTGGGGGAATGGTGGGAGAAAAGGAAGCATGCACCCCAGACTCAAGAAACTGACAGTCTAAAAGATGTGAACAAACTTTCAGAAACCAATGACTCAATTAAGCTTGGAAGTTAGCTGTCATAACTGAAGGAGAAAATGTGAAAGCTTTTATCTGCAGTTCAATAGTCAAGGTACCCAAACATAAAGAGGAGCAAAGTCTTAGCAAGGAAGGTAAATATTTTTCTGCTAAGATTGAACACGGAATACAGAACCAGGGCAGATACTCTCCTTGGCTTAGTTGTTTCCTTCCTAGCATCTTGGCTGGCACGTTGTTATCACACCTTCCCTATCTAACTCTTCATCCTTTGGGTCTCAGATGCTTCTGCCTTCGCCGATCCTCCCAAGTCAGGTGCCCCACTGGAGGCTCCCATTAGGAGTTCTGGAGGCTTACTGCCTGGGATAGAATCCCAGCTTGGTCTGTTACCAGCAGAGTAACCCTTGCTCTAGGCCTCAAGTTCCTTGTTTGTGAAATGGGGTTGAGAGGACTGATGTGCAGATACATGAGTTAATATGGTCAAAGCACTCAGCAGAGGGTGTGCAGAACAACATACCATCCATAACTGAATGTTGGAGGGCTCCGGTGAAATGAATAAATGATGTGGTCAGACAGGCTAATCAATCACCAAGGGGTCTGGGATGCAGATGGGTTGCCCCACTGAATGGAGAAGCCAGTTCCTGCAGGGATTCCCAGAGTCACTGGGAGTGACATCAGTGTATAGTGGTGGGAGAGCAAACTGTCAACTGGAAACCAAAGGGCCCTCAGAAAGATCTGGGGAAGGCACACTGCTCCTGGACCCACAGGGAAACTCGAAGAGAAGTTTGGTCCTGGGGGCGGAGTTTGTGGAGATAGAACAGCAACCTCACGGGTTTGAGTTTAGTAGGGCATTCCCAAATCTGGGCTCCTAGAGTGAAACGGGAAGAACCAAGAGAGGAGAATTAAGGCTTTAAACCTGGAGCAAACTGACAGATAATAAGAAGCTGAACAATAACTTACTCTGTAGAGTCTGGATATGGCTAACAACCCACACAGAGAATAGCAACGACTACTTCCACCTCCCCACATCCCTCCCTCCTGCCTACTCTCCTAACCCCTGCCAAGAGCCCCTCCACCACCGGTCAGCCTCGCCTTTCCTTCACCCCTCCCCACTCCCACGGCAGCCACTCAGAGATGCCTTCCAGCCTCCGGAGGCCCAGGCGTTGGGGCTGCTCAGGAAGCCCACTCCCCTGTCAACGCAGACATGCCCTGGGGCTGAGCAGGCCATCTGCTGAGGCAGGAGGGAGCTGGAGGCCTGGCCTCCTGCTGGGGCAGAGGGAAATGTGTTCAAACTAGGGAATGCATTTTCCCATAGACGCTGCTCTGAGTGGCTGAGAAGCTCCTCAATGCCACCAGAGCTGAACTTTTTGATGCATTCTTTTTATTTTCCCCTTACTCTATTAGGCATCTGTAGGCTAGCCTGGAAACTCTTTCTGTGGAGGACCCGGTGGGAGGGAAGGGGAGAACACATTCTGAATTCCAGAAGCTGATTGACCAAGGCAGTTCCGAAGCACTTGCTGGGGACTATTTGTGCCGGGGAATCACCTCACTGCAGAGAATTTCTGAGGAGTTTGTGGCTATACAGGGTTGTGCAGCAGTGGGAAGGGGGCAGGGCTGAGAGATCCAGGACTTGGTTTGGAGGTAAGATGCTCTCCCCATCACTTTTATGTTAGGTATTACAGCTAAATAGTTTTGAAACAAAGTAGTGATAGACCCTTCTGGTTGGGGCCACCTGGTGCTCATTCCCTCTGGAACAGGCCGATCAAGCTAAGCTGCTGGCCCACACTGGCCTCTGGGTCTCAGGACTCCACTTCCTTCCATGTGGCTCCTTCACACCCATCTTAGGGCTCAGGAACTGCTTGCATTCTGTTTTGTTTTGCTTTTCACTCATTGCTTGCCAAGTAGTTAAGCCAATATGGCATTCTCCCATTTATCACCACCCTTCAAATTAATTTTCTTTTTGTTTATGGGTTCATGTCCCACCCAGGTTTCTGAGCTATTTCTCTCTTTACCCCAACACAAATGCCACACTTAAGTTTAACCAGTCTTGGTGTTCCTCCCTCAAAGGTCTGGCTTCAAGTCCTGACGTAGGTGGGGTTACAGCCTGATGGAACTTTAGGAGTCTGGATAGCATCCCCTGTCCCTCTAATCTTCCCCACAGGATACAATTTTAGCAAAGGTTTAAATAAAGAACCCCTGGAGGAAATATACTGACTGAAATTCAGAAGAGAATAAATATTTGTATTAGATTTTTTTCTAAGAGCAGTTTTTGGTAGAGAAAGATGAGAACATGAGGCTGCTGAATGGCTGAAAGAAGGAGGAGGAAAAGGAGGTCTCTTGGAAAGAGAGAAGGGACCCAGAAATGAAGGCTGAGCCCAGATCACACCTGCTTGTTGTTTCTGATATTAGTTACAGTTACTATCTGCATTGATTGCTTCCTATGTACCAGTTACTTTAACCATCTGTAACAACTGGGCATTTTTTGCCCCCCTTTTACAGAAGAGAAAGCTGAGATGAAAGAAGGTTAAATCACTTGCCAAGATTATAGAGATAGGAAAGGCAGGATTTAAATCCAGATCTGTCTGACTCTCAAGGCCAAGGCTGTAGGCACTAACACAATCCCCAGAATAGCATATTTCATAATCTGGCATTTACACTATTATTTTGCCAAAAAATAAAAAACACTGCAAAAAATAGCTCTTCTCCCTTTGCTTCATTCTTCCTCCAGCCTAGATCACTAATAGTAATAATAACAACTAACATAAGCATAGCACTTTAACCTCTGCGAGGCACTTTCACACCCATCTGTTCTAAACCTACCAGCTTTCAAGTCCAGCCAGACCCCACCTTTTCTCCAGGCCCCTGTGTGTCCACTGCAGCCACAGTTCTCCTTCCTTCCTGAGCATCCCTGGCCTTAGAGTCAGCACCCAATCTGGTCTTCATTCTACCTGTTACTCTTATTTTCTAACTGGCTTTGTGTAGGCATGCTGATGGTGAGCTCTTTTGAAGGCATTCAGCCGCTCATGCAGATTTGTAGCTCACTGTACCTCTCAGGGTGAGCCCCACAGCCAACTCACAGCAGTTGATTGATTGGCCTTATTTCTTTCTTCAGGAAGCCAGTGTTAGAGCCCTTCTAGGAAGCTCAGGACTAGGGACATTGCTGCTATGC
Organism: Smutsia gigantea; assembly: GCA_032199065.1. Classification (NCBI taxonomy): domain Eukaryota; kingdom Metazoa; phylum Chordata; class Mammalia; order Pholidota; family Manidae; genus Smutsia; species Smutsia gigantea. The sequence continues at coordinate 334,718 of JAVSCE010015170.1, read as the reverse complement.
TGGAATATCAGGAATCTGAGATTGTTTAAGGTTCCCCACATGGGCTCATAGCTACTTCCAGAGAGAAACCGATGCAGACTTTGCACAGAATGCCCTAGAAATATGGCCTTTTCCTAGTGCCTCACCAGTCCCTCCTTGGTATGAACCACATTCTTGGCGGGGTCCCAGAACCAACTGAGTTTCTGAGATCAAGTCTCAGGCACTCTTTGTTCTAGTTCAGGCTTGGCTGATGCATACCAGGCCCTGGTACCACGCCCATGGCCTGATGCTGGCCCAGAATACCTTTGGGGGCCCCCTCCCCACTACCTCCAGAGGGAGAGGGGTGAATGTCACCCCCCAAAAGCAACATATACCAGCTCTTACTGTTATAGACAGCAGAAAACAGTTTGACATATGAAGTAGGATTCTGGCAACTATAAATAAATCTATAGCTTTTGTGAAAGGCAATTGACTTAATTTGTGTAATTATGCATCTTTCCTTCCCTGGCTCTTTTCATGTTTTTATTTAGAAACCATCTTGTGTGGGGCTTTAAATTCAGTGAACCAAGTACTTAATGGAACTCTAATGTGTTAGACACTCTTGGGTTTGCAAAGATGCTCTCAAGTTGCTGTCAAGCCTAGTGGGGTCGTAAAATGGGAAACCAACTACAGGCAGTAGGAGAAAGAGGAAGCCAGGTCTCTAGAGAATGTGCAAGCAGGGAATGTTAACATGGGAGGCAGCTGAAGGAAGAGAACCATCAGACAGGGTGGGCTGTTTGTAAGGGGGAGAAAAAAAATCAACGAAATGATGACCGGCACCTGACCATGAGGAATGATGGAGATATGGGGAGATGGGTGGTTGGTTTCTACTGACAGGAAACCATATAGTTTTGCCTGGCACTATTAATTGGTCACACCCTCTTGCACCCTGGGGGAGAAGTTGCTTAACCTCTAGGAACGATAGGTGAAAGTGATTTACAGAGGCCAGGCTTGGGGCAGAGAGGCCCTCGCTGGGGTGACAGAAGCTGTCTTCAGTGGCAGGAAAGTAAAGCCACCCTCAGGAGAAGGCACAGTAACTGATCACATAGCAAGAGTGGCTCCTGGTTTGACTGCATTTGTATCCTGCCCCAAGGCAGGAGAATGGGGAATTCTCTTAACAGGTAAAACATCAAAAATGATGTTAACTGATCACCCTAATTATGTTTCTTGAGTCCATCTAGAATGTGCAACCTCAACCTCTCCCCACTGTGTGAGTGTAAAGCTCTGTTTTGTCCCCCACGTTATATATGAAGACCAATTCAGAGAGGTTAAGTAGCTTGCCTAATGTCACCCAGCCAGGATGCGGGCGAACCATGTCTGTCTGACATTAATTCCCTTTTCATGACTTTGTCTCCTCTGGGCCCAAACAGCCTCAGCTCTGCTGCCAGTAAGTCAGAGTCTGATAGGCAGAGCTCCATTTTACCATGTTTTGCCAAGGTGATCAGTTCAGTAGGACTTACACTTTGATAAAACTTGTGGCAATGGAGTTCCCATCCCCAGTTTTTCAAAGTAAAACAGGTTCTAAATGGCAGGATTCTAAACAGAGAGCATGCCCTGTTACCATAAGTAGCCTCTTCCACCACTTCTTTCCCATCTGTTTCCTGTATGCTGAATATTATTGGGAAACAATGATGTCAACTCTTCCATATAAATCTACACCTCCCTGCTTGCCCCTCCCCTACAATGCATATTTTTGTTCCTCTTTCTGGCTTTTGTCTTGCTGTTCTGTTCTTTAAGGACTCACGCTTTTGGCGTCAATTGTTGGCTTTCTTTTTAATAAGCTTTGGCTATTTTAGCAGCACTGTGGCCTTCAAAGTGCACATGCTTTTTTGGGTCCATATTTGGAAAATCCTTTGTTTGGCTAATTGCTAGAACATGGGCCTGGCATTACGGGAGAGGAGCCATTTTGCTTTCTGGAAAAGCAAAGCTAGAGGCATGGCTCTGATTCAGGTTCAGGGCTGAGGACACACACCCTGCTTGGGTGCCCACAGAGGCTGCATGAAAGCTGTCTGGACCCTGGGTACAAAGCCCATATCTGAAGGTCAGGAAAATATACCCATCAAGTAATCTGTTGTCACTCATCCCAAGCCTGACTTTCAAATGGGATATGCTTTCCTCAGTTCCCTTTTCTTGACTGTCCCTCATGACAATTTGATTTCAGGAAGGAAAGGGGACTGTGGGGGTTGGGGGATAGGGAGTATGAGTTTTGAATTCTGGGTCCAAGAATTCTAGACCTCTCTTTTGAAGCCTTGGACACTGATACTCAAACTTTACTGGGTGTAAGAACCACTGAAAAAATAGTTTTTACTTTAAAAATTTAATTTCAAAATGAAAAAATATTAGTTAAATTTAGTACACTATAAAGAGTATTAGAAATAACTCTTTAAATTCCATTTGGGACTCCTTGAAACAAAACAGCCACCTGATGAAAGTTCCCAGTGGGCATTTGCATAGGTCCTATAGTTTTGGGTCTGTGAGAGCGTGAAGTTCCCCTGAATGGGTTCTGGTTCATAGGGCTGTAAGCTGTGAAGTGTTGTACCATGTCAGTGCTCTGAGGCCAGCCCCCAGGGATTCTCTTTTGTATATCGGAGGTGAGATCCAGGAATCCACACTCTTTTAAAGATGAGCTCTAGGTGATTCTGATACTTTTGACCTACTGATCTCACTTTGAGAAGCATTAACCTGGCCTGTAGGAAGAAGCAGCTAAGTGAAATCACATGACTTTTATATTCTTTATTATACTTTATATATCGCCCAAATTTTCGACAATGAACATATATTTTTACTATTTAAATTGGACATTCTTTTAAAATTATTATGAGAACATGGTGTCTTTAGTAATGATTCATTGAAATTTTCATGAATCCCCTCCATTTCAATCCTTACTAAAAAATCTTCATAGAGTCTGTTTTCCTGCCTTCATAGATGCCCTTTGGTGAAATCAATTAACCTCTCCTCTGAGAAACAATGCAGCAAGGTGTTTAGCATGTGGCCTTTTTGCTGATAGTAAGCCTTGGTTCAAATCCCAGCCTTACCACACGTTAGCTTTGTGATCATGGACAAGCTACCATGCCTCTCAGTCCTCCAGTTTCCTCATCTATACAGTGGAGATTATGATAATAATAGTACCTATCACAGAGGGTCACTGTGAGATTAAATGAACTAGTGTACTGCCTGGAATTTAGTAAACCTTCTTTAAGTGTTTACTATGGTTATTATTTCCTTGGTGATTGGAAATCTTATCCTGTCTCAGCCTCATTACTCAGAATGTGGTCCCTGAGTAATGCCACAGATGTGGAAGTGGAGAGAGCTGAGAACAAATATTCCAAGGCTCCCATATGTCCCTAGGGGCTTCTTCTTTTTTAAAAAAAAATTCTCTTACATACACACAATTATTTCATTTCTTTGGTTGAATGCATAAAAATGCTAGTTTTAACATCCTTATCTCTTGATAAATATTTCTGGGATGGGACTGTTGCAACCTTTCTAAATTTTACATTTCTTTAGTAATCAGGAAAAGAAAAGAATGTAAAAACAAAACCAGAAAGAAAAAAATGAGGGTTATGGAAAAAGGCTATAATCATGGTGACAGCCATCCAACCTTCTAGTTTCCATTTGTATTTCAGGAAAGTTATAAATCTAGAAAATGAGCCTATTTTCATCATTGGTGGAACAATATAGGACGTGGGTTTTGGCTGGCCCATATAATATTTCATATATGCCTAATTCTTTGCTCCACAATTGCATTTTGACAGTTGACTGAATGAGGTAGCTCTCGCTCAGTCATAGGCTCTATGAACAGACTCTTAGGCTGTAGAGCACTGGATGGATGAAGGGATCCACACTGCAGTCTTCCTGAGGTGAATCAAATATGGAGTCTGAGTTCATTTCTCCATTTGAATATGAAAGCATGTACACAGAAGGATATTCAGGAAGGTGATCAAGATGGTGGAACTTCATTACTTCTCCCTTTTTCCTAAATTATCCCCTCCCTTGAGTAGAAAGAAAATGAGTTCTTTGAAGACTGGGACCATGCTCTGTTCAGCTATGTGTTAGGTGTCTGCAAAGCTGGTACTTTTCTGGAGGCTGTCAGGGAGAGTCCATCACTTTGCCTTTTCCAGCTCCGACAGACTGTCCTCATTCTTTGGCTCATGGCCCCTCATCTCATTGCCTTTGCTACCTCTGCTCCATCCTCACATGGCCTTCTTTACGATCTGCTTCTCTGTTATAAAGACCCTGTGATTACCTCCAATAATCCAAGATAATCTCATCTCAAAATCCTTAGCTTGATCATATCTGCAACAATTCCTTAAGCCATATAAGGAAATATTACAGATTCCAGGAATAAGGACGTGGACCTCTTTAGGGCGCCATTACTCAACCTACCACAATCTTTCCCCATAGCACATGGTTCGCCTACTAACATGAATAAAGGGAATTGGGTGGTGGTTATGGGAAGGGACAAAGAGATGAACATTTCCCAAGCACTTACCATACATCAGGCGCTGGGTCAGCTGGGACACAGGATGAACAGGCATTGCCTGTCCCTGTGAGGACTCTGGCCCCTACAGGAGATAGACACATCCCAACTGATTTGCACACAACCACAGTAGGAATTGGACGACATTAATTCTGACTCAGAGGGGCTGGGTCTTCTACAGTGAGTGGAAGGGAAGATCTTCCAGACAGAGGGAACAATACAAGTAGGTGTTGAGGTGGAGAACAGAACGGCAGGATCCACTTTCTCAAAAGAACAAAGAGAACAAGGGTGAGGTGTGAGCCCCCTACCTGCCTGGATGAGATTTATAGGAACAAATAGCTTATTAAATGACCTTTTTAAATCTTCCAGGGAAAAAAGAGGGATGAAGATAAACACACCATCTTAAATTCCAGATTAGTAAAGGAAGAATCTCGAGCCACATTTAAAACTACTATGTCTTTTTTGCTGGTTTCGTTGTTGCTGTTGAAAAAAAGTTGGACCCCAGTCTAAGAGTAAACTTCCTTCAGTAGAGGAAAAATGAGATGCCCCAAGCAGCTATAATCCAGAGTTTCAGAGTTTATTCCATCTATTTACAATCTTCGGAAATTTCATTTCTCTGTGCCTGGTGGAAGATAAGCAGAGCGATGTTTAACATTTCAAATCCATGTTCTGTTTGAGGTAAATATTTTATGTGTTCCTTCCCACCTGTCTCCTGGTCACATTTCTACTCCATCCTGTCTCTTTTTCTTGCAGCTTTCTCTTCATCTTTGTCATTTTTCCAATTTAAGAAACCGTGCAGCAGGTATCAGACCCATTGTTCTTGCCCCACTCTCAGGCGCCCTGTATGCCCCACTGCACAGTGGAGTGCCTGTGTCCACCTCAGAGCACTGTCCTCCCGACCCTCCCAGGCCCCGTCTCCAAGGAGACCTCGGGCTTCCTTGGAGGTGGGCCTCCCTGTTCAATGTCCGCCTTGCCCTACCCGATTCCAGAACTGCAAGAACTAAAAATACTTCAGCCTTTGCTTTTCCCGCTGGCAGGCGCTCAAACTGATTTTGTCCCTTGTGACTGAAAGGCAGAGACCCAGAAGGGAGTGAGCCTGGCTGGCTGTTCGGCTGCTGCTTGAGGGGCTCCTTTCAGACTTGCATTCACTCAGGACAGCGGCCATCGCCGTTATCCCCTCACTGGACTAGCTCTGGCAATTCTCTGCCATCCCTTGAACCCTGTGTGGAATGGCAGGAGTCATGAAAAAGTGCAGGATACAGTTTAAATGAGGAATAAATGCCTGCCACAGGTGCAAGCCATTCTGTTCTCTTATAAAATTATAAAAGTAGTTGTAAAAAAAAGATATCAAACAACATAGAGGTTTGTAAAGTACAGAGTCCTTTCCCACATCCTTGCTGTCCATTTGTCAGCTACCAGTCTGGGCTGGATGCATCTAGACCAGGTCTGTCACACAGAACATTCTGCAATGAGGGAAATGTGTTTTATCTGCACTGTGGCAGCCACAAGCTACATGGTGGTTAGCACTTGAATGTGGCTAGTGCTACTGAATATCTGAACTTCAAGTTTTAAATAATTTAAACTTATATAGCCACATGTGGGTAATAGCTACTGTACTGAACAGCACAGAGATCTTTCTCTGAGTATATACTTAAAAAGACACACATAGAATGGTTTTTTTTTTCCCACAAAGATAAAATTACAACATACATGAGTTCCGAACGCTGGTTTAAGTAACAGTCCATCTTGGAGAACTATCTATTTTTGTCATTATAGTTCAATCTCATTCTTTTTAATCATTGCCTGGAATTCTGATGAATGGATGGTTTTTTAATTTTAATTTTATTTTTAAAATCAGGCATGGCATTCTGTGGTTCAAAATGTAAGACTCTAAAGAGTATAGCAAAAAATCTCCTTCTGTATCCCTGTCCTCAGCTTCCCTGTTCCTCACCCCAGAAGCAACCAGTCTCAATTTTCTTGGAAATCTTCCCATAGATATTTTGTGCACATATAAGCAAATATATATACTTTTAGTAAAACACCATAATTTATTTAGCTATGTCTTTATATAGAAATCTTTCCCTTTTTTTACAAGTTCTATAAGGCTTCTCTTATTGTCTAAATACTGATCAGTTGATTTAGTATTTATTGAGTATTTTGTGTGAGCCATGCATCATTTTCATTGATAATTTCTATTATATATAGCTTACTGAATATTAATACTGCTTCCCTTTGCTTATGGTGAGGGTAGAATTTGCTAGCCCACATATTTCCAGTTGTACTTTAAAAGTGTTTCCCAGTATTCCTGAGGGATGTTGGCTGGCCAGTCCACATTTCTATCAGCTGAGATCCGGGCCCTGGATTAAGGCTGAGGTTGGGAACAGGGAACCATTAGAATCTGTTTGGCACCAACATTGGCATATCCATGACTTCTTGATCATAGTACTCTGGTCCTCTGAGCCAACCTGGCACAGACCTCAGAGACCCAGAAAGAGCGGCAAAAGCAGATGAAATGGAGGTGGCAGCCTAAATGGGTGGAGTATTCTGAAGTTGAACATCCGTATTTTTGCAGAAATGATAGAGTGTATCTTATAGCAGGGCTGGAGATCAGTTATGACCGTAGATTCTCCCAGTGGGCAAAAGGAGAATGTCTTGATAAGAGCTTGTCACCAGTGTCACTTACTAAACCCTACAACAGCTTCCCAGTGCCCTTAAGACAAACATCAACTCCATAAACACCAACGGGGTTTACCAGCCTGTCACACTCAGATACCTGCCTCCTTAGCAGCTTCAGCGGACAGCACCTCCCCACCTGACCATTGCCCTGTGCTCTCATAGTTCTCAGTACCATGCTCCTCTGGCCTCCAAGTACTGGTACATGCCCCCACCTCTCTCTGTGTAGAACACTGTCCCTATCTCTCTTTTTAGCTCCACCTGGGGCCTTGCAAACTCCAACCATCATTCAGGTCTCAGCTTGGATGTCTCATCCTCCAGGATGCCTTCCCCAATCCATCCAAGGAAGGGCTGGCTGCCCTCCTATGTGCTCCCATTCTACTCTGTCCTGCCCCAACACTGCTCTCATGACACTGAACTACCACGCTCACCATCTCTGCACCCCATCCCTGCCTCATTCTGGACTCTATAAATGACCTTGGGTCAACTCTGTGGGATCAGGAACCCTGTCTCCTGGCTCATCATTTTATCCCTGGTGCCTGGCCCAATGCTCATAAATATGTGTTGCATGAATGGATGGATCCAGGGGAAGAGACTCAGGACTCTCTGGGTACTTGGGGTGGTATGACAGGGAAGGAGCCGTGTGGTCTGTATGAATATTCTCACATATGTGTCCATCTGTTATGTGTCTGTGTGTATCCAGTGTGGAGATTCTGGAGGTGGAGGAAGAGTCCACTGTGGGAGCGTAGAGTAGTCCTCATTCTGTAAATTACTGTCCTCTGGTCTTAGGCAAATCATCTCACTCTCTGAATCTCAATTTCCTCATCTAGACAGGAATGAAACTTCGATGAGAAAGTACAGGCAAAAAAACTTTTAAAACAGGAAACGAATTACAGTATTTACAAATACCATAATTATCCTGCCATTTAGACATGCGTGCTCAGGAAGGGCCGAGTGGCCCCAAAAGGCTGTGTTTACTGGTATGCTGCGAATCTGATGCCTCCTTGTAGCCATCTCCTGCTGCCATATCGGAAGGGAATCAAGAGAACTGTTTCCCTAGCAGTAACCATCCCACATGCCCTTGTGCCTCCCCAGCCCTGCCAGCTTCAACTGTCCACTACAGCAGAGGCTCATCTTCGGGGCCTCAAAGTCTGTCGTGCAGGTGCACAGCGGGCCTCCCCATAGTAGCCCCATTCACTCAACTCTGGGGTCATCCTGTGCCAGGACCAAAACAAAGATAAATGAACCAGAAGTTCATGTGTCAGTTTAGAGGTGAAAGAATCTTAGAATATCACAATTCAGACATCTCATTTAACACTCAGAGAATCTGAGGCCCTGGAGAATACAGTAATTCACCTAAGAGGATGCAGCTGGCCAGTGGCATTTTTCTGGCTGCTGGTTGGTATTGGCCAGAAATTATAGGTCAGTGTGTTTCTCAGAACCATTCAGCATCAGGAATCCTGAAGAGGGGAGAAAAGAAGAGGCTCAGATAATGGTGCCTTTAGGAAAAAAGGAAGATTCTTAAAACTACTTCATGGTTTGAGAAAAATATCTTTTATTATACAGCTGGTTAAAAGGGTGGCATATATTTACTGGCACAGAAAGATATCCAACAATATTTAAATGAAAAAGTTTACAAAACAGCATATACAGCATAATTCCATTTTGGTAACTATTTTTGTAAGGAAAAGGCTGGAGGAATATACTCAAGACATTAACAATGGCTTTCTCTGCGTGGGTACGTTACCCTTCCTTCTGCATACTTTTGTGTTGCTATGTTGTCTGAATTGTTTTTAAAATGATGAACATGTGTCATGTTTATACTTTGAACAACCTATAAGGTATTTTCATTTTGTAAAAGCATACATATTTCCTAAGGTATTCCAAAGTTTTTCACTCTGATTTTGTTTTCCTCAAACAACTTTTATCATCTGCAACTTGCTCTCCTGAGTGAGGCCCCATATAAATGAACCTAGACCCTATTTTGAATTTCTATAAGAAATGACGAAATTGCCATTTGACTTTACAAAATCATCCCCTCAGAACCTGGTGGTAGAGAACAGATCACTCTCAGATGAACTTGCGAAATTCAGTTTCAGATTCTGTCACAGAGAAGACAAAGACCCCAGCCCGCGAGGACTCCCTGGAGGCCCAGTGTCCTCCGTGCACGCACCCTCCCTAAGACATCAGCTGGGCTCGCAGTCCTTACATCTGCCACGTGAGGGTTGATAACAAACCATTTGATGGCAGTGCTTTCACCAAATCATCTCTTTTGTCCTTCACAGTCCTGTGAGTTAGATGAAACTGGTAGTTATTACACCTGCTGTATAATGAGGACACTGATGTTCCTCAAGGACACAGAACTGGTAATGCTAAAATTGTGGCCTTTACTTCCTACCCCATAGGATACTATACATAGCATGCACGTTTAAAGCTCTGGATTAGGAATCAGAAGAACTGTGTGTTTCTCATGTGACCTTGTGGGATTCCCTTCACCTTTCTGAGACTTAGCCTCCTCATCTGTAAAGCAGGGATAATAATACCTGTCCAGATTGCTCCATGGGGTGTGGATCTGACAAGATAATGGACACAAAAATAGTGTGCTTTGGTGAAAATAGTGAATTGCTTGAGGAGTATAAAGTGTGGTTAACTCCATTGTGTTACTGAGGGTTATCTGTTTGAGAATAACTTCCTCTAAACAGAACTGTTATTTTAGGACTGGATAAACATCATACAACTCACATCAACCCAATAACCCCCAGCCAGTTCCCTAGGAACCCAAACCTTCTATTCTCACACCTCTTGTCCTGCTTTGGGCAGATTCTCAGCTTTGAAGATAAGTAATCAGGTTTCCAGGAAGGAGGCGTTCCTAACCAGCTGCCTCTTCTCTCTGAAACCCATGAGATGGAGTGGGCTCTTCCTGAAATAGTTGCTTGGGGGCCCATACTTTAATCCTACGAAATTGGTTTGCCTGCTTGTTTTGAGGGATATTTTAAGCATGAATAACCTTAAGTCTGTGCCATGCTCTTCCCTTAGCAGGGACCACTAGACTGGCCTTCAGGCAATGCTCTGAGGTCCCCCACCCTGCTTAAGCCAGAGCACCCTGCTTTCTTCACTGCTTTTTGTCTTATGCTTCAGGGTGAAATTTATCTGAACAAAGTACTTCATGCTTTTAAAAAAAAGTTTGAACCTGATGAAGGGGTAGTTTAATAACCATAATATTGCACATGTACTTGTAGATTAATGATACCAAAGTAAATTATATTTAAAAAAAAAGTTTGAAAACCACTGCTGCTTAAACCTGCAAATCAGCAAAACTTCTTTTTTTGTCTGAGGGTCACCCACCCAGCCAACATTTCTCTCCCATGCCTCGTCCTGAGCTTACTAATACCTGCTTTCTGAGGTCTGTTTTCCTTGTGTTTGCCCTGGAACCTTTTCTCTTTTCTCTGGGCAGTCCAGGTGTTGTGTGGAGGTGTGTTTTGTGTTTTGTTTTGCTGGGGATAAAAGACATTTCACAAAGAGCCTGCAGGATACACATGTAAATTCAGTTCTTTGGCCAAAACATAAAAATTAAAAAAGGTCAGCAGCCATTTGTAACGTACTGGTTTTTGGTTTATATGTTATGTGAAGTGGTTACGTGTTTATATGTATTTAAGGTTTATATGTTATGTGAAGTTTTAATTTTCAAGGGAAATAATAACGAAGGCGGGGATGGAGGGCTGGCATTAATGTGACTGTGCTAGATTTCTATGGATAGTTCTTAGCCTTCTTGCCATGGTGGATGCAGTTTCTTGTGTGAACACTAGCAACACCAAAGAATTTCTGGCACTAAGGAGGCATCCAGTTAATGTGGGAGGAAAGGAAAGAAAGAAGAGGGAAAAAGGACAGGGGGATAGGAAGGAAGACTGGTATTAGAAACTGGTACAGAAAAGTAGTTTTAGAATTTTTAAAGCAACCAATCTAGATTGAAGAACTGCCTATGCTAGTGATGTTTTGTTTGACATGATGTAAGAAGCCTGTTTCCCTATCTGAAATATGAGCATAAAAATATTGACTTGTGGACCTCACGCAGATGTGAGGGTCGTCTGAAATAGTGGTTAGGAGAGGGACTTAAAGATCTCAGTTAAGAGGGCACTGTTCCTCCAGCTGAAAACTGTCTTCATTTTTTTTTTCATTGTTCTTTGAACAGTTGGTTTGAGGGATTAGGATCTTTCCCTCTTTCAGTTTAATTTTGGAGCTTTGAAACTAAACCCAGCTGTTTCTACAAAGTTTGTAAATACTAGGCCCAAAAGGTTTTTACGGGTAACATTCAGAATCTGTATAAATTCTCTCCATTGGAACTCTTGAATAATAACTCTTTGCAACAAGAATAATTTAAAGATAGCACTAATGACAGAGGGTTTAATTTCTTTTTAAAAAAATATCATCTAAGAATTTGAATTTTGCCTTAAACGTAACTTTTCCACTCTGCAACTGCAGGTCAACTTGATTTTTTTCTTGAACTTCACATGATTTAGAAAAATGAGGAGTTACTTTACTTACTGATCATTTAATTCAGTTTCCAGGGCTTAAAAAAATTATAGTTCCCTGTTTTCTTGGCTAAGCAAATTTCCAAATGATATAGATTATTTGCATATTTTACTTAGACTTCCTAAGGCAGCTAGGATTTTCTTATTTTTGCATACTCCTAATTAAATATTGTAGAATCAGTCTCTCATTTATGATTATTTTGAGCTAAACATTCAAATCTCTGTCTAAAAATGCAAAAACTCAGCTCAGCTAGTGCAGAATGTAGTAATAATTCAATGAGCAAATATTTCTGGGGGAAAAAATTTGAGAAGTGGTGAAAACAAGCTAAACTACATTCCAGTAATTGGATGGACATCCATCTCTTGATCCAATGACCTGCCCCCACCTCTTTTTTTTAACATACAGGTCACATTGCTCCAAAAAAAAGAAAGGCCTTTTCAAAATAAGCAATACTGCTGATCTAGTCTATCTTGGGACCCATTGTTAAAAATTCTTCCCTTCTGCTGCCTTCTTCTGGGCAATACCAAACAAACATTAACAACTGTGGAACAGATGTTCTAACTAGAGAAGATTCCATAGCTGGGCTCAAACTGTGTTCCCAACCAGAACAAGACACTGACCACAGAGATTAATCTTCTGGTATGGGTGCTGTGAGATAAAAGCACCTTCTGGATTTCATCACATATTTTTATAAAACAGTCTCTAGAGGGTTGTGTCTGTGTGTGTGGTTTTTTTTTAGTGGGGGTGAGGGTTGGTTTTGTTTTGTTTTTTTTTAGGATGGGGTCAGATAGTTCTTCCATTTTGTAAGCCCAAGTGTCCCACAAATACTTATGTTTGGTGTTTGAATTTTAGGCAAAGTAAACAGGAATGCTTTCTGTTCCACTACTATGATTTTTAAATAAGATGATTTCCCTGCTGCTTTCTTTGGTTTTGATGGGTGGTATTAAGAAATCACTTCACATTGCAGCATAAGATATTTTAAGAGGATTAACTATTTACTGCATTACATGAGTTGCAAGATCTCAAACAAGACAATTCCCACCTTCCATCTGGGCACCAATACAAAGTCATATCCAATCCAAACGTCGCACTCCCTATCTCTTAATTTAACTAACAAGTATATGTAGAAATCCTAACATTGTCCTAGGACTGAAACATCCTATCCCCTGACTCAAGTAGCCTTTAATTTTAAAGGTCTAAAAGAACAATGAGTGGTTTCTCCTGCCCCCCTATAATCTGTTCCAGGGATTGGAAAACAAGAGTGGTGAAGGTGGAGAGACTGGAGGGTGAGGATGCTGTTAGGGGAGGCTGTGAGTCCACAGAGGTCCAGGGTCTAGCCCTTAACCCAGTCGGTCCTCCCCTCTCCTTCCCACTGGAAGGTATACAGCTTTCAATAGGTGGGGAAGGAAAATGAGAAAAAGTCCACACACAGTGAGATAAGGAACAGAGGTGACATCAGCAAGCCATCTCCCCTGTCAAGGGAGTGGAATTGGAACCACTTAAGACATCCTTAAGTCCAGACAGAGAGCTTCCTGTGTATAGCTTGGTAAATTCCATATACACCACCAAAGAATCCTAGACTTCAATTCCAGAACAAGAGTTTTGGCTTATTCCATAACATAGGTTCTCCATGCTCCATCGGTTGTTTTCATAAGGTATCTAGTGTCAGATTACTTGAAGGATACTGCTGTGTTCTTCATTCTACCAGATCCTCACATAAGACCGGACAGATCTCAAGCCAAAAGAAACCTGCTTTTATTAATTAGTATACACTGTCTGCTACTACATAAGAATCTCCAGGAACACACAACATGTAGACCATGAGGCTTCTTGATGTTCTCCCCTTCTTTCCCCACAGAAAAGGAATAGGCTCCAAATAAGGGGCCACTTCATTGTCAGGCAATTTCCAACCCCAAATGAGCATAAGTATCATCTGCTCAGGGTGAGATACAAAATACTGGTATCAAAGGCCTTGGGCCAAACGGGAACATATTAAGTTCATTTTGCACATCTAATCTTCATGATTGAAAAATATTCTCCCGATAAATGTATTTATTGTAAAAGAAACTTTTCATGATGCCATTACCTTACCCTTTACTCCCTTACCTCCTAAATAATTATATTCACTACTGTATTCTTTCCTTTGCCATTAGAAGTTCCATTCCAATCTTTGTCCCTTCTGCCCATGAAATCATCTCCTTGCCAATCAGGAATCAGCTACAATGTCATCATTTTCTTTTTGTGTATTCTAAAACTCAGTTATCTGTCCCTCCTCCAGCCCACCGAGGCATGCCCTTCCCTTTCATTAATCTCTTGGATGTATAAGCAAACCTTGCCAAGGGGTTGGTGAGGGGACGGCTTTAGGGAGCTGGGACCTGAGACTGGAATTTTAACCTTCTAATCTTTCCTTGTCTCTGAAGGGGTAAGTAACACTATTGATCTACAGAGATAAATGAAAATAAGAGATAATGCAATTCAAGTGCCTTGCACACAGAGAGAACATGCACCACCACACATCTTTTTTTAGAGCCCAGATTTTGTTTGTGAAGTTGCCTTGCCTGGTGATTGAGTTTTCACCCCTTGACCCTTCATGGCCCCTTCCTCGGGGCCAGCCTGTGTTCTGCCCAGGGCGTCCATGCAGCCATCCGCCGGCAACTCCACCTCACACCCCGATCTTGGTTCCCATTTCCACCTCGACGCAACCGTCCCCCACCCCAGCCTTCCACCAGGGTACCAGGGCCAACGCTGAAAACAGGAATCTCTGATGGCGAAGTGGCTAGACTGGGAGGGACAGGCTCGGAAGAGGAGGTGGTGGGCGGGGGTTTCCCGGCTCTCCTTCCCTCTACGCCCCTCCAAGCCCTCTGCTCCGGGCCCGCCCGTCCTCAGCCTCCGGTCGGCAGCTACTTGCTGCGCCGGGCTTCGGTCCGCCCGTGGACTGGCTCGCTGTCGGGCTAGGGGAGGCCCGGGGGCGCCCGCCACACCCGGCGCCTCCGCCTCCCGCGGCCTCCCTCCCCAGGCGGCCCGGGGAGCGCCCCCAGCGGGCCCGGGCCCCGGCGTCGCTTCCCTCTCAAGAGAAACGGGGACTCTCGCCTCTGCTCGGGCGCCCCGGCCTCCCCTGTGGCTGCGGGAACAGCCCTGCACCCGCGCGCCTCCCGCCGCGGGACTCCCCGGGGCCACGGAGGCCCGACTCCGCCAGCGGCGCGGTGGGTTGGCACGTGGGACAGGGTGCGGCCCCCACACCCCGCGCCCGCAGCGTCTAACGAGGGGGTGGTTTCGTTTGGAACCACATCCAGCAAGAAGGGAAACCTGTCCGAAAACTGGGTAGAAAGAAAGTGGGAGGATGCGGGATAACGTTAGGAAATTGTTTTCACTGCCTCCCGTGCCATACTGTGAGTTGAGAGGGAAGCCCCCGGACACACCGGTGGGGGCCTGGCCTTGCCACCTGCGACTAGCCAGCCGGGTGATCGTGGGCGTTCCTCTTCAAAGAAACTGTCAGAATGAGAATCTCAAAGAATTTCTAAGGAGAGGTGTGGGGAAAATGTATTTGGGCCGAGGGGCCTTTCTCAACATCTAGATGTGGTCTAGGTAAAAGCAGTGCAGCTGTATGTATTCTTCTGGCATTTAGCACTTAGCAAGATTTTTCATTGACCTCTTCTTTTAGCAAATCAGAGAACCTATTTTGAATGAGGCAGGGTTTCCTGGTCTTACAATATGCAGATCAGCAGAATAGTTAAATGCAGATGCTATACTTTTCCTTAAAAGGTGAAAATTAGATTATGTGGGTAAGCAGGAAGTATTCTCACCCCAGTAGTGGCACGGTGTGGTCTTTGGTGCCTCATCGGCTCATCTACTGACACAGGGTGTTTGGTGCTGATCAAAATACCCTCAAGCCACAGGTCACTGCCTTCTGGTAACTGACGATGCGGCGAGGTATAGCTATTGAATCATGCCTGCCTTCATCAGTGCAGATCCTACACAGGCATACTCACCCCTTTTGGATGCCAAGATAAAATTTCACGTGATGTTAGTGCTTAGGTTTGGGAAGTAGGGGAAAGGCAGATTTTTTAAGTTTGAAATGAATATCCTAGGACTCCTGGACAGAAGTCATGCCAGCTTTCATGCGCATTAATACCCTCCTATTTTAAAAACAGTTTGACATAGGACCTCTGTTGATCTCCCCCAAGATCCTATGACTCCATGACACAGACTGGAGAGAGACTGTTTTTCCCCCTTTACAGAGAAGGTATTTAAGGGCCTTGCCCAAGGTGTCTTATCCTAAAGGTCATGCTGCTGAATGGAAAGTCTGCTCAGAGTCCGATGCACCTACTGCCCTGCTGCCTCTTCCCTCCTGTGGTGCTTCTTCATGCGGGAGATGTAGCACCGGGCCCTTGAGTCAGGTGACGAAGGGCAGAGGAAGTTGCTTCTCCTGGTGCCAGTGCCTAAGAATCTGTCTCAGAAAAAAAACGACCAGGCCTGAGGGCAGGCTGTTTGATAGCTGGGGAAAAACAGTGGGGAGAGGCAGTTGAGGGAAACACAAAGGAACTTTGCTTCGTATTAGAATCACCTGAGAAATTTTTTAAAAATTGCAATGCCCAGCTCTCACCCCATACTGATTAACTCAGAATCTCTGAAGGTGGAACTGGTATTTTTAAAAGCTCCCAGGGCTTTTCAGTGTGCGGCCACATTTGGAGATGAGTGGCTTAGAGTTCCTCAAACTGTAGTGTGCCCACGGATCACCTGTGGATTTTGTTAAAATGAAAGTTCTGAATCAGTGGGTGTGGGTGAGGCCTGCTAATGTTTAGAATCAGACAAAGGAACCACTGGGTACTGGGTGGTCAGAAAGATCTCCGTGAAGGGGCTGGACTTGGCTGGGCTCGGAAGGTTACATAAGATCTAACACAGAAGAAATGTGGGAAGCGCATTCTGGCCTGTGGGGTGAACAGCAAGAGGCCTGGGGGTGGGAACGTGCAAGGTATACTTTGGAGGACAATGGCTGGTCCAGCATAACTGAAGAGAAGTTTTTCAATGATCTGATCTATGCAGTTTAGCATTTGGCAGTTGACCGGTGTTGAGGACTTGACTGAGGTTTTGCCTTTGCGCTTTCTATTCCCTCTGGCCATGTTCTCCAGAGAGGTTCCCTGCTCACTCACTCACTTCCTTGGAGACTTTAAACTTCTCTGTCACCTTCTTAGTGGGGCTCCTGCTCTTTAAATAAAATGTAAAGAGACTTGACCAGCCTGTTTAAATGGAAATATCCTTTTTCTTTTCCCCACCTCTCCCACACACTTCTTCCTGTGTTATTCTTCTCTTAAGTATGTGTCACCATCTAATAGATATGTTATCTTGTGTATATATTTACTGTATCTTGCCTACTCTCTCTCTCCTCCATTAAAATGCAGCTCCACAGGAGCAGAGGATTTTGTTTGTGTTTCCCCAGTGCCTAAAACAGTGCTGGGTACTCAACAAGTATTTATTGAATGAATGAATGAACTTGTGAACTGAACTGAATGCATATACAGTGCTGTTGACAACAGACGTAAGTTCAGCGTTCAGGGGCAGGAGAAACCAAAGGACTCCATCCTGCTGCTGTTCCATTTTAGAAGAGGAAATGATGACACTGTTTGGTCACTAGGTAGGAAATCTGGAATTACGTGTTGCTAAAAATAAATTGTCCTCCCTGATGGACAAGAGATTCACTTTACATGTCCCATATTATAAATCTGGGATAAATGCTTGGCTGATCAAAAAAAAAGTTTTTAATTGGAAAAACACCAAGTTTTAAGTGGAACTTCATAACACCGTGAATGATTAACTTAATATTGATGTATTTTAAAAAAGAATTGATTCGAAGTATGGGAAAAAGTGAAGTATAGCAGATTAAGTGCAAATGAGATAGTAGGAGGGAGAAAAAGAGAGTCAGAAAGGACAATAATGATGGTCAGTTTAAGAGTAGATTGTATGATTTGGGGCTTGGAAGGGACTTTAAAGGTCATGGAATCCTGATGTTTGACTCTCTTCTATCACAAGAAGTCCTGTCTATTTGGATATCTCCAGAGATGGGCAACTGGCTACCTCACAAAGCAGACTATTCCATCTGTGAACAGTTCCACACACTGGAAAGCCCTGTCTTTTGTGGAACAGGTAGCATCTTTATGCTAGTGTTACAAGGATTTAGAACTCTTCATTACCATCACATCGGAGAATCACATTCTTATTCTGGCCAGCATTTCAAACTTTGAAGATATCTATTATATCCCTTCTCCTTCCACCCACTCTAACTCCTACATGTCGGCAGAAACTCCAACTCTTCTCCAAGCCAAACAACCTCAGTGTCTCAGCTTTTCTGCACAGGGCATTGTTTAGGGTCCACTTCCCATCAATCAGACTCTTCTGAACATGACCTATTTTGTCTGTGCCCCTCTTAAACAGTGTTCCCAAGAATAGGACATAATGTTCCAGGGGTCAGCTGAAGAGTGCAGAGTGATGTTCTCCTCCCTCTTTCTAGACACTATACCTCTGGTAATGCAGCCTGAGGTATTTCAATGTCTTTGTCAGCTTCTTCACACTTTGGACATAGTGTGCTTCTCATCTGGTATAATCAGCAGGACAATGAGTTGTGCCCTCAGAGATGAAATAGTGATACTCAAGAATGAATGTACACAATATGGCAATAAAAAATTTGTAAAAAATTTTAAAGTTGAATGCAGCATTTGCTTACTGCTTTCTCATCTGTGCTTATTATTATAAAGATATAGCTTTGGGGTCAGACAGACCCTTTCCTAGTTATGCAGCCTCAGCACCTGAACCTCTGTATTCTCATTTATTAAAGAAGGTAGTAATACCCACTTTTTAGGATTATAGGGGAGAGGAAATCATGTAAGAAGATGTCTGGCATATAATATAATGCTTTAAATGGTAGCTACTGGAAAAACAAAAATTGTTATTATGCTAAGGAGTATCTCCTGGACAGGTAAATCACCCACGATGGCACATCATGCCGTAATCACATAGGCCCGCATGTATCTCAGAAGGAACCTAAAACTCCTATGGCAGGGAAGTGTGCGAATGCGAGTAAGTCAAGTGTGCAGAGTCCCCAAAGGCTACCCAGAGCTTCAAACTTGGACGTCCCTGCTGTTTCACTGCCTTTTAGGTTGTGGTGGCAGATGGCCATCGAGCTAATTTTTCTCTACTACTGGCTCTCCAGAGCCACATGTCCACACAGTGTGCGTCGAGCCTAGGGTTGCCTGATTGTGCCGTTGCAGGACTCCAGCCACATGCACACACCACATAAACAGACTCCCCGTCCTCCTGTGTAAAGTCCTTGCAGCCTGTGTGAGTGGGAGCAGCTAAGAGGAAACATTCAAGAAGGGAAGGGGAGCTGGAAAACCTGGAGAGCTTACTGCAGTGGCTCTGTCCTGGCCTGGGTCCCTCAACTGTGGGCATGCGGCCATTCTGTTCCCTTCTTCCAGTTCTTCTCCCTCTTTTGCTGGGTCCAGAACCCAGCTATCCACACCCTCCTTCTAGGGAGTCTCCAGTGACAGACAAAGGCTCCTCACAGGGCCTTCCCACCCCCATCCTGCTGTATCCAAGGTTACGGTGGGGAACTTGGAAACAGGACTTGGCCCTCAGACAGAGGGTGCCCTGCATGCCCGCTCAAAGAGCTTGCACTCATTCCACAGTGGCCAGTCAAAGGACAGACTGTTCTGTGGCTGAACCATGAGCGTATTGAGAGGCCCGTGTCCGCAGCGTCCCCACTGCACTGTCAGCCAAGCCTCATTGTGTGGGTCCCCACCAGTGCTGAGAAACAGTAAATGAAGACCCTGTCTGCATCAACACACAGAGACACTGATGAAGTCACAGCAGAGAAGAGAAGGAGGCTGTGTCTGAGCAAAGCGACTTTTCTACTATCATCAGAGACTTAGACAGTTGCTTCATAAAACCACTGGTCTGGTAGATATTTCCATTCAATTGACTGATTGTTTGAATTGATCCAGTTACCCCAGTTAGTGTTGTGGTCAGAGCCTGCAGGAAAGAAGCAAACGGGGCTGAAAGACAACAGCTGCACATTAGGGAAATGTAGGAGATGGGGTTTGCATATTCTCCCATTTCATATCCTTAGTGGATGGAAACAGCAATTGCGGACAACCCAGGACTGCCCGAGAGGTGGGGCGTGGCATGTCTAGTTCTACCCTTTGCAAGCAGGGTGATGCCAGCAGCTCGGCCTGCTGGCTTCCTAAGAACCCCCAGCCATCTTGCATTCTGCGCCAGCAGCATAACTGTCCTGTGACCCAGTGTGAGCACCCCATGGTCTCTTTTGCAGTGGCCAAGAAATGGGGCAGGGTGTGCCTTCCATTCCTGGGATAAAAACCAGAGGCCCTGGATTTGGTGGTTTACAGTGTGGATACTTTTTTTCACCATCACGTAGTAAATTCTAGTCTTAGAATCAAGAAACCTGGGTTCTCTGCCTAACTTTCTGACAGCCCTGAAGCAAGTCACCTCCCCTCTTGGAATCCCAGTTTCTTCATCTGTCATATGAGCATATGAGGATGGTCTGGAGGCATCTTTCAGATTGGGTGTTCTGTGCTTCTGTGGGGAGAGGTGTACCCTTCTTTATCTATCACCCCACAGCATTTAGGAGAAGCCATTACTAAATGGGTTTTAAAATGCTTTTTAAATAGGGGGTCTGTATACATGCCATGAATAGGAACAGACCTATGCTCTATAGGTGCAATGTATTTATAAAGTGTGTGCCTTTGAAAGCATCAAAAATAATCTCCACTGTCAAGGTCTTCCCTAACCAGGGCACTTTAAAGCCGCTGTGTTTATCAGTGGCTCCCTCAGATCCACCACGCTGCACATTCCTCAGGAGGTGGCAGGGCTGGTGGTGGGAGTGAGGTTGTTTGTAATTTTTCAGATTAAAATGTCATTGGGTGCTCCTCTGAAACTGCTGACATGTTTCAAATGTCCACTTCTGATGCTCTGCCCTTGGTCAAAGGAGTTCAAGGGGTGCTCAGCTAGGACCTTAGGGTCCCCAGATCTCCCTTAGCTCCAGGGTCCCCATGCTGAGTAACATTGTTTGAGCCCAGAATCACGGATCTGTAGTGCTCCAGCTTGAGACAAGACAAATCACGTAATTTACATGGCTGATTGGAGAGCAAAGAGGGTCAAAATCTGTTTAGATCGGTCCTCTAACCAATTTCCTTCTATATGTGTATGTTGTATTTCTGCAGAAAAGTTATGAACTTTAGAACAGTTTGAGAGAAAAGAATAAAAATGGAAGGGGTTAAGCAAAGTGAAATGAAGTATTTTTAGACTTCAAATTTAAAAATACTAGTTTCTAGACAAAGCACTAGTAAGAAGGACTCTTTGATTCCAGGTTGGCTTTTGAGGGTGGGAGGGGCCAGGGAAGGTATGAATGCAGTTCCTGGGAATTTTAGTAAATATTCATTAATTCTACACAGAGATGAAAAATCACCAAAAGCATCCTCCATCTAATGACAGAAGGGAAACAGCTCTGACATGTTCACTATTTCCTCTGGCTTTTAATATGTCTTCAGGCATAATCACTGTGATCTGCTGTTTTGAAGAATTTGAAATTTATAAAATATAATATAATAAGGAACAAAAAATTATAACAGAATTAAGAAAAACCCCAGGGCTTTGTTAAGGCTTAACTGACTCTAAAGGGACCTCACAAGGCAGCTAATGTCAATCTGGCCCTGTGCAGGAATCCTAGACCCAGGAGGTTGCCTGTGGTGACAGTTCCTTCTGTGAAGAGCTCCATTTGATCGGGAGGCTTTCCTGCTTTTGAGCCAAGCAGCACTTCTGTCATTTCTATCTTTGGGTCCTGATTTGCTTTCTAGAGCCCCAAAGAATATATCTTCAGCTACTTCTGCATGAAACTCTTCAACTATTTGAGAGCAGTTTTCACTTTGCCCTGAGTTTCTCTTTTCCAGCTTAGCCCCTAGCTCCTCCAACTGCTATCCAAATGAGGACTTCTTCAGGCCCTCTGGCCTCTTCTTTTTCACTCTCCTCTGGGATTCCCTGGATTTTAAGATGAGTCTCCACTAGCTGCTCCCAGAGCCCCAGACATGGTCTAACTGGAGCGAACACACACACACACATACACACACACACACACACTCTCTCTCTCTCTCTCTCTCTCTCTCTCTCTCTCTCTCTCTCTCTGCCTCTCTCTCTCTCTCTTCAGACCCTATGCTTCCATTCACAAGGCCAGGGCTAGGTCAGCTTTCTTGGCAGCCTTGTCTCACTCCTCACTCACATTAACTAGTTGTACTGATTGCCATGGTCTTTCTCCTCAACCGCCTGGCAGTGCAGAGCAGAGGTCAAAGCGCTTTCATGGTGACAGTGATAACCTCCATTTACTAGCCCACTACTCTGTGCCACGCTCTGTAGCTCAAGGGCAGCAGATGTTATTTAACTCAGCTCCCATAGCAACTCGATCAGGTAGCTAATGCCATCTTCACTTGCCAGGTGAGAGCTTGGAGGTGCGGTGAGGATAACTACCTTGCCTGAAGTTGTAGAGAAGCAGTAAGGGCCGGCTTAGAAAGGAGCCCAGGTTGGTGAGATTCCAGAGCCCACACGTTTTCAGAATGCTGCCTTGATCAAAGGTGCTGTTTGTATTGTTGGAAATACTGGACCAAAACAGCTCAACTCAACATTCTGGTTCTAACCAGGAATGTTCGCTAGAAAGAAAAAAGTGCACTTCCTTCGTCAGAAGGGGATTGAATTGCCATTAATACTCATTTTCCAGTATGGGCCTATCATCCCTGTATCTATACCAACCTTTTAGGAAGAGTTTTCTGTTTTCTGTTTCCAGAGAGAGGTGAGTTTAGCAACTCCCATTAACATATTCAAGGCCTATGTAAAGCATTTCGTTAGTGCTTGAAGTTGTCTTGATTCTAGTATACTAGAATTTGTTCATTACATTTAGCCCAGCTAGATTTTTTAAATATAAAGTTGTTTTCCTCAGCTTTTCTTTTAGTACAAATAATAAATGTTTGTTTTAGAAAATACTGCTACTTTATTGTTATATTGGAGCTACGTCTGACAGTCATTTGTTAGCACTCTACAGTCTTTGTTAACACTGCATACCTATATTCTCTCTTCACTGTCACAACAGTTATCATCATTATTAACAATTGAAAAAAAGGAGCTCAAGGAGGTGATGTAACTTACCTCTAGATTCAGAGGCAGAAGGGAGCAGAACCAGGATGGAACCAGGCTCTTACTCCCACCCTATTATTTCTTTCTTTTCTCTAGTGTACCTCCTGATTTGTAGGGCTTTCTGTCACTACACCTCATTTATGAGAAATATTTGACAACAGTTACATTGTGATAAGTTAAGTACTTGGGTGAAGTTGAAATAAGCTGCCAATCCTGTTTATTATGTTGGCAAGTTGACATGGGCAGGTGGAGGAGACACTGCTTCTGGAGACTTGAATGGCACTGTTTGGTCCTTGTTATCAGAGCAGCTTTCTCAGTCACTGATCAATCCTGGCATGTGTGCAGC
Source organism: Smutsia gigantea (assembly GCA_032199065.1). NCBI lineage: Eukaryota > Metazoa > Chordata > Mammalia > Pholidota > Manidae > Smutsia > Smutsia gigantea. Next base: position 311,484 of record JAVSCE010015170.1, on the reverse strand, counting down.
TTCTCAGAGGTTGCAACCCAGATGTGCCCTACATGGGGCCTCAACCCCTTTAAAGACAAGGAAAGATGGAGCCAGATACCGTGGGGGTGGGGACTGATGCCCAACTCCCCCTCCACCAGCACTCAGCAAGTTCCGGTGCCCTTCTGGCACCTTGCTGACTCCCTTACTAGTGTCACTGACACCTCATCTCTGGGCACACCGTCACCTCCTGTTTGGCTGGTCGTCTTGTCCCTCTCTCCACCTCTCCAGGCCTCACCCTGCCCTGTGGCCTGGCTCGGTGACAGGGCTCCTGGCTGACCAGACACTTGCGTGACTGTTGGTTCCTTTGGCTAGGCTCCCTAATCCCTGCAAGCTCTCTTCCTGGCTTCAGATCCTCAAGGGAACCCAAACTCAGCTTCTGGAAACATCCGAACAGTAGCTCTTAGCTCCCTGGTGAGATGCTCTTGATAAAGGCCAGATTTTTCTGTGATTAGGGAGGTCTAGCCTTAGGGCTGTATGGTCCCCTGCAACTCCTGTTTCTGAGCCTGCCAGCCAGCCATCTACAGGTAGGGTGACCATTACTTATCACCCACATACTCGGGGCACCTTAAGAGTGGAAAAGGGTGCTATTAATAATTTCCCCTGCATGATAGGCTAAACAAGGACAATCCTTTGTCAGTGAGGATATATTCTGGGTTGTAGTCAGCCTGACTCCTCCCATAAAACATTACACATTTACTTTGCACCCAGACAGGCAGACGGACTGTACCTAGCACCATACTAGGCACTTACATGCCAGCCTTATTTATTCCTACAATGGTCCTGTATGTATAGTGTTGCTCTTATTCTACAGAGGAGGAAACAAGCTCAGAGAGGTTAAATAATTTGCTTTAGGTCACATCTAATAAGTGGTGGGCCCAAGCCTGATTCCAAAACCTTTGTTTTCAATCCTCCCTTTGGGTCTTGACTAGTATAATAATGGAATCAATAAAAATGAAACCTTTGATGGGAAGATGATTGAGACAGCCCCAAATTAAAAATGTGCTATGCTCCGGAAGAACACTTTGCCATTGATTGCTTGGAAATTGTGCATTTTCCCATGGAAAAAAAAGTCTGAAATGGTGGTTAGGCTCCAAGACCAACCAACAAAAGCCTATGCAGACTATAATTTCACTGTGGCTTACTCTTCTGTGTAATACTGAACTGGAATAGGAAGCAGAAACCGTAGGTTCCTATCATGGTTCTTTCACTTATTGGCTGGGTGACTTGGAGCAAGTGACCTCTTTGGGCCTCAGTTTTATCATCAAAATTAGTAAAATGTCTAGAAAATATTCTAGAAGCTAGAAAATGTCTAGCTTCTAAAAATTGCAAGAATCACAGGAGAGAATCTGCATAGAAGTCCTTTAAATATAGCACCCGTAATGCTATAGGAATTGACCACCATTTATGACATTGCCAGGAGGCAAGTCAGGTTTCCAAGAGCCGTAACCCAGACCCTCAAAGTGGAGACAAAACTCCTTTGAGCTGGGTTGAGTTGTGGGGGGATGGGTGGCCAGGCCAGTGCAGGCCTGGGGACCTCTGGGGAAGTGTGTCCTCCTCAGGTGGTAACACTGCAACTGCGGGTGCGGGGGAAGGGGAGAAAGAAGAAGGGTATGGAGGGAGGAGAAAATATAGGCTTCCACAAGGATTTGGGACTCTGTCAGCAGGGGGGTACACGGCAGCCACGTTTGGATGGGGATCTGGACTCTGAGGAGCAGGGGTGTTGGGCCATGGCTGAGGCTGAGATAGCCTCGGCCAGTGTCTGCACAACCGTGGGAGTAGGAGCTCTTACTACTTTTGGGGTTGGAAAGAGCAGCAGTCGTTTATATCAATGGATCGTTCACAGTTCATCAGTATAGGGCGTGCTGTGTTGGTTAGTTGTACAAGAAGTCTAGATCCTTAGGTTAACTGAGTTTAAAAACAGTGATTTCTGAATAAAAAGTCTATAGAAAACTCACTTAATCATATAAAGGTTTTTATTTTATTTTTAATGCCTCTCAACCTCCCCCAAAACAGGAATGTCACTTCAGGATTTTTTAAATTTAAAATTTAAGTCCCAAATTATACTTTTCTCTGCACATAAACAATATAGATCAGCCAGTCCCCAGGTAGGCCATGGTGTAGATATACACTGAATATATTAAGCAGCCGTGGGAGAGGTCTACCCTGTATGCCTAAAACAAGGATACATTGAAGACTAGTTAAAAGTGACAATAAAACCAATGAAGAGTGGATTGGCTCTTAATCACCATGTGCTTGTAATTCTAGCAATGACAGTGATAAAATACTCCTCCCCACAAAAGTCTTTTGTTGGTCTAAGTTCTAAACAGTTGCTATGTCTGTTACTGTTTTTTAGAAAACATTTTTAAAATTGAAGTGTAGTTCATATACAGTATTATTTTGGTTTCGGGTTTCAACATAGTGATTACAGTTACCTACATTATTAAATGCTCACCCCAATAAGTATAGGTACTATCTACAGTTTTATTGAGACATAGTTCATATACCATATAATTCACTGATTTAAAGTGTAAAATCAATGGGTTTTAGTATATTCACAGAGTTGTGCAACCATCACCACAGTTTTAGAACATTTTCATCACCCTGAAAAGAAACTCTGTGTCCAATACCAGTCATTCCGATTCTTCCACTTCCCAGCTCAGTCCTCTAGTCCTGGACAACCACTAATCTACTTTCTATCTTTATATATTTGCCTATTCTGGACATTTCATATGAATGGAATCCTATAATATGTGGCTCCATGCACCTAACAAGATATATTCAAGGTCCATCCTTGTTGTCGTAGCATCTGTCAGTACTTCATTCCTTTTTGTTGATGAATAATATTTTATTGTATGGATATACCAGTTTATTCATCAGTTAATGGACATTTGGGTTGTTTCCATGTGTTGGCCATCATGAATAATGCTGCTTTGAACATTCATATACAGTCTTTTGTGCAGATGTATGTTTTTATTTCTCTTGGGCTATATACCTACGAGTGAGATTGCTGGGTCACATGGTAACTAACTCTAACATCTTGAGGGACTGTCAGTTTTAACAATACACATGCAAATAAATTTAGTATGTTAGAATACATTTCTATTACTTATCCTTTAATAAACATTGTATTCCATGGATGTTAACTTGGAGACCTCCTACATGTATGGCCATCCCCCAACTCATGTAGACTCAACTCCAAGTTTTCATTTTAACAGTCAATTCATACTGGCTTGAATAGTTTGAACCTATTTCATGTGAATTTTGTGTCTCCAACCCTTGTGGGACTACAGATTCCTGCATTCAAACAGTAGATGTGAAATAACAAGCAATAACAGAATGATTCCAAACAGGAACAAACACAACTTAAGTCATTATTTGACAACCTGAGGTTTTTACTTGTGGTTAAAACTTAAAATAGTGCAACAGTATAAACTGCAAGGTATGACATTTTTGTTTGATACGTGAAATATTTTACTGAATTTGAATCTCTCAAATAAAATGTCATTTTTCCTTTTTAAGTAAATTGATTTAAAACTAAAGAACAAAATAAAATAGTGACTATTACTGTCTTACTGTTATGTTATATGCCATTATATATAGGAATTTTATATTATAATATTTTACATTTTTACATATTTACATACAATATACATATATAATATAATATTTTACATTATATATAATGCCATTATATAAAGGAAGATGGCATTAAAAGTGGTCTGCTGCAGATGTCAGATCACTTTTAATGATCTGGCACTAGGCATGTCACTGTGAATGAACATGTGTAAGATAACCAGATTATTTTGGGAATGTTTCTTGTATAGAGCAGTCTTGGATTGGTAGGAGAAAATGGAGACAGATTAGTTTGGCAGTGTGGAAGGAATTCCTGGCTAAATTATAGGAAAAGGGAAAAGTCCAGAGTCAGAGATTACATGGCATATCAAAAATTGAATGAGAAGTAGCAGTTTGGGAAGTTTGGAGAAATAGGGTAAACCTGGTCTTGGATCTAGAGTACAAAGATATTTGAGACTCCCAAACAAGAACTTTATGGAATAGGGTTTGAAGTTCATTATTTTGGCAGCAGTATGGAGGATGAGTGGGGACAACAGAAGACCTCAATCCAAAGCCAAGCGATAAGATTGGTCAAGTAATTCAGACATGAGTTAATGACATTCTCCATCTGGTGGCAGTTACAGAAATAGAGAAGGAGCAAATCAAAAAGACCTTATAAATTCAGTGTAGGAAAAATGTTAATTTCCCCCTAAATTGGCCTGTAGACTTAATGCGATTCCTATCAAAATCCCTGCAGGGTTTTTTGTAAATATAGACAAGCTTATTCTAAAATGTATATTGTAGGCACAGGCTCTACAGTAGTTAGAGCAATCTTGAAAAAAGAAGAAAGGAGGAGGAATCCCTCTATCCAAATATTAAGGCTTAGTTCATAGCTACAGTATAAAGGTGGTATAGTATAGGCAGAGGGATAGACACATGGACCACAAAACAGCATAGAGAACTCAGGAATAGCCCCATACAAGTAGACTCAGCTGATTTGTGACAGAGGTGCAAAAGCGAGGCAGTGTAGGCAGGAAATGGCCTTTTCAAAAAATGGTGCTGGAGCAATTGGATATCTATAGGCCAAAAAATGAACCTTGACTTACCCTATACAAAAGTTAACTCAAAATGGATCATGGACTTAAATGTAGAAGTGAAACTATAAGACTTTTAGAAAAAAAATAAAGAATATCTTTGAAATCTGGAACTAGGCAAAGATTTCTTAGACTTAACACCAAAAGCATGATCCATAAAAGGAAAAATTTAACACATTGGACCTTCTCAAAATTAAAAACTTTTGCTCTGCAAAAGACCCTGGTTAAGAGATAAAAAGCCAAGCTTCAGAGGGGGAGAAAATATTTGCAAACCACATATCTGACAGAGAGCTAGTATATAGAACATAAGGAATTAAAAAAACAAACAATCTAATTTAAAAGTAGGCCAAAGGCATGAGCAGACATTTCACTGAAAAGAACATACAGATAAGCACGTGGAAGGATGTTCACCATCATTAGCCACTAGGGAAATGCAAGCTGGAAACACGGTGAGATATGTGTCATGTAGTCATTCCCAGTTTTGCTGAACCACACATTGAGGGTCTGGTGTGTAGAAATTAATAATTCAGCCAGTGAAAGAACTAAGCTGACCCCAGTGGACATCTCTTAATAATAATTTGTTCTCATGTTGTATCATAAAAATTAAATGCTTTGGTGGTATCCCCAAATCTGGAGACAAGGTTCTCTGGCTGTCTCTCCCAAATACCATATATAATTCCAGTAGGATTTAGTGACTATTAGATACAGGGAGTAGCTCTAGTGTCTTTGAAAAATGGTGCCATCTGACCCCATTAGCAGTCAAATAGCAGCAGCTATGTGGGAAGGACAGAGTGGGCCACTTACCAGCTGTATGATATGACAAGGACCTCTTTCTTTAGAACACAGTTTTCCCCTCTGGAAATGAGAATGATGATTCTCATCTTACAGGGTATTGTGGGGATCAGACCAAAACCTATGGATATGGGGTACCCAGCCTAATTTTCAGCGTGGGTATGGATATTCTTTACACACATAAGCCAAGTCTGCAGTCTCCAGAGGGATTTGAGTGATTCTTTCTCTGGAGCAGTTTAATTTGTTGACCATATGACCATGAATATCTGAGACAATCCCACATTTGTTATTCTGCCTTGCTCTTCTCTTAAGTATGCTGATGCTTGTTTAAGCACATATCTCAACTGAAAAACCCATCACTGGTATTATGTAAGAACCAGAAAGCTGCATGCAAGACATTCCTGCTACCTCTCAGGGGTCTCCCAGATGTCTGCTCACTTTCTGACACAAGACTTAGAAGTTTGGGGCACCCCTGGAATGTTGATCTAAACCATACCAGACTGCAAATCATAGCTTATACCCAACTTGGTCTCCAGCACTTTTTTCTTAAGATGGTGGTTGTTTTACTTTTTCACATTCATTATCATATTCCACAAAGTAAAGTCCCTCCATATTCCACAGCCTGATGTCCTGTGACTTTATTTTGTGTGGGTGAGTAACAGAATGTATGCTATGACTGTATGTGCTTTGAAAAAGTGGTTCTATCCTAGGCCAGCAGCTTTAAGGATTTTTCTGTTAATAAGCCCTGCATCTTCATCCAGCACTAGCAATGCTCTGCTAAAAACAGATGAAGGTCATTCGTGTGTAAATGGAAACACACCAAGAAAAAAATCAATACCAAATGTACATCAAGATCAAAAGAAAAAATAAATTTCTCAATGAAATACTCACAGCTATGCAGAGACCATTGGTTACTGCCAGATCACATAAAATTGAAGGTTAGAGCGTGTTTCAGTAAAGTTTTTTTAAAGACAGGGACCAGCCAGAGGCTATGATTTGTGTATCCCACAGGGATAACTACCCAAAAATCCAACTGAATCCTGAATTACACATATGTTTCCCCAAAACACTGTAATAAATGCAAAATATAACTGGGAGCATCAACATCTATGTAACTTAGGACCTACAACCAAAACGTTGTTTAAAAAGCAAAATCACAAAATATTGTAATGAAATTAGTAGCCATGAAATATTTGATCACACATTATACTTTGATGAATTTTCATAATCAAAAATACATAGACACATCATGACAAATCAGTCTCTTGTTGAGCATTGTCCAGGCTGTCTACTAAAGTTAAGTGTGGCTCTTGAGGTCTAGATACATTCATTTATACATTCAATCATACAGTCATTCAGAAATAGTTACTGAGCACCTAGTAGGTGCCAGAGTGAGCTCTGAAAAAAGAGCAGCAGAAAGCTGATTAAGACTGGGATTGGGAGTCTGAGAGATTTAGCCTAAGTACTGGCTCCCCCACTGTAAACTGAATGCAACGTAGTAGACTTTCAGCCCCTGATTTCTATAAAATGAGGATAGTTATACTTGCCTTACAAGGTTGTACAAGTAATATATATGAGATACTTAGCCCAGTACCTGACACATAGTAAATGTTCTAAGGAAAAAGGAGCAGGGAGAGGTGGTACTCCAAAAATCTATACTCCCTGAGATATACCCTGATATCTTGCTCCCTCCTTTTCCAAAAGAGTGCCGCAAAGATACCCCCAACCCATCCACGTAGTCACACAATCAAAAATTTACTTAGTAGCCAAGGAAAAGGGCCATGAGGAGGTGGGAACATGCAGACGCAGGCTTAGAAGGCAAACCGTGAGAGGATGTCAAGGTTGGCTTCATCCTTGCCCTCCCTTTTTTCCCAGAGACCAGATAGAGAAATAGCTTCCCTCATCTCTAGAGGGAGGAGAGCCCGTGGACACTTCTGACTTCTGGACGTGCAGATGCCTCTGACCCAGTTAGAAGTCTGGCTTCCTGACACATCTACATCGACTGCCCCATCCCTTTGTCAGTTCCTCCTCTTGGTGGAGTGAGCTAAATCATGAGTGATGTCCCAAGGATAGACTAGGGTTGACCAATAGGACAAAGAGGAGTCAGGGAAGATTTGTGGTTGTGGTTTTGTGAGTATGAGGCTTAAAGGAAAGTACGCTGTGGGGCAGCAAAGAGTGGGAGATGGACTCAGAATAAGGCTGCCATATTTAACGAATAAAAACACAAGACACTCAAGTAAATTTGAATTTCAGGTAAATAACAAGTCATGTTTGAATATATGTCCCATGCAATACTGGGGACACACACTAAAAATTATTCATTGTTTATGTGAAATTCAAATTTAACTGGGTGAATCTGTATTTCTCTAGCAACCTTACTCAGAAATGGAATTAGGAGAACCTCCTTCATTTTCCTGTGCATCTGTTTGAGACCAATAGGAAGCAGCATCTTCAGACAGTCTACGATCTGCCATTTTGAAAGTTCACCTTTCTGAGGCTAGAGTCCTGTGGGCCCGTACCTTTTGAATAGACATCAAGTCAGAATCTCCAATGTGCAGGGCATGCTGCTGGGTGCTAGGAATACTGAGAGGTGTAAAACAGTCCCTAATGTAAAGGCCCACTCTCTCTGGAGGACCCAAGTCCAGTGGGACAATAACCACAATAAAGATAACAATGGCGATTGTTAATATTTACTGGGAGCTGATTGAGACATTGTTCCAAGTACTTTGCAGATTAATTTATTTAAACCTCACAGCTAGCCTATGAGGTAAATCTTTATTATTAATTCCGGTTTATAAAAAAGGAAACTGAACATTATAAGTAAGGTAACTATAATTTTTTTTTACCCAAATTGGGAAGCATTTTTAAGTGAAATGGATTACTATCTGTCACTACTCAGAACAGCAGGCATAAACTGGAACCGATCCAAGACACCAGGATTATGGCATCAATTTATGGGGGAAATGCCCAGGTCTCATTGATAGACAGACGTAGTGGAAGGATCTGAACCCAGGCAGAATGGCTCCAGAACTTGTGCCCTTACCCAGGAACAATGAAGGAGATTAACCCTAGACTCGGTTCCCTGAAGGTGGGCCCACTTGTTTTGCTTTCCACATGTCCTTGGCACCCAGCAACCAAGCATGGATTGGGTGCTGAAAGTGCTTTATTGACAGATGAACCTGGGAAGCCTTCGTGGAGAGGGTAGGATGTCAGCACAGCTTGAATGGTGGTGAAGATTTGGGCAGGGATCCCTTTGTCTTCCTTCATCTGTCCCTCCTCCCAGATGCTGGAGGGATGCTGGAGGGAAGATAAGACAGGAAGGCAAATAAGAGAGGGCCACTAGGTGACCTAAGCAAGTGATTCCAAAACACAGTATTTGCACATGGTGAAGTCTGCATTTGAGAATGAGTCATAATGGACTCTGTCAGCCCTTGCCCACTTCTTTTACGTGGACACCCAGGTACCCACTCCCTGCCCTTTGCAGTGCCTCTCAGATCCTGTGGATTGACAATCAGTCACATCACATGGGGCCTGACCAATCGACTACCCTCTGCTTGGTCCTGAGGCACCAGGGCTGCTCTGTCCTCCATTTAGATCTTCCTCAACTTATGATGGGTTTACATTCCAATAAACCCATCATAAACTGAAAATATTTTAAGTCAAAATACATTTAATACATCATAAGTTGGGGCCTGTCTGTGCAGAGCTGATGCTTCTAGTAAGTTACCTCGAATCTCTACAGCCAGCTCAGCCCTGCTTTCCTCCTGCGCTCCCACCAGAGCCCCTAGCCAGAGGTTACCTACTCCCCTGAACCCACCCTTGCCCCCCCACACCCCGCCACTCCCGCAAGCCCCTGTGAGAGCATCCTCAGAGCCTGCTACTGCCACGCCTTTTCAGGGAATTTAAACCAGGGACAATCCACTGCAAGCCCACACCCTCTTCAAACAGGAATCATGAGATCTTTAAAACAATAAACAAACTCCTCCTCCTTGCTGAGGATCAGCTACTCACTTTTTAAGAAGAGAAAGCAAATTAAAAAAAAATTTTATTTTGGTATCATTAATATACAATTACATGTGCAATATTATGGTTATTAAACTACCCACTTCATCAGGTCCCCCCCGCCAACCCCATTACAGTCACTGTCCATCAGCGTAGTGAGATGCTATAGAACCCCTACTTGCCTTCTCTGAGTTGTACAGCCCTCCCCGCGCCCCCCCAACGTTACTTCTGCTAATCGTAATGCCCCTTTTTCCCCCTTGTCCCTCCCTTCCCACCCATCCTCCCCAGTCCCTTTCCCTTTGGTAACTATTAATCCATTCTTGGGTTCTGTGAGTCTGCTGCTGTTTTTTTTCTTTCAGTTTTTTTCTTTGCTCTTATGCTCCTCATATCAGTGAAATCACTTGATACTTGTCTTTTTCTGCTTGGTTTATTTCACTGAGCATAATACCTTCTAGCTCCATCTATGTTGTTGCAAATGGTAGGATTTGTTTTCTTCTTATGGTTGAATAATATTCCATTGTGTATATGGACCACATCTTCTTTATCCATTCATCTACTGATGGACACTTAGGTTGCTTCCATTTCTTGGCTATTGTAAATAGTGCTGTGATAAACACAGGGGTGCATCTGTCTTTTTGAAACTGGGCTGCTGTATTCGTAGGGTAAATTCCTAGGAGTGGGATTCCTGGGTCAAATGGTTTTTCTATTTTGAGTTTTTTGAGGAACCTCCATACTGCTTTCCACAATGGTTGAACTAATTTGCATTCCCACCAGCAGTGTAGGAGGGTTCCCTTTTCTCCACATCCTCACCAACATTTGTTTTTTGTGTTTTGGATGTTGGCCATCCTTACTGGTGTGAGGTGGTATCTCATTGTGGTTTTAATCTGCATTTCTATGATGATTAGTGATGTGGAGCATCTTTTCATGTGCCTGTTGGCAATCTGAATTTCTTCTTTGGAGAAGTGTCTATTCGTGTCCTCTGCCCATTTCTTAATTGGACTATTTGCTTTTTGTTTGTTGAGGTGCGTTGAGTTCTTTATATATTTTGGATGTCAACCCCTTATCAATACGTCATTTATGAATATATTCTCCCACACTGTAGGATGTCTTTTTGTTCTACTGATGGTGTCCTTTGCTGTACAGAAGCTTTTCAGCTTGATATAGCCCCACTTGTTCATTTTTGCTTTTGTTTCCCTTGCCCGGGGAGATATGTTCATGAAGAAGTTGCTCATGTTTATGTCCAAGAGATTTTTGCCTATGTTTTTTTCTAAGAGTTTTATGGTTTCATGACTTACATTCAGGTCTTTGATCCACCTTGAGTTTACCTTTGTGTATGGGGCTAGACAGTAGTCCAGTTTCATTCTCTTACATGTAGCTGTCCAGTTTTTCCAACACCAGCTGCTGAAGAGGCTGTCATCTCCCCATTGTATATCCAAGGCTCCTTTATCAAATATTAATTGACTCTATATGTTTGGGTTAATGTTTGGATTTTCTATTCTGTTCCACTAGTCTGTGAGTCTGTTTTTGTGCCAGTACCAAATTGTCTTGATTACTGTAGCTTTGTAGTAGAGCTTGAAGTCAGGGAGCGTAATTCCCCGTTTTATTCCTCCTTCTCAGGATTGCTTTGGCTATTCGGGGTCTTTTGTGGTTCCATATGAATTTTAGAACTGTTTGTTCCAGTTCATTGAAGAAAGCTGTTGGTAGTTTGATAGGGATTGCATTGAATCTGTAGATTGCTTTAGGTAGTATAGCCATTTTGACAATATTTATTCTTCCTAGCCAAGAGCATGGGATGAATTTCCATTTGTTAGTATCCTCTTTAATTTTTCTTAGGAGTGTCTTATAGTTTTCAGAGTATAGGTCTTTCACTTCCTTGGTTAAGTTTATTCCTAGGTATTTTATTCTTTTTGATGCAATTGTGAATGGAATTGTTTTTCTGATTTCTCTTTCTGTTAGTTCATCGGTAGTGCATAAGAAAGCAAAAGATTTCTGTGTGTTAATTTTGTATCCTGCCACTTTGCTGAATTCAGGTATTAGTTCTAGTAGTTTTGGAGTGGAGTCTTTAGGATTTTTTATGTACAATATCATGTCATCTGCAAATAGTGACAATTTGACTTCTTCTCTACCAATCAGGATGCCTTGTATTTCTTTGTTTTGTCTCATTGCCATGGCTAGGACCTCCAATACTATGTTAAATAACAGTGGAGAGTGGGCATCCCTGTCTTGTTCCCAATCTTAGATGAAAAGCTTTAAGCTTCTCACTGTTAAGTATGATGTTAGCTGTGAGTTTGTCATATATGGCCTTTATGATGTTGAGGTATACCCTCTATACCCATTTCGTTGAGAGTTTTTATCATGAATGGATGTTGAATTTTGTCAAATGCTTTTTCAGCATCTATGGAGATGATCATGTGGTTTTTGTCCTTCTTTTTGTTGATGTGGTGGATGATGTTGGTGGATTTTCGAGTGTTGTACCATCCTTGCATCCCTGAGATGAATCCCACTTGATCATGGTGTATGATCCTCCTGATGTATTTTTGAATTCGGTTTGCTAATATTTTGTTGAGTATTTTTGCATCTATGTTTGTCAGGGATATTGGTCTGTAATTTTCTTTTTTGGTGAGATCTTTGCCCGGTTTTGGTATTAGAGTGATGCTGGCTTCATAGAATGAGTTTGGAAGTATTCCTTCCTCTTCTATGTTTTAGAAAACTTTAAGGAGAATGGGTGTTATTTCTTCTCTATATGTCTGGTAGAATTCAGAGGTGAATCCTTCTGGCCTGGGGGTTTTGTTCTTGGGTAGTTTTTTGATTACCTATTCAATTTCATTGCTGGTGATTGGTCTGTTTAGTTTTTCTGTTTCTTGCTAGGTCAGTCTTGGAAGGTTGTATTTTTCTAAGAAGTTGTCCATTTCTTCTAGGTTTTCCAGCTTGTTAGCATATAGATTCTCATAGTATTCTCTTATAATTCTTTGTATTTCTGTGGGGTCCGTCGTGATTTTTCCTTTCTTATTTCTGATTCTGTTTATATGTGTAGATAAGAGAAAGCAAATTTGTAGAAGGATAAGACAGCCTCTGGCAGCTAACTCCCTTCCCTCTCTCTCCAGAAAGATACTAAACTCAGCTGACTCCTGCCTGGCAGCTGCAGAATGAACAAGAAAGGGCTCTCCTGACATTTTTGTTCTACCTACAATTTATTTGCATGTAACTGAACTAACCAGACTATAAGCTGAGGTCATGGGCAGTGTCCTTTAAAATACTTTGAATCCCAAAAGTCTGGCATGGTGTTTTTATATGTGGGGCTCCAATAAACATACTTAATTTGGTTTGACTGCTAAGGGCGTGCCTGGGCTTAAATACCCTAAATTACTTCTGACAGCAGAGTGTGTGTTAGTCTGGGACAGCAAGAGGCCTACCAGGTACTTAAACCCAAATCCTCAAGATTGGAAAGAAAGGAAATCCTGATTACTTTTCAATACTCGTGTCTCCTTTTCTCTGCCTCTAACTCTAGGGCTTTACCACTGTTGAGCAGAGTGACCTCCTGGAGCCTCCATTTCCTGGCACTGAATCAAGCAGGTTCAGCAAGATGATCTTAAGGTCCCTTCCAACTCTGACATTCCAAAACTCCAGGATTCTTGTGGACCAGCCAGTGGAGAGCAGGAATGGAGTCTGGCATAAATGCTTGGGAGTGGGCATAAATATGCAGTTGGGAAGGAAAAAAGCAGGGGAGGCAAAGGTGTACCTTGCATCTAATCTGGAAGGCCATGTCGTGTGGCCACATGCTACATTAGACCCAGTAGATGCCTGCATCTGGCCCAGGCTTTCCTCTCACTCATTCGTCCATGTGTGCATTCTGCCTTGTTCTGGATGCTGCTCAAGGTATGGGACTTGCCCTACCAGACTATAAGCTGAGGTTATGAGCAATGTCTTAAAAGTTAATAAGATAGACATAGCTCCTCATGCAGTTCACAGAAAAAAAAAGCAGATGTTTAAACATGCAAAAACAAAAACCACTCAATTGAGTATAATTGGGTAAGTTGTTCTAAGACTTTATAACAAGTACCCCCTCCTTTTTGGGGATCAGGGATGGCTTCCCAAAGGAACTGGCCTGGAGATGTGTCACCCAGTGCCTGGATATTTCCCCAGGAGGTCTCTCTACCTCTAGTTTCTCCTCACTGTAATTGATCCTGACAGATCTTTTCAAATACTAGTTTCTTGCTATCATTTCCGTCATGGAAGCTTTACAGCGGCCTCCTTGTGCACAAGCTTGAGTAGAGACTCAGTTTCCATCTGGAGCCTATCCCAGGCAGTTACACCCTGGACGGGCTGTTGCCCTCTGGTGCCCATGGTACCCTGGAGGAATCCCTGACCTATTCCATGTACCCCAAAAAAGGGATCAGAACCTGAGCCTTGCTATTTAAAAGCTGTGCATCCCTGGGCTACCTTTAGGTTAGATCTGACCACTGACATTTTCTATTGCAAACAGAAAACAACAGAAAATTCTAATTCTGAAGGTGTTAAGGAAAAGGTGAGAATAAAAGTTAGAAATTAAAAGCAAAAGAGATTTGTCTGATATCTAACTCCTTCAACTCTAGCAATAAGGATATCTGAGTGCTAAACTAGCACTTTCTTCACTAGTTGTCTGCATCCTTTATATGTTATTTATGGCTGCCTCCTCCTCTAGGAATGTGCCCAGAAATTTGACAGTAAGCCTTTTGCCATCTTCATCACTGAGCTTAAGCCTAGATATATGTGGTGAAATCACCTCTATTTCTGAAAACAGGTGTACAACAGTTGTGAGTGAGGAGAAATTGCAATATCTGGCCTCTGAATGAGTACTGCCTCTTCACAGGAGACATTCAGGGAATACTAAGTAATTTCTGAGCTGCGAAACCCCAGGATAAAAACTTGAATATCATCATCCTACTGTTTTCATGAACCACAGATCACTACTACTGTCCTGATTTTACATGAAAAAGAATACATGACCTGCAAAGGTAAAGATGAAGTCTCTCTGCAGGAGCCTATCTTTTTGTTGGGATGTGTCAGAGATTCAGAGAATCAGTTGGGAAGGGCACAGTGCTAAGTCTCCAAAATGTTCTACATCATATCCCATGTTCCATAAGGCTGCAAAACAGAAACTGACAGAAATTGGGATATCTTGATTTGCATCATAAAATAGAGCTCAGAATTCTAGACAAAATAGCAGAGCTCTGTGTCCTGTTTTTGGTGGTTTATTCTATTTTAGTTTACAGAAAGGTGCTGGGGTGGTACACTGCAAAAGGAGGAAGGAGAACGCAAAGGCATGAGGGGTGGTCTTCAGGGAACTTTTGGGGGGTTTGATGGGACTAGAAAGGGTGGTGCTGGAGAAAGGGCGACAAAGAACCCAGCAAGCCCTGCTGTGGACTGTGGTTTTCACAATCAGATCTCTGTGTTTTTGGAAGCTCATTCTGGCAGGCGGCAGATGGACTGAGGAGACTCCAAACCCTAAAAAACTCCCAACAATGTCACTGCTCTCCTACCTGCCCAGCCCCTTCGTGTTCTATTGCTCCATGAGCTCCTCCCAATTTCTTTCAACAAACTTCTTAAGAGTATCTCTCCAAGTTTCTCCAAGGGTAGTCCTGAGAATTTGCAGGGACATCTCCAGAAGTCTGCCTTTCTGTAAGCTGCTGAGGGCCTCTTGTGCACGCTGATGTGCAAAACCTCCAGGTTTCCAGGCAGGACTCCTTGCCTCTGTTCCAACCACTGGGAATGGTCATCTTTTGGAGCCTTGGGTCCCACAGTAAATTCTGTGTATGTAGATGCATGAAGCACAGTCTTAAAGCATGAACACTGAAGAGATTTTAAGTGCTAATGGAAGGGAATTCAGATTTGGTGTTTTTTTTTTCCCATCTGTATTTTTTAATGTTTCTACTTGTAATACTGCATAATAAGAAAAAGACAGATAAAATAAACTTCATGAGCACCCAGTATTTATAAGCACCGAACAAGCTCATAAAAGAAGCGAGTTGCCCCAAAAGGGTTACAGACTGCAGGGAAGTGCCGTTGTTTTCAGCAGGAAAGAGAGGCCTTGTAACAACAGGAAGCGCTGGGAGGCTGAGTTACCCAGGTTTCCAAGCAAAGCGGTTCTGGAAACAATGGCTGCCTGTGGCTCAGGAATATTGGACAGGAAACGAAAGGGTGCTGGGGGCAGGGGTGTAACGGGGAGCTGATAAGCACTACCTGACTGTTCTTCACATGACTGAGAGGGCCAACGATGAGGTTGTTTTTTTCTAAATGCTCCTCATCTTTCATAGCAAAATTGATTTTAGAAAAACTCAGAAACGAAAAGAGCCCATGGTGCCACAGGTCTGGAAACCATTAAGAGCGGAGCCTCCCGGGAAACCAGAGGTACAATAAGGTATTTCTCACTCTCAGGGCATGGTCACATCAGTCAGGGGGACCTTCAGATGAACCCAGCACCATTTAAAGCTATGTCCCTGGAGGTCTCCTGCCTCCATACTAGTAAAAATAGCACTGGGGTGAAAAGGAGTCCAGCCATACCAAGGAGATATGTATAAACCATCCGAGGTTGAAGTTCATGTTTATTTAACACAAATTTCCGTTCTTATGGGTGGAGCAAGTTGGGAGTCATGAGCAATACCAATAAGAAACAAAAACAAAAGTAACAAAAAATAACGCTATTGTTTTGCCCTGGAAGACCTAGATATAAATCAGAACCAGCAGGAGTGAGACCTGAATGTTTCAGGTAGTCAAACCTGCCTTCTTACTTTCTGGCCTGGTGTCCCCTCCCCAGCTTCATTCAGGAAGCTCACAGGTCATGGGATATTAGACCTGGAAGGAACATTAGCAGTTATCTAGGTCCAGAACTTGCTCCCAGCACAGATGAACGTCTGAGGCTGGGAGTGGCTGTTTTTGCTTGAGGACTTAGGCCAGTCCATGCTGCTTTAACTGTTACGTATCCTGTACCTAGTACCTGTAGATACCAGAGTACTTCAAAGAGAATAGTTACCCTCTTCACAGGTCTTCAGTAGAGTACATGGAAGTCAGAACTAGAACCCAGGTTTCTTAACTCATAGTCTTAAGCTCTTCTTCTCAGTGGTTGCTCTTAGACATGAAATCGCCTCTGCTTTCTGCTTCTCTCTACTCTTCCCTTGCTTGGTCTGTGCACACTCGGTTTCCCTAGAGTGGAGGTTATGTTCATAAAATGTACTGGGAAGTGCGTGACCTTTGGATTCGGACAGACACATACTGCACCCCGGCTTTGTCACTAACTGTTCAACTGTGGACAAGTCATCCAGCCACACCAGATCTTCATTTCCCGTCTATATAATGAGACTGATAATGCCTACATCTCAGAACGGTGAGAATTGAATGAGATAATAATTGTTAAGCACGGGACTCCACTTAACATTGTTAGTACAACCCATGACCACCAGCTAGATACGCATCAACAAAGAAATACTGACCTGGGCACACTCAGATGAGAAAAAATTTACATTGTCCTCATTCTTAAGATGATTGGTGTTCGTGAAGCATGCAATTCAAGAAGCAAGTAGCTTTTCTCTGTTTATCTCTCGGTAACCTGCTCAGCTCCCTTCCTTTCTCCTGGGAGGAGGAAAATGTAGCCATTCTCTTTATCCAGGACCCAGGAAGAGCCTCCAGCCAGGGCATTCCCAAGGAGCAGGTGGCAAGAGAGAAGAGCTGCTAGTCCTGGAAATAAAATTTTGGTCAGGTGAATCAAGCTAAATGTGGTCTTTAGGCAATTAAGTTGAGGATTTAAATGATTGTTGGCAATGAAAAGGAAATTGATGCTCACAAGGAGGCCCTGGAAATATACCCGCGGTAGGGGTAGGCAGTGACTGAAAGATTTGTCAACCATGAGCAGCCCCGTAGAGTGTGCGAGGTCTGCCTCACATTGTCGCTGAGAACCAAGTCAGACAGTAGGATGGATGAGCCCAAAAAGTCTTTATAAATGATACAGAGCCTAGCAGCCTCCATTTTCAGCAATGGGACAAAATCCTTCCGTGGTTTACTATGTGTGTGGTGAACAGGGCCAGCTGTAAACCCAAGGCTGCGTGGGAGCTACTGGGAGGCTTGGTGTCTGTGCTCTCAGCCTCATCAGACCCCCGCTTTTTCTCTACTCCGCACCGCCCTTCCTCCAGGCCACACATCCCAACCTCCTCCAGCACTCCCACCCCAGGCCCCGGTGGCTATCCCTCCTAGGCTGTTTCCACTTGCTCAGTAACTCACTGATAATGTGTGGTCCCAGATATCCCACCCCTCTCAACCAGCCTTATATCTGAGTCAGCAAGGCACTCACCTTTCTTAAACTTCAGGCACCAGCTAGAAAAGAGAGAGCTTTCTCACCTTCCCATTCATCCTCAAAAAAGCAAAAGAGGTCCTTACTACCGATCTTAAAGGGACACCTCATTTTTTGTTTTTGGAGTGATAAGTTTTTCCCTCATATTATCCCCTCTCCCCTGCCCACCTTTGTTAAAGGACTATTCTCTTGAAGGGAAGAATTCCAGGGTTAGCCCTGTTGAGGCATCCGAAGGTCTAGTCCAAGAGCTGCCTAGATTAGACATAATTCTACAGGCAATGGGGAGCTATTGAATGTTTTGGAGTAGCGGAGCTTTATCATTAAGGTAATCTTTTAGACAGATTTATCTGGCAGTGGAGATCAAGGTAGAGTGAAATCTTCCTGGGTCATCATTAAAAATTACCCCAGTTTACTTGAACACTTCTCTTCTACCAGATTGGTCTAGTCAGCATTCCTGGAATTCACCATATTATTTCCTGCTTTGCCAGCTTGTTTATACCATTCCCTGCTCCCACCCCATCAGAAAGTGGGTGACATTTACTAGTGCCTATTATATGCCAGGTGCTTAACAAGAATTTATGTGTGGTAGTATATATATATGCTTGTATCTTTCATAGCATCTCAGATCACACCTGTGTTCTTATCACATACCCTTGATTTGTCGTCCTTCTTTATCACTTATCTCACTATAGTGTGAGTCCCTCAGGGTGACGGTCCTATCTCAGCCCTCTCTAATGTGGTCCCCTCTACAGTCCCAGCTCTATATGCACACCATTTCCTGTTCTTGTTCAAAACCCAAAAGCCCTGCCTGAGTTCCCCCACCATGTGTAATATTTGTAGAAGAACTGTTATCACATTTTCTTGTGCCTCTCTAGGGCCCTTAACATATTTTGCTTGATATTTTCATACTGGCCAGGTTACTTAATACCTCTAGGCTTCAGTTTCCTCATTTATAAAGTGGGATAAATACCTCTCTTACAAGGTTTTGGGGATTGCATTGGGTACAAATAATTGGGTAGCGCTCAGGGATGGGGACATAGCAGGTGCATGGTAGTTATCCATTCCCTTCTTGGCTTCTTAGGGGAGGGAGACCTTGTTCACCTTTTTGTCCCTTGATCTAGATAGGCTCTCAATACATCTGTATTGGTAGATGGAGAACTGCTGTCACTAGGAAGGACTGGGTGTATTGATAACAGAGACTAAAGGGGTCAGCTGGGATGAGTCAGGATATGGACCAGGGGGAGGGGGCCCTGGACACTTCTACAGGAGAGGGCTGACTCAGTGAGGCATCCGAGACCCTGAAAGTGAGGAGGGGATTCCAGGATGCAATCTGCCATCAGAAGCGTCACCCAGCAGTGGAGCAGAGCCTCTCCTTGGCCATACCAGGTCAGCGGTTTAGGCAAATACTTCTATTTAACAAGGAGTAATTACCTCAAGGACGTCATTGGAAAGGACTTCAACAAACATTTAAAAATTGCCTCAAAGACTTCAGAAAGCCCTCTGGCTTCTTTAATGGAACTTGTTTTCCAACAACTTATTTCTTAATTAAAAAAAAATTGTTCGTACCACATCCTTGTTACAGAAAATCCAGAAAAGCAAAACTAAAAATATAGAAAAGCAAAAGGATGTGTTTTCTACCACTTAGGGGTAACTACTATTAACATTTTAGTATGTGTCATTTGTTATCATTTAAGATATTGGGAAGGGTGGTGTCAAAGGGAGACAGACACTCTGTAGTCCTTATATTTGTGTATCTTTTTTTTTCAGTTCTTTAAAATTTGTTTCCAGTTTTATTGAGATAGTTGGTATAATTTGTTTATAACAATATATACAAATTGGGTATAATTTTATATTTAAAAATCTCTTTAAAATTTGTTTCCAGTTTTATTGAGATATAATACATTGATGTATAAGTTTTAGGTGTACAGAATAATGGTTTGCTTTATATATATTTTGAAACAATTGCAACAGTAAGTTTTAGCATCCGTCTTCATATATATATGTAATATATACATATAAGCAAAAAAAACACCCTGTTTTTTCCTTGTGATGAGAACTCTTAAGATTTACTTTCTTAACAACTTGCATATATATCATACAACAGTGTTAACTACAGTCATCAAGTAGTACATTACATTCCTAGTACTTATTTATCTTGGAACTGGAAGTTTGTCCCATCTGACTTTTCTTTAGTTCCCCTCTACCATCTCTGGTAACCACAAATTTGATCTCTTTTCTGGGTGTTTGTGTGTGTGTATTTTTTTATTCCATACAGGTGAGATCATACAGTACTTGTCTTTGATTTATTTCACTTAGCATATGCCCTCACAGTCCCCCCATGTTGTTGCACATGGCAGGATTTCCTCATTTTTTTGTGGCTAAATAATATTCCATCTTGCATATGTAACACAACTTCTTCATCCATCCATCCATGGACACTTAGGTCTTTTCCATGTCTTGTCTATTGTAAATAATGCTGCTCTGAACAGGAGGATGCAGGTATCTTTTTGAATTAGTGTTTTTGTTCTTCTTGGATATATTCTCAGAAGTTGAATTGCTGGATCATGTGGCAGTTCTACTTTTAATTTTTTGAGGATCCTCCATTCTATTTTCCATAGTGGCTGTACCCATTTACATTCCCATCAACAGTGCACAAGGGTTCCCATTTCTCCACATCCTCAACAGCATTTGTTATCACTTGTCTTTTGTTTGTTTGTTTTTTGTTTTTAATATAATTTATTTTATTATCATTAATCTACAATTACATGTGCAATATTATGGTTATTAAACTACCCCTTCATCAGGACCCCCCCACCAACCCCATTACAGTCACTGTCCATCAGCGTAGTGAGATGCTATAGAATCACTGCTTGTCTTCTCTGAGTTGTACTGCCCTCCCCGTGCCCCCACCAACATTACATCTGCTAATCGTAATGCCCCTTTTTCCCTCTTATCCCTCCCTTCCAGCCCATCTTCCCCAGTCCCTTTCCCTTTGGTAACTATTAGTCCGTTCTTGGGTTCTGTGAGTCTGCTGCTGTTTTGTTCCTTCAGTATTTTTTCTTTGTTCCTATATTCCACATATGAGTGAAATCATTTGATACTTGTCTTTTTCGGCTTGGCTTATTTCACTGAGCATAATACCCTCTAGCTCCATCCATGTTGTTGCAAATGGTAGGATTTGTTTTCTTCTTATGGCTGAATAATATTCCATTGTGTATGTGTACCACATCTTCTTTATCCATTCATCTACTGATGGACACTTAGGTTGCTTCCATTTCTTGGCTATTGTAAATAGTGCTGCAATAAACATAGGGGTGCATCTGTCTTTTTCAAATTGGGCTGCTGCATTCTTAGGGTAAATTCCTAGGAGTGGAATTCCTGGGTCAAATGGTATTTCTATTTTGAGTTTTTGAGGAACCTCCATACTGCTTTCCACAATGGTTGAACTAATTTGCAGTCCCACCAGCAGTGTAGGAGGGTTCCCTTTTCTCCACATCCTCGCCAACATTTGTTGTTGTTTGTGTTTTGGATGTTGGCCATCCTCACTGGTGTGAGGTGATATCTCATTGTGGTTTTAATCTGCATTTCTATGATGATTAGAGCGATGTGGAGCATCTTTTCATGTGCCTGTTGGCCATCTGAATTTCTTCTTTGGAGAAGTGTCTATTCATGTCCTCTGCCCATTTCTTAATTGGATTATTTGCTTTCTGTTTGTTAAGGTGCATGAGTTCTTTATATATTTTGGATGTCAACCCCTTATCAGATACGTTTTTTATGAATATATTCTCCCACACTGTAGGATGTCTTTTTGTTCTACTGATGGTGTGCTTTGCTGTACAGAAGCTTTCAGCTTGATATAGTCCCACTTATTCATTTTTGCTTTTGTTTCCCTTACCCGGGGAGATATGTTCATGAAGAAGTCGCTCATGTTTATGTCCAAGAGATTTCTGCCTATGTTTTTTTCTAAGAGTTTTATGGTTTCATGACTTACATTCAGGTCTTTGATCCACCTTGAGTTTACCTTTGTGTATGGGGCTAGACAGTAGTCCAGTTTCATTCTCTTACATGTAGCTGTCCAGTTTTTCCAACACCAGCTGCTGAAGAGGCTGTCATCTCCCCATTGTATATCCAAGGCACTTTTATCAAATATTAATTGACTGTATATGTTTGGGTTAATGTTTGGATTTTCTATTCTGTTCCACTGGTCTGTGGGTCTGTTTTTGTGCCAATACCAAATTGTCTTGATTACTGTGGCTTTGTAGTAGAGCTTGAAGTCAGGGAGTGTAATTCCCCCTGTTTTATTCCTCCTTCTCAGGATTGCTTTGGCTATTCGGGGTCTTTTGTGGTTCCATATGAATTTTAGAATTATTTGTTCCAGTTCATTGAAGAAAGCTGTTGGTAGTTTGATAGGGATTGCATTGAATCTGTAGATTGCTTTAGGTAGTATAGCCATTTTGACAATATTTATTCTTCCTAGCCAAGAGCATGGGATGCATTTCCATTTGTTAGTGTCCTCTTTAATTTCTCTTAGGAGTGTCTTGTAGTTTTCAGAGTACAGGTCTTTCACTTCCTTCGTTAGGTTTATTCCTAGGTATTTTATTCTTTTGATGCAATTGTGAATGGAATTGTTTTTCTGATTTCTCTTTCTGTTAGTTCATCATTAGTGTATAGGAAAGCAACAGATTTCTGTGTGTTAATTTTGTATCCTGCAACTTTGGGGAATTCAGATATTAGTTCTAGTAGTTTTGGAGTGGATTATTTAGGGTTTTTTATGTACAGTATCATGTCATCTGCAAATAGTGATAATTTGACTACTTCTTTACCAATCTGGATGCCTTGTATGTCTTTGTTTTGTCTGATTGCTGTGGCTAGGACCTCCAGTACTATGTTGAATAACAGTGGAGAGAGTGGGCATCCCTGTCTTGTTCCCGATCTTAGATGAAAAGCTTTCAGCGTCTCGCCGTTAAGTATGATGTTAGCTGTGGGTTTGTCATATATAGCCTTTATGATGTTGAGGTACTTGCCGTCTATACCCATTTTGTTGAGAGTTTTAATCAGGAATGGATGCTGAATTTTGTCAAATGCTTTTTCAGCATCTATGGAGATGATCATGTGGTTTTTGTTCTTCTTTTTGTTGATGTGGTGGATGATGTTGATGGATTTTCGAATGTTGTACCATCCTTGCATCCCTGGGATGAATCCCACTTGATCATGGTGTATGATCCTCTTGATGTATTTTTGAATTCGGTTTGCTAATATTTTGTTGAGTATTTTTGCATCTACGTTCATCAGGGATATTGGTCTGTAATTTTCTTTTTTGGTGAGGTCTTTGCCCGGTTTTGGTATTAGAGTGATGCTGGCTTCATAGAATGAGTTTGGAAGTATTCCCTCCTCTTCTATTTTTTGGAAAACTTTAAGGAGAATGGGTGTTATTTCTTCTCTATATGTCTGGTAGAATTCAGAGGTGAATCCATCAGGCCCAGGGGTTTTGTTCTTGGGTAGTTTTTTGATTACCAATTCGATTTCGTCACTGGTGATTGGTCTGTTTAGTTTTTCTGTTTCTTGCTTGGTCAGTCTTGGAAGGTTGTATTTTTCTAAGAAGTTGTCCATTTCTTCTATGTTTTCCAGCTTGTTAGCATATAGATTCTCATAATATTCTCTTATGATTCTTTGTATTTCTGTGGGGTCCGTCGTAATTTTTCCTTTCTCATTTCTGATTGTGTTTATGTGTGTAGATTCTCTTTTTCTCTTAATGAGTCTGGCTAGGGGTTTATCTATTTTGTTTATTTTTTCAAAGAACCAGCTCTTGGTTTCATTGATTTTTTCTATTGTTCTATTCTTCTCAATTTTATTTATTTCTTCTCTGATCTTTATTATGTCCCTTCTTCTGGTGACTTTGGGCCTCATTTGTTCTTCTTTTTCCAATTTCAGTAATTGTGTCTTTAGACTGTTCATTTGGGAATGTTCTTACTTATTTAAATAGGCCTGGATTTCAATATACATTCCTCTTAGAACTGCCTTTGCTGCGTCCCACAGAAGTTGTGGCTTTGTGTTGTTGTTGTCATTAGTCTCCATATATTTGATTTCTGTTTTGATTTGGTCGTTAACCCATTGATTAATTAGGAGAGTGTTGTTAAGTCTCCATGTATTTGTGAGCCTTTTTGATTTCTTTCTAAAATTTATTTCTAGTTTTATACCTTGGTGATCTGAGAAGTTGGTTGGTAGGATTTCAATATTTTTGAAATTACTGAGGTTCTTTTTGTGGCCTAGTATGTGGTCTATTCTGGAAAATGTTCCATGTGCACTTGAGAAGAATGTGTATCCTGTTGCTTTTGGGTGTAGAGTTCTGTAGATGTCTGTTAGGTCCATCTGTTCTAGTGTGTTGTTCAGTGCCTCTGTATCTTTACTTATTTTCTGTCTGGTTGATCTGTCCTCTGGAGTGAGTGGTGTGTTGAAGTCTCCTAAGATGAATGCATTGCTGTCTATTTCCTCCTTTAATTCTGTTAGTATTTGTCTCACATATGCTGGCGCTCCTGTGTTGGGTGCATATATATTTATAATGGTTATATCTTCTTGTTGGACTGACCCCTTTATCATTATGTAATGTCCTTCTTTATCTTTTGCTACTTTCTTCGTTTTGAAGTCTATTTTGTCTGATACAAGTACTGCAACACCTGCTTTTTTCTCTTTGTTGTTTGCATGAAATATCTTTTTCCATCCCTTCACTTTTAGTCTGTGTATATCTTTGGATTTGAGGTGAGTTTCTTGTAGGCAGCATATAGATGGGTCTTGCTTTTTTATCCATTCTGTTACTCTGTGTCTTTTGATTGGTGCATTCAGTCCATTTACATTTAGGGTGATTATCGATAGATATGTACTTATTGCCATTGCTGGCTTTAGATTCGTGGTTACCAAGGGTTCAAGGGTTGCTTCTTTACTATCTAACAATCTAACTTATCTCTCTTGTTAAGTTATTGTAAACACAGTCTGATGTTTCTTTATTTCTCTCCCTTCTTATTCCTCCTCCTCCATTCTTTCTGTAATAGGTGTTTTATTCTTTGCGTTTAATTAATATTTGGATGGTCTGCTTTCTTTGCTATGATTTTATTTTCTCTGGTGACATCTTTTTAGCCTTAGGTGTGCTTCCATCTAGAGCAGTCCATTTAAGATATCCTGTAGTGGTGGTTTATGAGAGGCAAACTCCCTCAACTTTCGTTTGTCTGGAATTGTTTAGTCCCTCCATCATATTTAAATGATAATTGTGCTGGATACAATATTCTTGGTTCGAGGCCCTTCTGTTTCATAACGTTAAATATATCATGCCATTCTCTTCTGGCCTGTAAGGTTTCTGTTGAGAAGTCTGATGATAGTCTGATGGGTTTTCCTTTGTAGGTGATCTTTTTTCTCTCTCTAGCTGCCTTTAATACCCTTTCTTTATCTTTGATCTTTGCCATCTTAATTATTATGTGTCTTGATGTTGTCTTCCTTGGGTCCCTTGTGTTGGGAGATCTATGAGCTTCGGTGGACTGCGAGACTACTTCCTTCCCCAGTGAGGGAACGTTTTCAGCAATTATTTCTTCAGAGACACTTTCTATCCCTTTTTCTCTCTCTTCTTCCTCTGGTACTCCTGTAATGTGAATATTGTTCCTTTTGGATTGGTCACACAGATCTCTTAATATTCTTTCATTCCTAGAAATCCTTTTATCTCTCTCTGCCTCAGCTTCTCTGTACTCCTGTTCTCTGTTTTCTATTCCATTAACAGTCTCTTGCATCTCATCCATTCTGCTATTAAGCCCGTTGATTGCTTGTCTGATTTCTGTATTGTCTTTCCTCAGTTCCCTCACTTCCTCCCTCAGCTCTTGCACATTTCTCTGTAGATCCATCAGCATGGTTATGACTTTTATTCTGAATTCTTTTTCAGGAAGACTGTGCAGTTCCATCCCTTCAGACTCCCTCTCTGGGGTTGTCTGGTCGATTTTGGTCTGAACCATATTCCTCTGTCTTTTCATGGCTATAGAATTGGTCACTGATAGTTGCCACATATGTCAGCTGGGCTCTTTAAGACTTTAAAGAGAGAAGAAAAAAAGAGAGAAAAAAAAGAAAAAAAAGAAGAAAGAAAAAAAGAAAGAAAGAAAGAAAAGAAAAAACAAAAACAAAACAAAAAACAAAACCAAACAAAAAAACGCCCACCGGATGTAGATTCTGTGGGAATGCCGTAGGTGGCGCTATTGCCCCACTATTCCACAGCTGTGACTGTGGCTCCGCAGGGCCCTTTATCGCTCTGGCAGGGGTGCGAACGAATAGGAGGCTGTTGATCTCAGTGAGAAGTGTAAGTATGGCTATGCTTCTTCAGTCGCCAGCTAAGGCGTCTGAAACTCCCCAGGACTCCCAGCCTGCTGGGCTGAGTGTGCTGGGGCAATCCGGCTCCTCCACTGGGCTCCTGTCTCTTTAAGACTGCTGAAGAAAGTGCGCGCTTTTTTTTTTCTCCTTTCCGGGAGCCGGCTGCAGGCACCCTGGCACGTTCCATGCTCAGATCCTGCCCCTCTGTCTCTCCAATCTCCGCTGCACTGCGTGATGTGGGTCAGCGCTCCCCGCGCAGATCACCGGGGCTGGCTACTTCACGGGGTGTACTTCCACTCGCTCCCGGCTCTGAATCCTCTCCTCCCACCCGTGCGCTGGGGTGGGGGAGTGCTCGGGTACCGCCGGGTTGCGGCTCCATATCTTGCCCGCCTCTTGGGGTGCCGAGTCCTCTCGGGTGTAGCTGCACGGTGTGCGCTTTCCTGTGTATTCTCGTCTCTCTTTTAGGAATAGATGTATTTTTTGTGTTTTTGTAGATAAATATAGTGTTGGGAGGAGATTTCTGCCGCCCTGCTCACACCGCCGTCTTCCTGGAAGTCCTTGTCTATCACTTGTCTTTTTGCTGATGGCCATTCTGACTGGTGTAAGGTGATATCCCATTGTGGTTTTAATTTGCATTTTCCTGATTAATAATGTTTAGCATCTTTTCATGTACCTGTTGGCCATCTATATATCTTTTTTAGAGAAATATCTATTCAGATCTTTTGCCCATCTTTAAGTTGGATTACTTGTTTTTTTGCTTTTGTATGAGTTCTTTATATTTTTTGGATATTAACCCATGATCAGATATATGGTTTTCAAATATTTTTTCCCATTCCATAGGTTGTCTTTCTCTTTGACGATTGTTTCTTTTGCTGTGCAGAACCTTTTTAGTTTGATGTAGTCCCAGTTCGTATTTTCATTTTGTTGTTGGTGTTAGGTATTCATATCAAAAAAATCATTACTAATACACATGTCAAGGAGGTTTTTCCTGTTTTATTCTAAGAGTTTCATGATTTCACGTCTTATATTTAAGTCTTTAATCCATTTGGAGTTAATTTTTGTGAATGGTAAGATAGGGGTCTAGTTTCATTTTTTAAATGTGAATATCCAATTTTCCCAACACTATTGAAGAGACTGTCATTTCTCAATTGAGTATTCTTGGCTCCCTTATCAAATATTAGTTGTCTGTATATTTGCTTAAGTTTACTTCTAGGCTCTTAACTCTGTTCCATTGATATATTTGTCCATTTTGATGCCCATACCATACCGTTTTGATTACTATAGTTTTATAGTATAGTTTGAAATCGGGAAGTGTTTTTCATTTCCTTATAACATATATTGCTTTTGTAATGTTTTTGAAAGGAATTAAAAAATATGTATTAACTACTAGGTGTTGAAAACCTAAAGATCATTGCCACTGTAAGGGCCTGCAGTGGTAGAATTTCAGGCATTTTGGTAGTCAAGGGCAAGGGACCAATCAGCTCTCCTCAAATGGTACCTCCATACTTGGCCACCACTTCATGAGGCCTGCCCTCTGTGGGGAGGGTTGGAGTCAAGTAG
Organism: Smutsia gigantea; assembly: GCA_032199065.1. NCBI lineage: Eukaryota > Metazoa > Chordata > Mammalia > Pholidota > Manidae > Smutsia > Smutsia gigantea. Next base: position 283,803 of record JAVSCE010015170.1, on the reverse strand, counting down.
GTATAATTGGGGGCTTTTTCTATTCCTTCCCAGTTGTGGAACCATGAAAAAAGCATGGGCTTTGGAGTCAGACAAACCTGGGTTTAGATCCCAATTCTGGCACTTACCAGCTGTGTCATGTTGTGCAACATACCTAACTCTCTGAGAATCAGCTTTCACGCTTTAGAAATGGAGGATTTTGCCTGTTCCATGGGTTAGCTATGATTATAGATTGGAGAATGCTGTTAAAAGACAAACAAAACAAAACTTACTGCAGAGCCTGATACAGAATGTGTTTTCTTCTTTGAGGGACCCAGGCAATAGAGAGCGAAAAACCCATCTGGAGAAAAATGACCATCTCCTGTTCAGCAAAATATTTCAAGTGCTTGTGTTTCATGGCTATTCTGGATAAGTAAGATACAGTACTCTCCTCAATGCCCCCAAGGGGCTCACAACTTAGTAATGGAGATAACAAAGATAATAGGCAACACCTAGAATCTAGTACTGGATAAGAGGAGGCTTACATTTTTGTTAAATTGCATTTTTTTAATTAATATTTTTTGGAAAAGGTGATATATTCTTATAATTCAAAAGTACAAAAGAATATGCAATGAGATAGCTCCCTCTTACAGCCCTAGCCCCAGGCCCCCAGTTCATTTTCCTGTAAGCAGCTTATCACTTTCTTATGCATCCTTCCATAGATATTACTATATACATTAAATATTACATACAATACAAATGAATTGCACATCTATTCTTTCATTCTCCTTTTAAAAAACAGATGCTAACATACTATTATGCTGATCTGCACCCTGTTCTTTTTGCTTGACAATATATATTGGAGACCACTCTGTATCAATATATGAAAGGTTCCTCATTCTTTTAGTGACTATATAGTATTCCAACTATATAGCTTTTCCATTATTTATATAAGCAGCTTCCTATTATGGAGAATCTTGTGTTATTACAAAAATTAACACAGTGAAAAACCTTGGGCATATGGAAATGTTCTGGAATTGGCATCATAAAAATGTTCTTAAAAGTAATGTTTGCTTAATTCTGTAAATAAACTAAAACCACTTAGTTATATACTTTAAAAGGGTGAATTTTACAGCATTTGAATTATATCTCAATGTTTTAAAAGGCTAGAAAAATTTTTAAACAAAAAAACTTTTCTCTTAGGAAGAGAGGACAAAGCCCGAACATATTTAAAAAATGTATTTCCTTAGATAATTAGAAAGCACTTAATTTGCTTTTCCTAAGGAACAGAGAACATTATACTTTAAAAAATAAATACCACAAATTTTCAAGCTTTAATTTTACATTAGATAAAGAGGAAGAGAGTAGAAAGAACTTAAAACAGAGAAGAAAGAATCAAAGAGGGAAAACTGAGTGGAGATCCACAGAGGCATAGGGGGCAGGGTGAGACAAAAGAGACTGCGTCAAGGAAGTATGGAACAGAAATAAAAGAGCAGGAGCTTGCAGAGACAGAAGTCACAGAGAGCCACTGTGACAGCTCTTAGATTCCTGAGGCAAAAGCAGGGAAGTTCTCTGCTGACAACCAAGAATAATGGAAAAGCAGTTGAAATCATTACTTCATCTCTTGAAAGAATGCCATAGAGCGGGCTCATTTCCAGCCTAGTAAGGCTGCTTGAAGTCCCCTCACTCCCCAGTGCACAGCAGCCGAATCTCAAAGGACGTCTTCCCGTGCAGCAGCTCGGCTCCCTTAATCTTTTACCCTCGCCTGGAAATATCCAGGGGCCCTTGGTCCTTTCTAGCTGCCAATCAAGATGATGACTGTGTTCATCACACCCCGAAGTTTGCTCAGCCCCTTTGCATTTCCTGCCTCCTGCCTCCTCCCTGCTTTCTCCCACTATAAATTAGTTTGCATTTTCTAGGGTTTTCTCTAAATGAAATTGTACAGCGTGTACTCTTACTGTCCGGCTTCTCTCATCTGTATGCTCTAGCATTCCTTCTTTTTGCTGAAGTAGTATTTCATTGTGTGTATACACCACCAGACTTTATTCTGAAGATCAGGAATGCAGGACCCAGAGAGGGGATGCAATCTGGCCTGTACAAGATCACAAAAATCCAGAATGGGGTTGGAGGCGGACTGCATTTCCCTAAAACACAAGCGCAATTTACACTATAAAAGAATGTGGCTGCCAGGATCACAAACCTGACCAAATAAAGCTGTTCTCACTCCAGTCTCTGTCTGCAGACCTACTCAGGTCCTGGCTACACAGCTTAGCGCAGTTTAGCAGATGACTTCTGGGGGACTCAGAGAAATGATTTGACTGCTGGTTTTTTCTGCACCAAAGGCTTGAAGAAGTTAGGAACTGAGGAAACAAATACCGCCCCCCCCCATTATTTATAAGAATAAAATGTCTTTTAGTTGTACCAGATTGGATCAAATGAGAAAAAAGGACTTTAAAATGCTTTGGAAAGCATAACTCAAAGGGAAGGTTTTCTTTTCCATCAGAAACCATTGCAAGATTGCAAGATTTGTTTTGTGCTTTGATTAAAATGTATCATCTAAGATCACTGATCCAAGAAAAACAAAACAAAATGAAAAGAGGACTTAGAGAGCCATCAGTGAAACATTTCAAAGAAGCTATAATTTTATATCAAAATCAGCAACTGTGTGTATCTCTGTAGGAGGAGACTGAAAAGTTCTTCGGGTCCATGATAAATCCCACAGAACTGGCTCTGTGACTCGATTCCAACATCCCTCTTTCCCATGCCTAAATTGACAATGGAAGCTTTCTATGTATAACTACTCAGCTATTTTGTATCAAGCTTCAACCCTGTCCAGAATCCTAGGGTGTCCCCAGTATGGTTGGACCCCAGGAACAATAGTCCAAAGAACTGAAAAGAGATTCCAAGACTGAACTCTGAGCAGCCCCTGCGACACCAACTGCCAGCATTCCCTTTGGACCCTTGCCTCCCTCTGGGGGCTGCAGATTGGCAGGATCCACCTCACTGGGTGATTTGTGAGAAAAGCAGTTCTTGAGACCCCGCCCTCACAGGAATCTGCATGTTAACAAGATCCCAGCGATAAAAGTCTGAGATGCTCTGGCCTCAAGGAGTGGTTCTTCCGCTTCAGCGCATCACTCACCTGGAGGCACAAACTGAGCACCAGCGCTCTGGCCGTAGAGCCAGGTGATCACTGAGCTCTAGTGGACCTTTCCCATTTACTGAGGGTGAGGAGAATTACTGTACCTCCAACTTGCCTGAGATGACAATCCAGGAAAGCTAACACTCCTCAGGGAGGGGGACCATGGCCTCTTCCCCTGTGTTGTTTTAATATTGCCTCTGTTTAAACAGAGCTATGGATGAAAGGTTCTAGGGTCTCTGTACAAACGCCAGAGTAAATTTATGGCAGAGACTCCATCCAGGAATGTATTTTCTCCACCTTTAAAACAAACGGGCTGAGGTGCTGCAGCCAAGAGCTATAGTACTGAGAAGCCCCTATCTGAGAACTGGATAGGACAGGTTGGTGACCCTGCACCACCCCTTTTGTGGAGGGTTCTTTAGAAAGGCCCTGAGTCTGAGGCTTTTGTCTTTGAGTCCTCCTTGGGAATGCTCAGAGCTCTTAAGTCCACTTGCGCCTTGCATGCATATGAGCCGTATGCCTCAGTGCAGAGACACGTTGCACGACCCAAAGCTGAGCCTGGGGGCAGGCCTGCTTACCCAGAATCCTCATACTGTGGGATCCTGCTGCCCTTGTTGTGAAGATATACCTGGATGCATGGAAAAGAGGCCCCAGGCGAGCAAAATTACCTTCAAACAGAAACATTTAACCAGAGGACACAAAAGCCATTCTGAATAGTACCGCTGAGTTTTGACTAAGAGGCTGGTCAGCTCAGTCCAAACCACACATGGGATGGGAGGAGGCAAACTTTTCCCTAAGATTTCCCCTCACAGATTATGAATTTACATCATAGATAAGCTTCAACAGAAACAGCTGTCATTGTAGAATGCTTATTATATGCCAGGGTCTGGGCTAAATGTTTACAGGCATTACATCAATCCAAGCTATTAGATTAATATCACCGGTATCCTCATTTTACATATGTGGAAACTGAGAAACAGAACTATTACACATTTGCCCAAGGTTACAAATGCAGTCTGACATCCAAACTTGTGCTTTCAACCATATACCACATGTGGCAGGTTACAAAACAGCTTGGGGTGGTGGGGAAAGAGTTGACTATTATTGGGCACAACAAGGATATTTAAAAAAATAAACAAACAATATTTTTAAGCTTTGGAACTCTGCTTGCTTGCTTACTTTATTTATTATTCGTTCATTCATATATATATATATATATATTTAGAGGTGTGATGGCGAGAGACAAAAATATTACCAAGAACCCTATCTATAAAGTACGATCAAAGTCTAGCTCTTCTGGGTGAAGCCAGGCAGAGGCTCTGGAACCTGCCCACTCTCACAGCCTCTCCTCCACCACACCTGTTCCCACCCTGTACTCAGTCACAGGGACCAGGTCCACCTTTGTGTTCTCTGGCTTCAATATTTCCAATCCCAAGCACATGCCCTGTGCTCTACTCACCTGGGATAACTAAAATGTTCTCCCCAGTTGCAATCATGAAGGACAGAGGCAAAATATGAATCTGTCTTGGAGGGGAGCAGCCCTGGGGGTGCATGGTGTTTGAGAGATGGGTGGAATATTTTATGACAAATTTTATTCAGCATCTAAAATTATAACTAGTAGTTGAAGGAAATGGTGGAGGTGTTGTTTAGAAATCATTGTAATAGAGGATCCAGGAAGAACGTTGAGTCTGAACTCCTGGTGTCTGCCTATGTAAAGGTCCAGTCCAGTATGGAATTTGTCTAGGCGTAACCATGTGCATTAAGTCTTAATGGACTGGCATTGGTCTAATCTAGGACATTAATGGATTAGGGGTGTTTTGGGTAAATGAGCACGGTGCTAACCCAAGCACTATTCATGGAGTTCCGACACCACTTCTGTACCTGAAGACTTCAGCATCCAAGGCTTGGGCGGCTCGTACTGGATTTCTTCACCCAGCAGTGTAACTCCTTTCGGGTTCCTGGACCCAATTCCAGTGTGGGTGGGGGTAGAAGGGGGTCTGCCTATGCACAACAGCGAGCAATTCTTGAACACCAGTAGGGTGTCAGAGAGCTCAACTTAATTCTGATGCCATCTGCCCCGAGACAGCACCAGATTTCCCAGGGTAAGGGCTCCATCCTACAAGACTGCCCTCCACCCTCCACTCCAGACACCAGTCGCAAGCCCCAGGCAGTTCCCTGTGCTCCTGACCAACCGGCTACAGATTGGAGGTTCCAGCGACCTCCCCCTAAGTTTTGATTAGTTTTTCTAGAGTGGCTCACAGAACTCAGGGAAACCTGTTCACCAGTTAAATAAAGGATACTGTAAAGGATACAAGGTAACAGCCAGATGAAGAGATACACAGGGCAAAGGAGCTTCTATCCTCGTGGAGCTTGAGGCCTGGCTCAGTAGCACGTGGACACTTTCTGGTTCCCCAAGCATGGATGCGCTCTTTGACAAAGAAGCAGGATGCAATAGAGAAACATGCTCCTCTCATGGGGTTTTGTGGGGGCTTCACTGTATAGTCAAAATTGACTAAGTCATTGGCCAACCTCCAGCCCTCGCCCTTGGGTGGGGGGTGGTCCAGAAGTCTCTCATTAACATGACAAGACACCCATTTCACCTTTAAGGCTCTGAAGTGTTTTCAGGAACTGTGGATAAAAGCCAGATATACCTGGGATATATGTGTCATCTGAATGTGCGCCTTGCATCTTCAATACCAGACCACCACCCACAGGTCTCTCACGGAGGGTCCTCAGGTGGATCTGCCCAAGGACCAGAGTGGCAAGTGACTTGCCGCCCTCTGCGTGCCATCCAGAAGGCCTGCGGCTGCCTTTCTGGGTCACTGAGCTGGCAGGGCCTATCAGGGCCAGCCCTGGGAGAGAATAGCACAGCCAGACCCTTATACCTGGGCAGTGAACTTCTCAAGTAGCAGGAATTTAAGAGGCCATGTTGATCCCTTTAATGTGGTTGTGGGATCAATGACTGGTTTGACCCATTTGGTGATGGTGTGGTAGGCGAGTCTTGCCTTTAAAATCACCTAAAAAAGTGATTTAACCTTTAAATCACTTAAACAATCTGGCATATATTCTTCCAGTCTTGTTTCCTTTGCAATATTTTTAAACTTAATAGAATTCACAATGTACACTGATTTCTTCTCTTGCTTTTCTTGACTTACCTATATTATAAGCATTTCCCCATGTGTTAATTACTTTTCACAAGAAACAGTAATCTTGAGTGAGGCAAGTAAATTTACCTGCACCTTGGTTTCCTCAAGTGTGTAATAGGCAGTCATTATCCAATTTTATCAAGCTACAGTCACCAGAAACGCTTTTAAAAACAAAGATTGCTGGGCCTCACCTCCAGAATTTCTGATTCAGTGGGTCTGGAGTGAAGCCTGGGAATTTTTTGTAAATGCAAAAATATATCACCTACCATTTACAGTTGTTTGCGCTTGTAACTCATATGTGTTCCATATTTATGTCTCATTGAAGTTACCTGGATTTTTTAAAGACTATCTTTAAAGGACAGTCAGACTTCTATCTAATGCTTTATTGTGTTTTCTTTTCCTTTACATAGTCCCATATGTTTTGAAGAGCTGTGCAGAATTTATAGAGGCTCACGGCATTGTGGATGGAATTTATCGGCTTTCAGGAGTCACCTCAAACATACAACGGCTAAGGTAAGCTAAAAGAATTCTCCTGTGAGCCTTCCTCTCTGCATACCTCTGTCCTCAGGTGTCGGGAATATTAAAACCTGAAGGGACTGAGGGAATGGTGGCAGGGCAGAAGCTCAAGTGCTGGTGTTTTCAGTTGCCTAACCATCCTTAATCTAATCAGGAAATTCTCTAGTCTGATGTAATTCTTTCCAACAAAAGCTCCTGAGGGATTTTAATTTCTGTCTTGCACCAGATATGTCCTTCTTAGGTGGATTCTACTGAACTCAAGTGATTTGAATTACAAGTTAGGAAAACATGATTTATTATTATTCACTTGCCTATCCAAAAGCTCAGTTATCCCTGTGACACTGTGTTCAGAACTCGGAGACTGATGTGAGTTTTACTATTGTCACATGCTCTGCATTTGACATTCCATCTGGTTGAGAAATTAGAAGTCTACATGGCTGTGCATTTCTCTAATTTCTGGTATTTTAAAAACTACTGATGAACTATTTCTACTTCTGTGGATTTGTACTTGACAATTCTAAAATGTATCCTAGAAATTTTTTGGAAGAAATTTCTATCACATTGAAGAATAGAATAACCTTAACAGTATATTTATATGTCATATATATATATAAAGGAGTCTATATAGTATATATACAGAGTATATACATTATATATATTATAATATATATATAAAGGAGTCTATATAGTATATATACAGAGTATATACATTATATATATTATACTGTTCTGTGATTAAACAGATTTATTATTTTGAATATTGTTATTTACAAACCAAAATAACATATTAAGTGTTATTTTTACATGTTTCTATATGTTCTTTAGTTGTAAATGTAGACTTTTTAAACAAAAACATTCTTGTTGTAAGATTAGTGTGCTAAGTTTTGTGCAGGTTAATTCATTCTTCCTCTTGACTGCTTGGTTTTCTTGCCCCTCCCCCTCAAATCTCAATTGTTATAAAATTATACCAAAGAAATAAAACATCCTTTTTACCCCTGGAGAAGTGATGGTTGTTAAAAAATAACTGGCTTATTGCAGCCATGGATTTTAACAGATCTATGTGCTTACATAATTTCACTAGTTTACTAGTGTGACATTTTTTAGAGTTCCAACAACAGATACTTTCTAATGGCTTATTATTAGCTCTGTAATATACTACACAATAACTGGTCTTGTGGAAAGACACTTGAGTGATGGCCAATTCATTTTCATTATGAGCAGTATAATGGAACATAAGCAATGACAAGAGAATTTTTGGCTAAATAAATAAGTGAGCTCTAGATTGTTCTGCCTCTTAAAAAAAAAGTGCATGCCTGTTGATTTATAATGCCATTACATGGTTTTCTTTTCCAGGCCCCATGCAGTGCCCTTCAGGTTCTCATAACATTAAGGAGAACATACTCTTTCTCAAAGGGGCAAACCAGACCACAGGAGAATAGGCAGCAAGCTGTTGGGAGCTGCTGGCTCTGAGAGTCCCCTTGATCCTGTCACAACCAAATGAATACTCTCAAGAAGCCTAACTTTTCTTCTGTATTAAAGCTCAAATTTGTCATTTTTAAGCGTATTTTTAACTTGTCAGTGTATATTATTTGAGATAGTGTATTCATGTAACCTTGTTAAGGAAATTTCTTTAATTCAAAACAAGTCCTGACTCAACAAAATATTAGCAAACCAAATTCAGAAATACATCAAAAAGATCATCCATCATGATCAAGTGGGATTCATCCCAGGGATGCAAGGATGGTACAACATTCAAAAATCCATCAACATCATCCACTACGTCAATAAAAAGAAGGACAAAAACCACATGATCCTCTCCATAGATGCTGAAAAAGCATTCAACAAAATTCAACATACATTCATGATTAAAACTCTCAACAAAATGGGTATAGATGGCAAGTACCTCAACATAGTAAAGGCCATCTATGACAAACCTACAGCCAACATGATATTTAACAGCAAGAAGCTGAAAGTTTTTCCTTTAAGACTGGGAACAAGACAAGGATGCCCCATCTTCCCTCTTTTATTCAACCTAGTACTGGAGATCCTAGCCACGGCAATCAGACAACACAAAGAAATAAAAGGCATCCAGATCGGCAAGGAAGAACTCAAACTGTCCTTGTTTGCAGATGACATGATATTGTACATAAAAAATCCTAAAGAATCCACTCCAAAACTACTAGATCTAATATCTGAATTCAGCAAAGTTGCAGGATACAAAATTAATACACAGAAATCTGTTGTATTCCTATACACTAATGATGAGCTAGCGGAACAAGAAATCAGGAAAACAATTCCATTCACAATTGCATCAAAAAGACTAAAATACCTAGGAATAAACCTAACCAAGGATGTGAAAGACCTATACCCTGAAAACTACAAGATGCTCTTAAGAGAAATTTAAGAGGACACTAATAAATGGAAATTCATCCCATGCTTTTGGCTAGGAAGAATTAATATTGTCAAAATGGCCATCCTGCCTAAAGCAATCTACAGATTCAATGCCATCCCTATCAAATTACCAACAGCATTCTTCAATGAACCAGAGCAAATAGTTCTAAAATTCACTATGGAACCATAAAAGACCCTGAATAGCCAAAGCAATCCTGAGAAGGAAGAATAAAGCAGGGGGGATTGCACTCCCTGACTCCAAGCTCTACTACAAAGCAACAGTAATCAAGACAATTTGGTCCTGGCACAAGAACAGACCCATAGACCTGTGGAACAGAATAGAGAGCCCAGATATAAACCCAAGCATATGTGGTCAATTAATATATGATAAAGGAGCCATGGATATACAATGGGGAAATGACAGACTCTTCAACAGCTGGTGTTGGCAAAACTGGACAGCTACATGTAAGAGAATGAAACTGGATTACTGTCTAACCCCATACACAAAAGTAAACTCAAAATGGATCAAAGACCTGAATGTAAGTCATGAAACCATAAAACTCTTAGAAAAAAATATAGGCAAAAATCTCTTGGATATAAACATGAGCAACTTCTTCATGAACATGTCTCCCCAGGCAAGGGAAACAAAAGCAAAAATGAACGAATGGGACTATATCAAACTAAAAAGCTTCTGTACAGCAAGGGAAACCATCAGTGGAACAAAAAGACTTCCTACAGTATGGGAGAATATATTCATAAATGACATATCCGACAAGGGGTTGACATCCAAATTATATAAAGAGCTCATGCACCTCAACAAACAAAAAGCAAATAGGCCAATTAAAAAATGGGCAGAGGAGCTGAACAGACGCTTTTCCAAAGAAGAAATTCAGATGGCCAACGGGCACATGAAAAGATGCTCCACATCACTAGTCATTAGAGAAATGCAAATTAAAACCACAATGAGATATCACCTCACACCAGTTAGGATGGCCGCCATCCAAAAGACAAACAACAACAAATGTTGGCAAGGATGTAGAGAAAGGGGAACCCTCCTACACTGCTGGTGGGAATGCAAATTAGTTCAACCATTGTGGAAAGCAGTATAGAGGTTCCTCAAAAAACTCAAAATAGAAATACCATTTGACCCAGGAATTCCACTCCTAGGAATTTACCCTAAGAATGTAGCAGCCCAGTTTGAAAAAGATATATGCACCCCTATGTTTATCACAGCACTATTTACAATAGCCAAGAAATGGAAGCAACCTAAGTGTCCATCAGTATAGATGAATGGATAAAGAAGATGTGGTATATATATATACAATGGAATATTATTCAGGCATAAGAAGAGAACAAATCCTACCATTTGCAACAACGTAGATGGAACTAGAGGGTATTATATGCTCAGTGAAATAAGCCAGGTGGAGAAAGACAAGTACCAAATGATTTCACTCATATGTGGAGTATATGAACAAAGAAAAAACTGAAGGAACAAAACAGCAGCAGACTCACAGAACCCAAGAATGGACTAACAGTTACCAAAGGGAAAGGGACTGGGGAAGATGGGTGGGAAGGGAGGGATAAGGGGGGAAAAAGGGCTATTACAATTAGCACACATAATGTAGCGGGGGTGAGGGTGGGGTGGGTGGATACGGGGAAGGCAGTATAACACAGAGAAGACAAGTAGTGATTCTATAACATCCTTCTACGCTGATGGACAGTGACTGCAATGGGGTATATGGTGGGGACTTGATAATAGGGGAAATCTAGTAACCATAACGTTGCTCATGTAATTGTATATTAATAATAGCAAAAAAAAAAAAAGCAAGGCCTGGAACCTAATAGTTTTTCCCAAACATCCCATGATAGATTGTTTATAAGAAGATATTTATAAGCACATCTATCCTGTGGGAGTCACTATCAGGCAGCCTAGAAGGTTCCATTCAGCAACAAAGAGGTAGTTGATTAAGGGTCTCACACCCTGGGTTTGAGTATACAGATAAAACAAGTGTGCTGGCATGAATATAAGGAGATGAGTGATAACAATCTGACTCACCCTGGTTTTGGTCTCTCCTCCAAGAAAGAAAAGTTCATTTAGAACAATATTTTGGAAAAACTGAAATCTCGAAAGGCTTTTTTGGCAAATTGTTTTTGTACTTTCCCACTGTTTATAACGGAGACTGCAGACTTAGTGCCATGAGAAATGTATTTGTAAATGGGCATTATGTCTTTCCAGTTATGGCAGCTCTTGCAGGATGATCCAGGCCTGAAGTGGAAGTCTTCCCTTAGTTTCCTTATGCCTGGAATAGATGGTCTTTTTGCAACAAGGTAAAAAATATGGTCAGATCAGCAGTTGAGGGTCTTTTTTTACCCCTAAGCAGCCAAGCAGCTACTGACAGGGAACACATGTTCCTGGATTGTTATGTCTCTGTCTGTGTTGTTTCAGGCAAGAGTTTGGCTCAGATCAATGTCCAGATCTGACAAGGGAAGTGTACCTCCAGGATATCCACTGTGTGGGCTCCCTCTGCAAGCTCTACTTTAGGGAGCTGCCCAACCCCCTCCTGACTTATGAGCTCTATGAGAAATTCACGGTGAGTGTTTGCATATCCACTATGGTTCCTGGGTGAGACCCATGGGTAAGCCAAGGAGAGTTTTCAGCACTAAAATGACATAATAGTACTTACCAGATGGTGACATGATCTTAGCATGATGATGGGAGTAAGATGGGAGAGTAAGGAAAGTAGGGTAGTGGGAACATTTGCTAAATTCTTCCTTTCTTAAATTTTAAGAGTCATGTTTGTTTCAAAGCTGGATTAAATTATCTCTGTGTTTATTTAGCCAAATGTGCCCCATTGTATACGAAGGAAACTAAGAACCAGAGAAGTGAAGTGACTGGCCCAAGGTTACACAGCAGGACAGGAGCTTGAAACTCCAGGTGCTACACCCACTGCTAGCTCATTGTTATCAGACTATTCCTTCTGTGCTTCTTTTGGGGGTCCGGAAAAGACATGGGCAAGTAGAGAAGGGAGAGCGAGCAGAGGTCAAAAGAGAGGTCAGAAGCTGGGAAGAGAAAAGAATCTGGGAAAAGCAGCCAAGAGGAAGTACAGGATAGGCCAGTTGCTGGAGCAGAAGCAGAAAACCTAAAGAGCAGCTGTATGATCACCAAAGAGGACACCCATCAGGAGAGTAGAAAGGAGGATAAATGTTGAAAGGATGTCTGTACAGTAACATTAAAAATAGGGCTTGACACAGAGAAGACAAGTAGTGACTCTATAGCATCTTACTACGCTGATGGACAGTGACTACAATGGGGTGTTAGGGGGACTTGATAATACGGGTAACCACAAAGTTTCTTATGTGAAACCTTCATAAGAGTGTATATCAATGATATATTAATAAAAAAATAGGGCTTGAACATTTGGCTGCAGAGATGGAGGTGCAGGGTAGGGGGGAATTGGGTTTAAACACAGTTGAGGTTCAACCAGCAAACAAGGGGTGAGGGAGACAAGGGTGTATGCAAGGGTGACTGAAAGGACAGACATGGAATTTTGTCTGGGTAAGAAAGGAAATGAGGGCAAAAGGCAGGTGAGTAACAGTGAAAAAACAGATCAGTGGATTACTCATGCCCATGAAGTGCAGCCAAAATGTGGCTCTTTGGCATTTTCGAGTGCAAAGCAAAATATAGACTCATTCACTTACTCATCTCGTTCAGCAGATGTCTAATGGGCATCTATTATGTATACCCGGGAGGCACAGTTCTAGGTGCTGGGAATTTAATGGTAAGAAAGAAGATAAAAATCCTTGCTCTTGTGAAAATTACATTTAAATCAAGGAGATAGATGATAAACAAATTTAAAGCACAGCTCCCTAATGAGAACTGTTGGTAAGTTCTATGAAGAAAATTAATGCAGTAATGGGAGAGAGAATGGTGAGGATGCTATTTTTGGTAGGATAATCAAAGGTTTCTCTGTGAGGTGAAATTTGAACAGAGACAAGGGTGACATAAGGGAAAGAATTGTGCAAATATCTGGTGGAAGAGTGTGTCAAGAAGGAGCAGCAGGTGCAAAGGCCCTGGTCGAGGACATGCTGTCTTTGCTGGAGGGAATATGTGGAGGCCAGTTTGGTTGGTGTGGGGCAAGAAAGGAGGAAAATGATGGAAGACAGGGAATTTGCAGATGGGCTGGTCACATAATTGTGCTTGCTTCCATGAGTATGACAACAGGTGTAATGGTGGTCTGGAAGGACACATGGTGGTTGCCTCTGGAAGAAAGTAACTTTCTTCTGTGCCTTCCTGTGAATGTTTTGCATTTTTAAAATCACGTGTATGAACTACTTTTTAACCTAACAACTTAACATAATTTAAAATAATAAAAATGGCTTTATAATAATTTTTAAATAATACAAAATAAAGGGCAAAAACTGAGTTGTAGCTGAGGTGCCATTGGAAGGGAGAGCTATGGGTCTTTTGTCCACTCTGGTCAGAGGGCTGCTGGGCAGCGGGATGTGAGCTGCAAGGCCAAGGGGTGTTTGGTTAAACAGAGAAATGAGAGCCAGAGCCCACCTCAGGGGGTGAGAGGCCAGCCTTCCCCAGAGTCCACACAGGGCAGGGGGCTGGTCTTATTGATACTGAGCAAGAGAACAAATAGTCACAGGTTCATCGTAGATATTTTAACATTTAACCATTAGCCAGATTGTTGTGGCTAAGGTTGAGTGAAATTCTCCTTCAGGCAAAAAATTGGGACAGGCAAAGTTTCCACTCCCTTCCCCCAATTACCCACTGATGAGTTCTGCCATCCTAAGGAGGGAACATGAAGAGAGCTAAAAATAAGTGTGCAGTGCCCAGGCCCCTCCAGGAGAAGAATGAGGATCTAGAGAGAGCCTCTGAATAGGACTGCGGTGCAATGGGAAAGTCTGTGAATAATAAAATAGATGTCAATCCTAAATGGGACCTGCAGGCATTGGGGATGGGAGGGGGGTGATTCTGCCCAGCCTCTCAGAACAAAGATGACTAGCAACTTCCTAAAATATTAAAGGAACTTTCCGTGAGGGCTGCTAATCTGACCTACACTTTTATTCCCCAGACATATTTTTAGAAAGAGGAGGGAGGAATAGGGGTGGGTAGCGCAAAGCTTTGCAAAGCTCATCCTAGCTTTTCAAGGCAAAAAGAGGCTTCACCCAGGCCCTCCTTTGCAGGAGGGGGTGGTAGGATCCACAATGGCCCTCCATCCCCTGAAGCTTCTCTCCCTTAGTTCCCCTTCTGAGGTTCTCACCTTGGGAGTCAGGGTCCTCTCCAAAAACCCCTGTTTTCTAGTAACAGCTCCCAGGAAGAGAGCAGAGTGTCAGGGTGCTTACTCTGGCCCCACCCGGCTCCAGGCTTGTCCCCACCCTCTCCATATCTCAAAAATCAAGGATTGCAGCAAAGAACATACTTATGCTGGCTCTCTCCTCAGGCTTGCAAGCCCATCGGAAGATTGGGACACCCGTGACTGACCCTCCAACTCCAGTGCTTCTCCCTCTTCTGCTTAGGAAATGAAATCTCAAGTTTCCCATGTAGAGAATTACATAAGCAATACAGACAATATGCAATAAGCCTAATAGATGAGTACATTATAGTGTGTGTGTGTGTGTGTGTGTGTGTGTGTGTGTGTATAGTCCATATAGCATATGCAAGTGCATTATATAGTGTCAGCACAGTATGCAATATTCATTATATAATGCAATGGTGGGGAATGCTGTGGACACAAGTGAGGGGTAAGGAGGTCCAGGCTGGGGCAACGCTTTGGAGTTCTCTTAAGTTAGAACAGAACAGATCCAGCAAGTGTGGCCTTGAACAGTGCCTAGCAGAAAGTGCCCTCCCCCCAAAAGTTAATTTCCTTCTACTTTTCTGTGCCCAAATATCCTCATTACTGAGTTTGAACTTCAGTCTTTACACACGAGCAAGAAGTGACAGCTAAAGGCGGAACAGAGGTGAACAATTTGAGAAACTACCCCAGAGTTAGGATCTTATTTTTGGTTGTATCGCAGGGGGCAGTATTCTTCAAGTTCAAGAGTATATTTTCTGATATAATTCTTGTTACATACGAAAGCAAGTTTCCAGGACTGGGAGGAAATGCAAGACTGTGTTAGTCATATATACCTATGAATTCAGGATCGTAAGGATGGAAATGAGCTCAGGACCCCCTTTTCAAACATATCTTGATCTGGGTGGGGTACATGGTTATATGCTACAAAAGGACTCATGGAGCTCTAGTTTAATATTTGTACATTTTTAATATATATAAAGTATATCTCAGTTAAAAAAGAGAAAGATATGATTATCATTGACCTTGAACTTAGGGGGACGTCTCCCATGCTGGCAGTTCTTGAGCACTCAGCAGTTGACTGCACAGGGAGGGGCCCCTGGAACCTGGGCACAGACAGATTCTCAGGGCAGGGGCCCAGGGGTATGTTCCCAGGGACACTTGTGCAGAAGCCCAGAGCACGCCTGTGATCGCACTGCCTTTACTGATGCCCCTGCATCTCCTTGAGGACCCTGGGCTGAGGGGGAAACAAAATACCCACCCAGGAAACAACCAGAGAGCAAGTTCAGGCAAGGCCACTGGGTCTCAGGGACAAAGCTCTTATCCTGCTAAGAAGGCCCATCTTCCCTGCTTCCCAGCATCTCCGTCAGGCAGCACTGAGTAGGAGGTCATGGAATGTCTCAGGCTCAGTGGGGAGTGGCTGTTTGCATCCAAAAAGACAGCTGGCTGAGTCAACAAGGAGCCATCTTGTCATCTCTGTCTCTGCCTCTTTATCTCTCCCGGCATGAATCTCTGTGACTCTCTCTGGCACACAGACACATTCAAGATTCTACACCTTCTTAACCAGACACCTAACAACCATCTGAGGATGCTCAGAGCCCCGCGTGATCCACACCTCCTTGTGTGCACACACTGCTAGCAGCGTCACATCACAGACCCTGAGATTTTAGTTGGTTGTTTTTACTAGGAAAGCATGCCTTGGAAGAATGGTCTCTAGGCATGGTTGGGAGGCTGGAGCACCAGAAGCTGAAATGAAACCAGCAGACACAGGTGGTGTCCACCCTCTTGAGCACTCACAGTTCTGTTTGATGTTTTTCTCTGCAGGAGGCGGTGTCACATTGCCCAGAAGAAGGCCAGTTGGCTCGAATCCAAAATGTTATCCAGGAGCTTCCCCCATCCCATTATAGGTAAGAATCCTTTGTAACAGAAATTGGCAGCCTCTCAAAGTGGTGCAATACCAGGTGCAGGCTGGCATCATGAAAGAGAACAAAGTTAGTGGATAGTGGCTTTCCGGGGGCATTTTGAGGTGGGTGAGCTGGCTGTGTTTATTAGAGTGAGTTGGTGCCTGGCCAGGGGCATTGGTGGGAAGGGGCAGCCCATGCCCAAGTTCCTTGCAGGCAGTTATTCTGATCACACAAGCCAGCTTCACAGTGAAATCCTAGGTCCTTGCCCAGATTCATAGCATGACCCGATCTGTGGGGGCCAGGATGGTTTGGGGATGGTATTTGACCGCAGCTCTTGAGCGTTCAGCTGACGGATCTATTGCTCATCAGTACCATCCCTTATATCATCCCTTCTTTCATTTCACTCTCCAATTTAGCCCCTAACCTGACCACTTTTTCCAGTGTTCCCTAAGCCTGCCCATCTTTTACAAGGAGGCAGATTTTGATGTGGCATAAGAAAGAAATTCCTAGCAACAAAAGATGTGATTCATCCATGAAATGAGCTCTCTAACAAGGACTGGGTTACCTGTAGGTGGAAGGTTAACAGAAGGAGCAGAGCCTAGATTGCATGGAGACACTGCTGCCCCAGGTGGCAGGGGAACAGGGACCCACCTGGGAACCTTGGCCTCGGGTGCTGGGCCTCCCTGGCTCTGTCTCTGGCTGGTGCTCCAAGAGCCTCAGGTGCACCTGCCCAGGCCAGCATGTCTAGAACCAAGAAAAGTTTTTCCATCGATTTTGATAACCATCCTGGTATTCCTTCAAAATTCATGAGACAGACATATTTAGTCTCTTAAATCCAAACTTAGAAATTATCTCCAGATATCAGGTTCACACAGGCACTGAAGTTTTTTACTTTATTTGAAAAAAACCCAAACCACCCATTACAGGACCTTGGAATACTTGATCCGACACCTGGCCCACATCGCCTCCTTCAGCAGCCAGACCAACATGCATGCCCGGAACCTGGCCCTGGTGTGGGCACCCAACCTGCTCAGGTAAGCACCACACTCTCACCTCCTCCCACTCTCGGGGCTCAGAGCAGGCCGCCAATGGAAACAAAGACTGGAGTCTTCAACATCGAAGCGCTTGGAGGAGACGCCTGTAGCTAAGTGGTCCTTTGTAACACATACGAATTAAAGGTGATTTTCATAGCCAGAGCTCTTTGCCTGCTAACCTGGTCACTCTGGATTCCGGGGTCGTGACTGGCTATAACCTGAATCAACTGCTTCATCTGACTTCATGAATGATGACCTGCCACATGAAATAATTGGGTGGGGGTGGAAGGAGATCCTATGAAGAAAAAAATCAACTCCTGTATATTCACTACCATAGTGTTTATAGTCCTGCAATATATAATACCAGCTAATATCAAAATTTTTTCAGTGTGTTGGGCTTCACAGCCTTTAGAGAATCCCTTTAATTGGTCTTAAGTAGTCTAAATATTCTAGAGATTAACAAACCATATACTCTCAGGAGATGGGGCTGGTATAAAAGACTTACTGGCTCCCCGTCACTGCTTCAGGGCTTGGGGCACACTCACTCACTGAATGTGTTACTCCCATGATTTAGGTCCAAGGAAATCGAAGCCACTGGTTGTAACGGAGACGCAGCCTTCCTTGCAGTCCGGGTCCAACAGGTGGTGATTGAGTTCATACTGAATCACGTGGATCAGATCTTTAACAACAGTGCACCTGGCCCTCTGGAGGATGATGGTAATGTCTCCGCATGCCATACTCCCCACCAGCCCACCCTTCCTCCTTGCCTTGGTCGTGGGGCCCAAGGACAAGTCAGCCTGGGCTTGCTTCTAGCTCTGAGTGCTGCGTGTGCGTGCTAACTCTGCATGTCAGCGTCTGGAAATCATGCATACGTACACATCTGTGTGGGTGCAGCACAGCCGTGCTGTTTGCAGATGGCTCTGGCAGGGTTTTGATGGATTATGTATGTGGCCTATCCCGTGAGCGTGGTGTGGTGAGCCAGGGTAATCTTCTGTTGATTTTAGTACTTAAACTCTTTGGGTAATTATCTAGAGGCAACGTTCCTCGCTTTAACTATTTTCAATATGATATTTCAGAAAACTCTTGGCTTTTGTCTTGAAGTCTTACATGAATAAGAGGTAGCATGTTCATGCGCACATGTGTCTTCAGAATGCATTCTCTTCTTGGGGATTTCTTGAGTACTTACGCTGTTCTGACCTGCAGTAGGCACTAGGCACACACAAAGGAGTGTTTGCTTGTGTTTGCAGGCATGCATGTGCAGAGACTAGTTAGCAGTGAAACCCAGCATAGGCCTGTTGTTAAGAAGGGTATAACTATTTCAGGCTAGATGTAATGAGATGTAGGGTATGATATTTCAGTCCTATAGCTCTCATAATGACATAATGAACCCTAGGAGTGAATTGGCTTATGCTACTTGAACTCTTGTGAGCCTAATTTGTAAAAACCAAGATCTGGTTGATCTAGAAGCCTCAGAACTGCCATTTGCATGAGAGTCGCCTCCCAACATTAGCAAAAATACATTACAGTCAGCTGGAGGGCTTGTTAAAATACAGATTACTGGACCTCATTCCTGGGGTTTCTAATTCAGCATGTGTGGAATGCTACTGATAATTTACATTTCTAATAAGTTTACAGGTGATACTGCTGGTGATCAGGGTCCACACCTGGAGAACCACTGGTGTATGAGAACCATATATGCAAAATATCTGTGTTAGCTGTTCAGAGCAGTTTTCCAGTTCGGGTAATATATCTGGAACAAACAAGTATAACCACCAGAAAAATCAGTTGCAATTAACATCAAATTTTGATTCCTGGCTTAATTGTTCCCACTCTCATCCTGTCCTCAAGTGTGATTTCTGACCTTTCTTTTAAAACCATTTTCTTATTGAGACAAAGTTACCGTTTGAATCATTTTGAAGTGTACAATTCATTGGTTTTTGGCCTATTCGCAAAATTGTGCGACCATCACCACTATCTAATTCCAGAACAGTTTCATCACTCCAAAGAGAAACGCCATACCCATTAAGCAGTCGCCCCATATTTTGCCCTCCCCCAGACTCTGGCAAACACTAATCTACTTCCTGTTTCTACGGATTTACCTCTTCTGAACATTTCATAATATGGCATCATACTATGCGTGGCTTCTTGCATCTAGCTTCTTTCGCTTAGTGTATGTCCTCAAGGTTCATCCGTATTGTCACATGTATCAGTATTTCATTTCTTCTTACGACCAAATAATATTCTGTTGTATGGATATACTACGTTTTGTTTACCATTCATCAGTTGGTAGACACTTTGCTGTTTCTACTTTTTGGCTATTATGAATAATGCTGCTCTGAACATTCATGTACAAGTTTTTGTGTGAGCATGTTTTCAATTCTCTCAGTTACATGCCTAGGAGTAGCTGATGTTTCTTTTGTCTTTAACTCTCCCATCATAGATGTATTTTTTTTACTGTAAGTTATATAAGTCCTTTTTGAAAGTAAATGAGAGGTGATATGCATTAATTCACTCATCCTTTTGAATCAACCAATAATCTACTGGAGACTTTTTCTATGTCAGGAACTATTGCAGACACTCCACATATATCATCTCATTGACTTATCACAACAGCCATCATAAAGTTATCAGCCTTACTTTATACTTGAAGAACCAGAGGACTAGGAAAGCTTAGTAACTGCCCAAAGTTATGCAGCTCGTAACTGGTGGGACTGAATGTTGAACCTAAATCTTATAGCCCATGCTCTTTCCTTAACTCTATGTTGCCTCTGTGAAGGAAAATAGATAAATAAACCATTATGGAGAATTAGTGACTTTTGGGAAATGTTTTAGAGCAAATCCCATCCATATCTGTTAGTGTTAAGGCTGTTCCTAATTCCAGCCTGGAAATGCCTGCTCTCTTTACAATTGTGCCTTAATCATCTTTTGTCCTGCATATTGAAATCCAGTTTACTCTTGGGCCTTTAACTCTTGATTGCTTCCAACACTTATTATTCATTGTGTTTGATTTAAATGTTCCTGTTATGAATTTGTATTGACTTTGGTAAGGTACCATACTTAATATTTACACAAAATGAAATGAGTCATACCCTCTGGAAGTTTAGATTTGGAAATAGCGTTCTCTTTCAAACTGGAAACATTTTAGAAATCATAGAATCCAATATCTTTATTTAATAAATAAGAGCAGTGAAGCCAAAGAGATCGTGATATGCCCAAGATTCATTAAACCATAAATATGTGTTGAACAATTCCTATGTGCCGGGAACTATTCTAGACACTGGGAACACCTCAGTGTTCGAAATGGCAAAACTTTGCCTGGCACAGAGCTACGGTCTGGCTGGAAAAGCAGGCAGTCTGCACATGTACAAACTTATCACTTCAAAGACAGTAAATACCACGATGAAAATACAGCAGGATAATGTGATGGTCAGTGATTTAGGATTGTTAATTTGGTAAAGAGTGACCATCAACTCTGAGGAAAAGATCTTTGAACTGATACCTGAATGACAAAAGGAACCAGTCCTGTGATGGGCCACGAGTGTTCCAAACACAGAGCAGGGAGTGTGAAAGCCCTGAGGTGGAATGAGGCTCTCAGTGTTGT
Source organism: Smutsia gigantea (assembly GCA_032199065.1). Taxonomy (NCBI): domain Eukaryota; kingdom Metazoa; phylum Chordata; class Mammalia; order Pholidota; family Manidae; genus Smutsia; species Smutsia gigantea. Next base: position 262,817 of record JAVSCE010015170.1, on the reverse strand, counting down.
AGAAAGTAAGCTAGTGTAGCCAGAGCCAATGTGGTCTCCCAAGTGGGGTGCCTCCCATTAGGGGCTACCCAAGACCAAAATACCAAAGTATGGGTATTGGAAGAAGCTCTGAAAATGTATTTTTTTCATTTGTTTTCATCACATACTTTGTAATTTCTATAATTTGGTGTTTCCTATTAGCATAATACTAATACAGTGGTATATATGTATAATTACAAATATATACATATATACAATGGGAGTATACATTTGATATATTTGTAGCCTACTGGATCTGTGGGCAGAGGAGAGGGAAAGCAGATGGAGGTCCTTGTAGGTCATGCAAAGACTTGGGTTGGTTCTCAGTGCTGTAGGAAAGAAAGCATTTGGAAATCAGGGGTGGCTGCTGTGTGAGAGATCAAAAGAAGGGAGGAAGCAGAGAGGCCATTTAAGGAGCCACAGCAGAAATCAGGTGGGAATCATGGTGGCCTGACTTAGCATGTCAGCAGCCGAAAGTTGGGAGGTGGTGGATTAGAATATATTTTGAAGGTAGGTTACAGGACTTGCTTATAGGCTGATTGCCGGAGAAGGGGCACATCAAAGAAAGGAATGAATGAAAGGTAACTACTCCAAGTTTTGGCTTACCCAACTGGGTGATCCGCGGTGCTGTTTGGAGAAGATGGGAGGGGCTGCCAGTTTAGAAGTGAGGAGCAGAGATCACAAGTTCCACTGTAAAATGTAAAGTTAGAGATGCCTACTGAGCATCTAAGCGGAAAGGACGAGTGGGCCTCAGGATCCTGGAGCCTGAAACCAGGGTAAAGGTAGCTGCTAACCCAGGGCTCCCGGCCTGGCCACAGGTGCTCTTCCCATTGTTCCGGTTGCCCCCAGAGCAGTTTAACTTTTTTAGTAAGTAAATAATTAAATAATAACATCATAAATAATCTAGAACCTATGAACAAATATTGACACTACATTATATTTAAATATTTTATAACCTCCTTCGGATCTAGTCAGAAAACTGGTTTAAGGCCTGAAACTTTACTGAAAGGTTTTTAGGATCGCAGATTGACTTACCTGCAGTCCCACTGGATGGCTGTCATGCTCTTCTCCCTGGAAACACCCAATGTCATATATCATCTCTGTTTTCCTTTTTTCAGTGGTTTTGTATCCCTCCATCAAGAGATTGGCAAAGAGAAACAGCACCAACCAGGTGCTTTCTGAAAACTAGGGGTGGCTTACACTAAAAATCATTCTTAGTCTCAGTTGGTCCAAGTTATCTTTGAGTCTCTTCACATCTTCCAAAGTTACAGAAACTGGCTATGTTGCCAAGAGTCTAAACAGAGGCAAATTTAGACCTCTTATTTTTTTTTACCATGATCAGGGTTTCCAACCTTGGCGCTCCTGATGTCGAGCACGGGGCAGTTCTCGTGAGGCACTGTGCTGTGCATGATAGGGGGTTCGACAGCATCCTTGGTCTCTACCCACTAGATGCCAGTAGCCCTCCCACAAAAATGTCTCCCGACAACCGGAATTGTCTCCAGACATTGCCAAATGTTCCTGGTTGGGGGCCAGGGGATGCGGTTGCAAAATCGCCCCAAATTGAGAACCACTGACTTGGAGAAAAGAGATAATCCTGTGCATCACTGATCTGTCACCATTGCTTCCATTTCTTAAAGAAAAAAGAAAGGAAAGATTAGCTTGCATACAGAGATGACTGTGTAGTGAGTAAAGCCACCTGTCTTTTAGGGAATAATATAGGCTGTAAAATGTCTTTTCATGGCAAAGATATAAGCTTAGGTGACCTAGGGGAAGTACAGGCTCCAGTCATGCATGCTCCAGCTGCACAGAGGAGGGACAGTCTCCTGCCTTACTCTGGCTGAGTGAACAACCTCTATGGCTGGACATACATTCTCACCTGCCAAAGCACTTTTCTAGGGATAAAGACTCGCTGCTGTTACTCTGGCCCGTAGTAAGTACTCAATAAATGTTTGTTGTATGAATGAATGAATGAATGAATGAATCCTCTCTGAAAAGTATAGGAAATGCAGGTTACCTCCTGAAGCCCTTGTGTGTCCTCTGGCTTGTCTGGCTAGGAAGTTGTCAGTTTCCTGTGTGCAAGCCTGCACCCCAGACCCCACCATGCCCAAGAGAAGTCCCCTGTCAGGAGGTCGGGGACGGCAGGGCTGTGGAAGGAAAATCTGGCTGGACCCGGTACCTAGCCTTCCTCCCACAACTAAGCCCTTCTTTTTTTCTCTATAGAAAGCCGGCCCATCATGAAGAGCCTGACCTTACCTGCCCTCTCTCTGCCCATGAAGTTGGTGAGCCTGGAGGAAGCTCAGGCCCGGAGCCTGGCTACTAACCATCCTGCTCGAAAGGAAAGGAGGGAGAATAGCTTGCCTGAAATTGTCCCTCCCATGGGCACCCTCTTCCACACTGTCCTAGAGTTACCAGATAACAAGTAGGTGGCACTCTTCTAAGTACTGAGAGATATTTGGGTGGAAGGGGCAGAGGACAAAGTCATCTATTCTCAGGGCCATGATCGCAGCAGGGGTTGGAGTGTAAGGAAACATTGCAGAAGAGAAGGCAGTGTCTCCATAACTCTCTGTCACCAATGGCTGATGCCTACACTCACTGCCCCAAAGTTGTCAAGACCCTGGGTCTCCCAGCAGAGACCCCCAGTGCCATGATGGGGGTGGGGCTCATAGGGCTCGAGAGTCATGACTAAAATTCCTTACTCTTTAGTTTAGACAAAGCAGTCTTGATATTTTCAAAAGAAAGTTTACTAAAAACAAAACCTTGATCCCCTTCCCCCGTCTCCACCTCCAGATGACATCATAAAAGCCATAGAGGTGAATGGAGGACAAGTTGACACTGTGCCACTCTAGACTAAGAGCTCCCAACAGGCAGCATCTGGGGACTCTAACCCTGGTTTCCATTCCTCCCCTCGTACCTGTCAGAGTCCTCCCTCCTCTCCAAAAACAAACCAAACATCATTTTCATTCATAGGATACTTTCCTTCTTCCTGTCTCCATCACACCTCCTGTGTTGTAACCCTGGCCTCCATACATCCCTCCTTCCCCCTTGCCTGCACACCCCTGCTGTAAACAGGAGGCAGGGATTGAAGCAGGAGCCCTACATTCAAGGCAGGCAGTGGGTGGAGGGGCTGACAGGCAGTCTTCTCAGTGGACAGTGTCATCCTCGCTGTTTGGTTAGCAGGAAGAGGTATGCAAAACGACACCTCAGACATCATGTCAGTCCCTCCCCAGTTTGGCAGGGCCCCTTCCCTCCGGGGAGGGAGAAGGAATGCTGCCACACTGCACGTTATGGGAATGGCACACCTGGATTCACCTGATGAGAAGCCCCTCCCTGTCCTGGAGGGTCTGGATCATGCTCTCCTGAGACTGAGCCCCATTACTCCTCTTCCTAAATCCCTGGAGAATAAGACTTCTGCCCAGGGATCAGGAACAGAAGGACAGTCTAGTGCATTTTCTCTGTGAACTTCAACCACACCTGGGGTTTGCAGTACCCTAAGGTGTGCAACCCTGTGAAATACACCCCAAGGCCAAGTGCTTGAAAAAAGCAGGCCAGGTCCAAAAGAATGACCCAGCACTGCAGATCTCTCTCAGATTGATGGCAAAAACATGCTGGGCTTGCAACCTGCATGTTCTATGAGAAACCTGTGGAAAAAAAGGTCCTCTGTGGAACCCACAGGTTGCAGGGTTTCATCCTGGAACTTTAGGAAGTCCAATGGCTGGGCTGGGCTGGGCTGGGCCAGAGCAGGGCAAGGCCTCCATGCTGACCCCTGGTAGTGCCAGGCTCTCTGGACCCAGTCCAGCCCTCTCCTTTTCCTGCCTCCAGCAGAAGCATGGTGAGAGGCAGCAGCGAAATGAGAGGGCAAGCCAGAAGACACTCTGATTACCCTCTGCATTTCTCTGCGGTGACCAATGACCACACCCAGCAGCCTGCACCTCTCCCGAGGCAGACTCTTTTCCAAGGTGCTTTCTCATCCACCCACTCTTCAGTCCACACAGGTGTTCACCAGCCCTTTCCTCACCTGTAGATGTCCTAGCAGCATGGCTGAAGTGTAGGGAGCCTAAGAGAACTGAGGTCCATGGTCTTTCATGTTTACTCCTGTGAAAAACAGGTATCCAAAAACCTAGGACTACAGTGCTTACCAGCACTCCTGCCGGGACTCTCGGAACTGTGGGGTTGCTTGTGACCTCTGAGTCTCCCGCCCATCCCTGCTTGTTTGCCCGACCCCTGCTGTTACTACATGCCTTTGCCCCTTCCCTGGGGAAGGTGGGCCTTTGCTCTGGCTCACGAAAGCCTAGCTTGGTCATCTAGGGCCTCCCTGGACAGTGAGAGAGTAAGGCTCAACTTGGATTTTACAGAGGAATTTCCTGAAATGTCAGAGTCATTCTTATCGAAGAACATGATTGGGGTATTCCTTCTCAATTGAAAAGTTCCATTGAAATGACCTGTTACTAAGTTAATCCCTTATGGCTTGGTTCTTTTAGAAGAAAGCTCTCCAGTAAATCAAAGAAGTGGAAATCAATATTTAACTTGGGACGTTCTGGATCAGACTCCAAATCAAAGCTGAGTAGAAATGGGAGTGTATTTGTGAGAGGACAGAGGCTCTCAGGTAAGAATCAGTGGCAGTTACGTTTTATGAGATACACAGGTATCCCCTGCTTTTCAAAAGTTCATGTTGCGCCACTTCACTTTCATGAAAGACCCGCATTAGTACTTGTTACACTCACTGAAAGAAATCCAAAGAGGATTTTCATTTTTATGAAAAAGGCAAAAAGTGAAAATAGTGTTCAGCATTTGTTTTCCAGCGAGCCCTTGTAGAGGCAGCCCACACCTGCCGCCAAGCTCCAACCCCCGGGAACGCACTCGGCGTCTCAGCCGCCAGCTGCCATATGCAGCTTTGAACTGTGTCTGTGAGCATCTGTGCTTTGTCTTGATTTATTTTGTGCATATATTAGCAACATGTGCCCTATGGTATCAGACAAAAGCCCAAGAGAGGTTATTTTTGGGGTCTGGAAATGCTCAAAAATTTTTCCACACACACACAAAAATTTTTCCAGACACCTGGGTGTCTCTTTACTACTAACACAGAATACTTCACTTCTGACACTTCTGGTCACCACATGTGTGGAGCGTTTTCCCTACAACAAGCAGTTCTCTGGGACACCAGCTTGCTGTCCTGCCATTCAACTCTGTTCTGACACTCTACCCAGAGATAGTGGCAGATTCCACAGGTTAAGTGTTCGGTCCCACAGGACTGTCCCCACCACATACACACATTTCAGACACTGGTCACAAGTCCAGGTTACACCTGTGCTTCTACCTGACTGGCTAGAAGTCGGAGGTTCCAATGACCTCCTCCCTGGGTTCAATTAATTTGCTAGAGCAGTTCACAGAACTCAGGAAAACACTTACATTTACTTATATAATATATATATATATATAACATATAGTTTATTGAACTATATATATATTAAACTATATATATAGTTTATTAAAGGAATGATAAAGGAGACAGATGAACAGCCAGACGAAGAGGCACATAAGTGAGGCCTGGGAGGGTCCTGAGTGCAGGAGCTTCTGCCTCAGGGGGTCGGGTCCTCACCCTCCCAGTGTGGATGTGTTTGCCCACTGCGAGGCTCTCTAAACCCCATACTATTGGGGTTTTATGAAGACTTTATCATGCAGGCATGAACAGTCATTACTCCATTTTCAGCCCTTCTCCTTCTCAAGAGAAGGAGGGCAGGGCTGACAATTCCAAGCCTCTGATCATGGCCTTTCCAGTGACCAGCTCTCAGCTGCCTCATTAGAACAAAAGACACTCCTGCCACCCATGAAATTACAAGGGCTTTAGGAGCTCACTGCCAGGAATGGCGGGCAGAGACCAATATGTATGTTCCATTATCGTATATGTGCATGTGTATATATATATATATTTTTTTCCTAGCACTGCTCCTTACGTCTTTGGTTTGATCATATCAAACTCACTAGCCCTGAAAGATAAACTTATAAATTAACTAGGGAAACTTTCTTAAAAATCATTTTAGATTTACAAAAGTTACAAAAACAGTATGCAGAGAACCTTTATACCCTCCACGAAGCTTCCTCTAATGTTATCATCTTACATAACTGTAATACAATCATCAATACCAGAAAATTAATACCAGTATAATAGTATTAAATGATTCAAAGACCTTATTCATATTTGAGCAGTTGTCCAAGTAACGTCTTTTTTCCGGCCCAGGAGTACACATTGAATTTAGTTGTTGTACCTTCTCCATCTCCTCCAATCTAGGACATTTCCTCAGTCTTTCTGACCATGACCTTTTGGAAGAGTACTGGCCGTTTATTTTGTAGAATATACCTCAGTGATTTGGGTTCGTCTGCTTTTTTCTCATGACTAGATTGAGGAATGCAGTGCCCACTGGTTCCTGAACTCAGGCCTACACTGGTCAGCAGAGGGCACTCCCTTGGCCACAGTGAAGGCAACTGAGGCAAGCACCAGGGCTGGGTGGGGGCTTCTGGGGAAGAAGGGTCCCTGCTCTTAGGAGCAAATGACCAGAAGTGATGGTCTTTCTCCTGAACATAGTGATAGTCAAACATAAAGCCCAGAAGTACTATAGAGCCACTTGTCACAACAAAGAAGCCAGTGTGGGTATGACGCTGACCCCAGGTCAGGGCAGAGCTGAGAAAACATGGAGAAATGCCGTATCCGGAGGCACACGATGTCAGTGGCTTACTGCTGACTTGGCTGACTTTGGTCATTTGATTGAAGTGCTCTCTACAAGGTTTTGTCCCTATAAAGTTGCTACTTTTTCCTTTGTTATTAAGTATGTTGTAGGAGATATTTTAAGACTGTGAAAATATCCTGTTTCTTACCAAATTTTTATCTATGAATTTTTCCATCCATCAGTGCTTCTTGCCTGTGCAGTTATGACTATGGTGTTTATCAAATGGCCATTTTCTATTTCCATTATTCCTTCTACATGTGTTAACTGAACTTGACTGTAAAGAAGACCTGCCCCTTCTTTCCCAGGGTCACATTCATGATTTTTTTAAATAGGAAGGCTACCCTGTGGGAGTTATATCTGAGTGACGAATAGGAATTGATGCAGAAAGGAATTAAGGAAATACTATACAATGGGGGGTATAACCAGCTGAATATTGTGTCAGAAAGGGATGACCAAAGAAAATCTTACAGTGACCTTTAGTCATTTAATGTTACAGATAAGTGTAATTTTTTAAGTGGGGGCAGTAGCTCAGAAAAAAAAATTATAAAAGGTAAATGTACCAATGCAATGTGCAGACCTTGACTGGAGCCTTGTTTTTCTTTTTTCTTAAAAGGCTGCGAGAGATAATTTGAGGGACAATAGATTGGCTATTAGATGATATTAAGGAATTGTTAATTTTCATAATGTGCTAGGGGTTCTTAGGAGGCGTAGACTAAAGTTGAAGTACTTAGGGATGAAATGTCAAAGTATTGACACTCACTTTCATATTATTCAGCATAATGTACTTAGGTCAGTAGATACAGATATAAATATAGATAGGCAAAGCAATTACATAGCAAAATGCCCACTGAGGTGGTAGCTTTAGAAGTCTTCAACTTTTCTAAATATTTGAAAACATTAATAATAAAGATTTCGGGGGGGTGGATTAATGCCTATAGAAAAAAATGAGGATAATGTTTTTAAGGACTTCCCTTGAGCACAGTGATAAGTGTATGCTGGGGTCATAAAGCACAGATGTTAGACATCTTCAGGTTTGCCTGGAGCAATGAGGGATGCCACAGGGTATGGCAATTACAAGATTTATGCTGTAAATAATAGCAAATCAACTCAGTTGGCTTGTGCAATGAGGGAATTTATTGGCTTCTGTACCTGGACACCCTGGTTAAGGGATGGTCTCGGGTGGTTTAACGCAGTGGCTCTGTCTGCATTTCTCCATGTTTTCTCAGCTCTGCCCTGACCTGTGGGTCAGCGTCATACCCACACTGGCTTCTTTGTTGTGACAAAGTGGCTCTATAGTACTTCTGGGCTTTATGTTTGACTATCACTATGTTCAGGAGAAAGACCATCACTTCTGGTCATTTGCTTCTAAGAGCAGGGACCCTTCTTCCCCAGAAGCCCCCACCCAGCCCTGGTGCTTGCCTCAGTTGCCTTCACTGTGGCCAAGGGAGTGCCCTCTGCTGACCAGTGTAGGCCTGAGTTCAGGAACCAGTCATCAGTGTGAGAAACGATGACAGTCAGATGCACCCAAAAGTACAAGGCCTCTGTGAGAAGGAGGAAGAGAAGTGGATTCTGGGTAGGCATCTACAATATTCATCATATGGAGAAATACGTCTTTCACAAAATGGAAAGATAGCCCAGGTGAAGAGGACTGTTTGCCACAGGTATGGCAGGTCAGATACAAATCAGAAATTAGAATTCTCCAAGGAATATTTGAGAGGAGGGATACCTGGCAAGAAACTTCTGAGCTAATAATAGGAGATTTACTTAAACACATCAAAGAGAGAATTTCAGTTACAGAATCAGTGATACAATAGAAGACATTCACTAAGTAATGAAAAATCAAAAACAATAGAACAAAACAAACCTGCAAAAATTAAAAAAAAAATGATTTGCCTTGATCTTGACTTAGGAGGATTTCCACCCGCATGTAGTTTTCAAAAGGAAGAAGTCTAGGGTGCTGGATCAAAGGGTGGTAAACTCACGGAATGCACAGGATGGCCTTGGCCAGAGCTTCTTGGCAGGGCTGCGCCTCCCAAGCGCCCCACAGAGATTTGCACCCACAGCAGCTTGGCCTGGGAGGTCTGTGGTGAAGTCAGAGCACTGAGCATTTGCAAGTAGTTCCCCAGGTGATTCTGGTTAAGCAGCCAGAGTTGAAAGCCGCTGGTCTAAGATCTTACGAACAAACCAGTCAGAGATAGATCACCAAATGACTGAATTTTGATGGGATCAGGGGTGAAATTTAAGAACCATGAGTGTCAATACAGGTGGCTCTCAGTGACCTTGACTATTCCTGAATGGCCGTTTTTTACCAGAAGAGTGTTGGAGGACCCCTCCAAACTAAAGACTGGGCTGGGGGGATACCTTATGGTCATAATCCACCAGCGTCGTCCCTGTAAGGGGCACATGGACTCGCTATTTGTTGAATATGCATGTGAAAAAAATGAATCGGTGGATTAACATATTTAAATACGTTTTAAAATCTTTAAAAAAATGCCACATCTAAGGGAATTTTAAAAATTGCTTCACCATGAATAGCACTAGGGACCTGGGGAGGGAGCAGAGGTGAAGGGGTGTTTACTCACATTTAGAAAATTGAACAGAAATAAGAAAAAAAGGATTAAGAAAACTGGGGTATTGACTAAATGAAGATACATAAGTCTGGGGTCTCCCAGACATTGGTGTACTAGAATTTAAATATTATCAAAGAGTCCAAGGAACTCTCTCAAGTGAACTTCTTGGGGCAGGGACATCCCCAAACCATAGGGATAATCTAAGAGAGGGCACTGAAGGACCCCGAGGCTGCCAGAGAACTGATGGATGTACCTCTGTGAGGCCAGACGAAGGTTCCAGAGAAAAACCACAACCTAAATATAGTCAAGGATCCTTCAGTGCTTAGTTACTATCCAGAAAAGGAGCCAAAGAATCCTTGGGGACTGTTCCCAAAAGAGGCTTCTGTGGCTTCCAAGGCCACAGGGAGCTGCATCTTCAGAGAGACAGCCTGAAAGGTGAACACTGTTCACCCTGCTGACAGAACTTTTGTCCATCCCCTGTGACACTCAGGGTCACCTGATCACTATGGACACGAGGCAGAGAAATTCCAGAAATGCAGGCCCTGGAAAGCAAAGGCAAAGCTTGTCTCAGAATATACAAAAGAGGGGTGCGGGCCAGGCAGTTTCAGGGTAATAGGTCAGCTGGTAAACTTGTGGAAACAGCAGATCTTCTCAGGATAAGCATTCAGCTTACCACTGGAAGTAAGAGGTTGGGGTGATCTTGCTGTCTGCAAGGGTTTGAATGAGATGGCTGTGTCCTCCCACTGTGGGTCCCAGGCAGACAGAAGCCCTGAACAGGGGAGGCCAAGAGGCTAATTCAGAGCCTCTCAGAAGGAGCAGGATTTGGAGCAATGAGGACAAAAGGGGGAAACTTTAAAAGAAAGAACAGCCCAATATGAGCCAATTCTGAGTATTTCTTTATAGAGCCGTCTCCTGGGTTCCCATTTGTTGCTGATATGTCAGGATATTCAGGTCTATCCTGAATAACAACTTTTTACTGAGTATTTATTCTGGGTTAGTACAACCTAATTATTTTATATTTGCTACTTATGTAATCCTCACAATAGCCCTATTTTTCCTTATTTTACATGTGAGAAAACTGAAGTCTAGAAAAGATAAGCTGCTTATCTGAGTAAACTCACAAAAGTGACAGTCGAGATTCAGAATCAGACCTATCTGAATCCAGAGTTGCCTTAAAGCCATGAGTCCTGGGGCTCCTACTCGCCTCCCTTCCCCTCCTAGCAAGTTTGACCAAGAAACGAACTACCTTCCAGCCAATTCAACTCTGTGAAAAGAGAAGATATTTGTGAAAGTGTCCAACCCTATCTCTGGAATAAGTTTTTTCCTTATTTAAACCACACTCCAAGAATCGTCTTAGGTGGCTTGCAAAGATGCATAGAGTACACCAGACACGTACTAGGTGCTCAGAAAAGGTTTGTTTCATTCGGATCTCCTTCAGGGTGAGACTGGTGGGTAAGATCACTGGGGAAACAACCAGTCTGCAGACGTCAAGGGGCAGGACTGCTCATGGGAGAGAGGTGACTGGGTTCCCAAGGCTCTCTCACCTGTGGACCAAATCCCTGGGTGTTTTGCGTTACACCTGCAGCCAAGAATCCTGCTCTCTGGCCTGCCAAATATGAGGGTTGGACCAGAGTCTTGTGGATTCTGCCCAATGGATGAATTTTTTTTTGTACAACTTTTTAAAGGTATTTTTGATATACACTCTTATGAAGGTTTCACATGAAAAACAATGTGATTATTACATTCACCCAAATTATCGAGTCCCCCCACCCATACCCCACTGCAGTCACTGCCCATCAGTGTAGTAAGATGCCACAGAGTCACTACTTGTCTTCTCTGTGCTACACTGTCTTCCCCATAACCCTCGCACACCATGTGTACTAATCATAATACCCCTCAATCCCCTTCTCCCTCCCTCCCCACCCACCCTCCTCTACCCCTCCGCTTTGGTAACCACTAGTCCCTCCTTGGAGTCTGTGAGTCTGCTGCTGTTTTGTTCCTTCAGGTATGCCTCATTGTTATACTCCACAAATGAGGGAAATCATTTGGTACTTGTCTTTCTCTGCCTGGCTTATTTCACTGAACACCCAAAGAATACAAGTTCTCAGATTCAAAAAGACAGATGCACCCCTATGTTTATTGCAGCACTATTTACAATAGCCAAGATATGGAAGCAAGCTAAGTGTTCATCAATAGATAAATGGATAAAGAAGATGTGGTACATATACACAATGGAATACCATTCAGCCATAAGAAAGAAACAAATCCTACCATTTGCAACAACATGGATGGAGCTGGAGGGTATTATACTCAGTGAAATAAGCCAATGGATGAATTTTTAAATACTTTTTGTATAATAAAATTGGGTTCAGGACTCCTCATTTACCAAGAGTTATTTGACGAAATTGTAATTTACCTTTATCTGTAAAAAGTTAATAAAACTTTGATCTGCAAAAGCCCTGTTTTTATAAGGTAAGTCACATTAAGAAAATACAATATCTAGGGTAGAGTGGGGGACTGTTTTCCAAACTGGAAAAATTGTAAATACTTGAAAAACTTCCCTAAACGCAAGAAGTTCTTTTGCGTACTTAAAGCCTGACCTCTTATTCTAAACGCTTCCTCTTAATATGCATTTATCAGGGATATTTTTTCTCTTGTCTCTAGTGGAAAAGGCCGCTATTCGACCAGCTAAAAGCATGGACTCCCTGTGCTCAGTGCCTGTGGAAGGTGAGCTTTTACAGTTGGATTCGGAACCGGGGAGTACCATGGAGCCTGGAACTCTCACACCAGACTTACCTTCATAAGCTGCCGGCCTGCTCGTCTCATCATAATCACACACAATCTCCCAGGCCCAGATCCCTCCCTGACCCTCCCTGAACCCAGGGGGTTCACACAGCCCCACATTCATCTCTATTCCACCACCGGAGGGGGGGCGGTGAGGCCTTAAAGGACCATCCCCCTTCTCCAGCCGGCCTTTAACCACAGCTAGAGATAAAAGCTACTTACATTCCAAACTGAACCAGGTAACAGGGCACCGCCTGAAAACTGGGGCAGACAAGGCTTCCTCCTTGGGCATAAAGAAGAGCCAGGCACTGGTTCATACCTCACAGTTTTAAGCCTAATGCTCACGTGTCTTGCTTTGCATTTCTCCACAGGCATTAGTTTCATCACACCTGTCAAGCCATGATTTTGTGTTGGTAGATTTATTCATTCATTCCTTCACTCAGCCATCAATGAACCTTGGTGGGCACCAGCCTGGCACGTAGCTGGTCATCCCTCCTTGGGGTGGGTGTGTGTACCATCGCACGCAAGGTGACACTTAATCCCACAGCAGCGCCTCACCATATTGGCCCCTACACTCCAGCCTGAAGGGCCCGCTCACCTGTGCATCTCACCTGTGCTTTGTTCAGCAGCCACCTGGCGCAGCCACAAGGTCCAAGGCGCAGGGCTTCCTGAGCAGCACGCTGTTTGAACTCCCCATTTGTCCTGTGACTTTCCAACCCCCCGAATACAAAACATTTTGCTCTTTGATAAATGAGGCAGCTTGAAATAATATAAAAAACCTTTAGAACTACTTCTTAAAAATATTTCCAAGCTGGTAAGATACTCTATGACCTCTTTTTATGCTGACTCAATACTTCTGGCATTTTTCTCACCTTTTTTGGTCATCCATTTATTTTGGTTTGAAACCTCTTGAGGCAGTTCCTGCCCCGGTTTTGCAGAATTTCATATTTCAAAGTCTAAGATACCACCTCTATGGGTGGGTGTTGGGCAGGTTCAGTAGCCTCTCTGAGTCTCCGTTTCCTTATGTGTTAAAGGAAATCAGTATACTTTCCCTACAGAGTGGTCACAGGATTTTAGACTTAATGCTACATTAAGATGTCCAGTGTAGCACTCAGTAGCTAGTTGGGAATTATTTTCCAGATCCTAGGCAACTCACTTGTCATCTCCCAGCTTATTTATTACCCATGCACATTTTTCTCTTCTTTGCTTTCATTTGAAATCAGTGAGGAACTCACTTCTCACAACTGGGTTTTCTAAGGTTTTGTTAATTTACATTTCTAGTTTCTCATCCTCTGAATCAGCAGGAGGAGGCCTGGGAAAAGGGAGAAAAGTCTAGCTGAGAACAGCATTTGTCTCCTTGCTGAGAAATGAAACCGCTGTTTGGGTCCATCCATCGGAGGAGATGTAAAACAATAAGTTTTAAAGCTTTAAAATAAAACAAGATTCTGTTATTTTGCCCTTTTTGTCTCCTCCTTCAGTTTGAGCAAACATCCTCCTGCCATCTCCCCTCTGTCTTTTTATTTTTTCATGATTGCATTTAATGCTTGCAGGAGAACGGCTTTAGTCAGCCATCTGAGCAGTGGCCTTCTTCCGAAACTGCTCTGCCTGCAAAGGGTAAAACGAACACACATGACATAATAGCAAATGGTCCCATCAGGGCACACGCCAGTTTGGTTCACATGAGAGGATGCTTCCTTTCTTATCAACCAAATGGGACCTATGCATTTCTATTAGGATGGCTAAAACCCTTGTTAGAATGCTATGCCTTTCCGACATTAAGTGTTGTGTGTCTTCCCCTCCTGGAAGGCTGTGCACTTGTGTGTGTGTCCAGGCTGCTGACCATGCCTTTGTTTGCTTTTTCACTAGGGAAAGAAACCAAAGGAAATTTCAATCGAACAGTCACCACTGGTGGGTTTTTCATCCCAGCGGTGAAAATGCATTCTACGAGCACTGGCAGCTCCTGTGACCTCAGCAAGCAGGAGGGCGAATGGGGCCAGGAGGGGATGCCGGCGGGCGCTGAGGGGGGCTGTGACGTGACCAGCGACCGAGGCCAACTCCAGGGCACCCAGGCCCGGCCACCCCCTGAGCAGCTGAAGGTGTTCCGGCCAATTGAGGATCCCGAGAGTGAGCAGACAGCCCCGAAGATGCTGGGTATGTTCTACACATCCAATGACAGCCCCAGCAAATCCGTCTTCACCAGCAGCCTCTTCCAGATGGAGCCCTCCCCGCGGCACCAGCGCAAGGCCCTGAACATCTCAGAGCCCTTTGCCGTGTCCGTGCCCCTCCGCGTGTCAGCCGTCATAAGCGCCAACAGCACTCCGTGCAGAACACCTCCAAAGGAGCTGCACTCCCTCTCCAGCCTGGAAGAGTTTTCTTTCCAGGGCTCAGAGAGTGGAGGGTGGCCTGAAGAGGAGAAGCCACTGGGAGCTGAGACTTCTGCAGGTAAAGCAGGGGACAGAGGGTCTCCATCCATTGCAAGAGATTAGAAACCAGACTTAAACTTGCTTAAACAGAGTTGCAAGCTGATGTAGTGAAGTGGTTAAGTTTGTGGGCTCTGGAGCCAGACTGCCTGGATGCAAGTTCAGGTTCAGCCATTTCACTGGGCGATCCTCAGCAAGTTGATGTAACTACTTTGTGCCACGGCTTCTTGGCCTGTAATGATATGAATATTCATACCTTATTTTTAAGTTTGCTGTGAGTATTACATCAGTTAATATAGGTAAAGCTCTCAGAATAGTGCCTAATACATAGTCAGTATGCAATAATTGTTACCTATTATTAATTTACTCACTCCCGTAGCGAGAAGGTAGGAGGAGATGTGCACACAATGGGACGAAGAGCTACAGAGCTGGAACTGGGGAGTCAACCCTTCCAGATGCAACTTCTCTCCATCCATCCCCAATCTCTACCTCATACCTGCAGAGAACATGGCTAGCAGCCCCAGCAATGACAAAGAGCCTCCTCCTCTCAGCTTCCTTATATCAAATGCAGGGGGGACTCTGACTAGGCCTGCTTGGGCCACATGTCCAGCCTTGGGCCAATCACAGTTGCTGGGCGAATGGGTTCCAAGATTGGCTAGGCTTGAGCCTCTGGGCCATCTCTGGAGTGAGGAGGGGTTTGTGATCATCAGCCAACTATAGCCACATAAAATGGAAATTGGGAGAACCTCAAAGAGAAGGATGGCTGACAGACCAACCATGCTCATTATGGTTTAAGAATCTTTCCATTATTAATGTTAGCTTTTCAGAAGGCCTATTATGGTGTCAGGCCCTATCCTAAGTACTCTTCATGTATTATCTCATTTCTCCTCACAATGGCCCCGTAAGGTATAGGTAGTTACTACTATCCCCATTTGTTTGGAGAGGAATCAGTTAACTCGCCCAGTGACTCAGAGCAAGGAAGTGGAAAAAGCAGGATTTTAATCCAGTTTTAGAATGGCAGGCTTTTTAACATTGCGCCATGCTCCTCACAGCTCAGTATGGGCTGTGGAGTTGCAAAGATTGTTAAGACATGATCGCTTCTCCCAGCCACCTTCCAAACTAGGAAGGGAAGCTGAAACTCTGTACTGAAGTGCAGTACAAGGTCAGCCTGTAGAAGTAGCAGGAGACCGTTCTTGGGCTTTTTGAAGTAGCATGTCCCTGGAGTATCATGACAGAGGTGTTCAGAAAGGACTGTGGGCACAGCAAGAAGAGTCAGTCCTCTCAGGAGAGTTCCAGGAGGGCTTCTTAGAAGAGGTGATATTTGGGCTGGGCCTTCATAAGTGGATGGGGTTTTTTAGTGCAGAAACAATGGCAAAGGGCATCCTGGGCTGAGAGGCAGCTGAAAATTGTGGGGAGTGTGTAGGTTTGGGGCCCCATCTGGGCTGATTCCGATCCCAGCTTTACCACTTTTTGGCAGTGTGACAGTGGGCAGGGTGGTTGATATCTCTGAGCCTGTTCCTCATCTACAAAGCTGGGGTGGTTCCCAGTTCAAGGGCTGGGGTGAGGTCTGAATGGGAGAATGTCCATAAAATGCTTACCCATGGTTTGGCTTACAGAAGATGCTCAGTACATATTCGTCCTTTTCTCCTCCCCCTTCCCTTCAGGATGGGGGCACAAGATGAGCAAAAACTCAGGGGCGTCAAGTGATGCCCTGTCTGGAGAAAACTCCATGAGCTGGCGTGAGTGGAGCAGGGCAAAGGCTGCAAGTGGAAGCAAAGCCTTTGAGGAAAAAAGTGTTTCCAAAGGCTATTGTGTGATTGGTTATCCTCTCTGAGAGGGTCCCCGGGCCCCAAGAGGTCTTTTGGAGACAGTTTGTTGTCTCTTTCTGTCTCTCCTTCCTTCCCTCTACAACTAAGAAAACCCCATCTGTCAAACTGGTCTGGAAAAGACACTAATGGAGACTCCAGCCTGCCTCCCTGCCTATGACTAGTGGCCATCAGAGCAGAGCAGGGGACCTCAGAGCAGGCAGCCAAGGGCCAGAGGGACATACCAGAAGGTTCCAGGCCGACAGGTCTCCTCACCTTTCTCTCTGATGGGGTTAGTTAACTTAAAGTTTCTTATCTCCTTCTATAATTGTTCCAAATGCAGAAATATACCTTTCTTAATAAAATACTTTTTCTTTCTTTTGAGCAGCAGCAGTGGGTAAAAGAAAAAGAATTAAATACAGTTTTCTAGGTTATCTAATTAAAAATTTAGTCACTGTGGTCAAACCAATTCTTCTACTTTTGACCAATCTAGGTGAAACACAAAAAGTAAAAGAGATATCAAGTAAGTATTTCACTTTAAGTAACACTTTAATGTTGACAGATATTGATAGCTCCAAGTGAAAAAAAAAATAAAGGATCATTCAGTGAATTATCTGATTCAAGGAAGGACCACAAACTAGATCCTTCTAAAAATGAAGGAAGAGCTAATGGGCTGACTTAAAAGTTACAGTAATCCTCCCTGTGTTCCCTTCGAGAAATGCTCATTGGGAGGAGGCCAGAGTAACCATAGCTTTAAGGAAACCTGATAAATGAAAATACAAATTATCCTAAAAGATATAAGGGTTTGCCTTCTCTTACTGAAGAATTTACAAGAATTTTTTAATAGTTAACTTTTCATACATGTGAAATTTAAGCTTACCTATAAAAATTTGTTTTGCCTTTTTTTTTTTTTTTATGAGATGGCAGCAAACCTATCTCAGAAATACATGGTTCTGTGAGTTAAGGTACAGGCTGAGCTGTTATAACAGAGAGAATGAAAATCACAGGGGCTCCAACAAAACAAGTTGATTTCTATCTCAGATAACTGTGTGGAGGTAGGTGACTGTGCCCCAGGAAACACTCTGGGGTCCAGGTTCCAGCCACCACCCCCAGGGCTGTTGTCCTTGCCTGTGTGGTCCATCTGAGCTCAACACCCCCACACCCACATTCTTGCCTCTGGCAAGGGAATCAGGGGAGGCGGCCAAGCAGCTTCCATGAAGGATGGTCCCAGAAGGTGCACCCGTCATTTCCCACTTCTATCCCACCTGCCAACAGTTACATGCCACACCAACCTTCAAGGAGGCTGAGAAATGTTGTCACTAGCTGGACAGCCATGTGCCCAGAAAAAAACCTGGGGAGGGTTCTTTTTCAAATTAAAGAAGAGAGTGGATATCAGGGGACAGTTAGCAGCCTGTGCTCCCACGGTCACCACTTTCTGCATAGCGTGTCCTGTGTGGGAACCTGACAGTGCCCTTCTCCTTTTTTTTTAATATTCAAAATTTTTTAATTAAAGCAGTGAAATATTTTCCATTTGTATTAGCAAGGATGTAAAGAAATAGCCATTCTCACTGGGCAAGCAAAATCTTCAAGGCTTTCACGATCATTATTATACTTAATCTCTGAGAAATTATCATCTATAGTTTTTATTTAGTGCAACTGCATGAAAAAACCAAGTTACAGAGCTAGTTCTGTACCAACTTCTTAACATCTAAATATTTATAAAAATCTGTTAGAGAAAACATCTGATGCTGAGGTTTTAATCACTTTCCTTTATTTAATAACGCTAAGTATCTGGTGAAGGAAGATAATTGCTTTCAAGTGGATATGTTCCCCACCAAACATGATATGTTAACATTTGTATTATGTATCTTCTTTCTTCCAAAAGTACTGTGGACTCCAGGATATCCTTCTATTCTGTTGATTGAAGTTTTTTGCCAGAAAGATAAAAGTGCCTGGCATAGCAAGGCCCAAAAATATTAGATGGAGGGATGGAGGGATGGAGAGATGGGAGGAACAATGGATAAAAGGATGGATGGGTGGATTGCCCTTCTCTTTTGACTACAGAGCTTCTTTTATAGCTTAGAAGTATCTGGCAAATCCATCAGTCAACAAAAATTTACTAGACCTATCGTCCCTTAGCAGATAATTCTAGGAATAGATACTGCCTCTGTTCTGAGGACTTAACCCAGAGATAGATGCCATGTATACATGAAAAGAAAATGGTAACCTGAGGACTTGGCACCAAATAGGGA
Organism: Smutsia gigantea; assembly: GCA_032199065.1. Lineage (NCBI taxonomy): Eukaryota > Metazoa > Chordata > Mammalia > Pholidota > Manidae > Smutsia > Smutsia gigantea. The sequence goes on along the minus strand of JAVSCE010015170.1, from coordinate 244,246 downwards.
CTAAGAGTGAGAGCTGTAGGAGGTGGAAAGGAGAGAGTGGTCTGAGAAGGCGCCAAAGAGGTGTTATTAGGGTTATGCCTTGAAGAAAGGATTAGACTCGAATCACAGGGAGGACCAGAACAGAGAAGTGTGAGGCCTGTTAGTAGGAGAGGGGACATGTGGCTGGGCCGGAGTGAGGAGGCCTTGGAGCAGGTGTGTAACGATCTGAACGAGTCGCATTTAGCACGGACTGTAACTCCACTCCTCATGGTAAGAGCCTGTATTCATGGTCACGGTCAATACACAGAAGACCCTGAGTTCTACAAAGAGAAACACACACACTTCCAATGAAGAGATCTTAGTAGAACGCTAAAATATATTTTTAAACAGTTATGGATGCATTTATCCTTTTTGCCCATAGGTTTCACTTCCAAAAGTTTATCCTAAATTATAATTAGCTGCACAAGTACAAAATATATATGCATTTCACAGGCTAATTTGTAACAGCAAAAGACCGGAAACAACCCAGACGTCTGCTTTCAGGAGACGGGGTGGAATAACCAGGGGGCATCTGCACCCCTGAGTCTAGTGGAGCCCATAGCTTTGTGGGCTCTACTCCACATGTCTTCAGACTTGTGTGCACGAAGAAGACATCCCATCTCCAGCGTCTGCCTTGCGTTTCTGGTTTCCTCCCTCGGCTTTTTCTGAAGGGAGACCCTCACCCAGCCCTTGCTTAGGATAGCCCAGAAGTATGGAGGATTAACTGGGGCAGCCCTCAACCAATAAGGAGAAGGGAGTCAATGGATTAATGACGCAGCCTCCCACCCTCTGGAGGAGTATTTGTGGGGCACATTCCTCATGGTTCCTCAGAGGGCCACCAGGGATTGGGTTCCGGTTGCCTGCTCTCTCCCGACTCTCTTTCATCCCTGTCTCCCCTCCTCACTCCTGCTTCCCGGGACCACCTTCCAAATAATCTACCTGCTGCCAAGACCTGGGCTCAGGTCTGCTCTGAGGGGAACCCAAATGAAGCCACATCCTAAAGAGCGGTCTCCTTATAAACTCCAAAATATAATATGGCCTAGATTTCAAATTTTCATAGAAAAAAAAAAGGATAGAACAGTCTACATCATATGCTGTACTTTGTGTAATAAAGGTGAGAAATAAAAATATATACAGTACAAATATCTGCTTATATGTGCAAAAATGAACTATGGCAGAATAAGCCAGAAACTAATAACAGCGAGCGTCCAGAAGAGAGAGCGGGGCAGAGGATGTGGAGCAGAGAGGATGGAGGCAGAACTTCCCTGTGCATACCTTTGTATACAGCTTTAACTTCTGAACTCTGTAGATGTTTTACATGTTCAAAAATTAAATTAAATGTGTAGAAATAAGCCTGGTTCATGATGGACAGAGGAAAATTGCCCTGTTGTCACTCCTGAAGTGTTAGTAGTTGAGAGACCAGGATGCCGTCCCTGGATCTGACGGAGTTTCGTGGCCGGCTCTGTGGTGAGACACCTTGAGCTAAGTCACCAGCGTAACCAGTGGCAATGAGTAGAGTTTGCTCGTAACCAATAGCCTTTCCTGACTTTGTGCTGCATGTGGGACTCTGTCCTGGTGCTTTGCCCCTACTGTCTCTTTTACACTGTAATGCGTTATCATGTGTTATTATGCCACTGAACCAAGATGACAAGATTCATTAAGAAACTAGATTTTGAACTCAGTTTCTTTAATTCCACTCTAAGTAATAATAACATTTTTGAGGATCTACCATGTACCCAGCTCCATCCAGGTAGTCTTTTTTCTACCCTGTGAAACAGCCTTGGACAATGAAAGGGTACCTTCTTCCTGCACAACAGTAGAGGCCAAACTTAGGGTCTGCCTCCCTTTTCCCCTGCCTTGGTAGATGTTTTAGATCAGAGCTTAATTACTTTAAATATATCCAAATTGATATGCAGATAACACCTGGGAAGAGTCACCCCGGAAGCTGTCAATCATAATCATAAAATATCTTTGTAGCTTGGTATAAATAATAGATTTCAGTGACCTTAGGCAACATGACTTCTCAGGGTCTGACTTCTCTGTGAAGTGAAAGATTAGATTAGAGCAGGGTTTCTCAACAAGGGCACTACTAACATTTGGGGCAGGGTAATTCTTTGTTGTGGGGAACTGCTCTGTGCTTTGTAAAGTCCTGGCCTCTGCCCACTAGATGCCAGTAACCACCCCTCCCCCCCCACCCCCCACCCAGCTGTGGCAACCCGAACTGCCAAAGCCCTTTGGGGAGTCCCCAGTTGGGAGTCCCTGGACTAGATGATCTTCGAGGTTCCTCCCATCTCTGACGGTCTGTGAGTCTGGGATCAGAAGACAGGACATTGCGAGGAGGAAAGGGAAAAGAAGTGAGGGAGGGGGGCAGTGAGCTGGGAGCAGTCTCTCCAACCTTGTGAAGCAAGACTCATCCAGCGCAGTGACTGAGCTGGGAGTGGTATCCCTTGAAATGGAATCTCCTTCAGCTGATAACTCTCATCCTCATTGCAGCTTCTGTACCTAAGAAGGTGAGTCTCGAGGATACCAAGCCAGCACCAGAATCAGTGAGGACAACAGAATGCAGCAAAAGCCTTTCCCTGGAGCCAGGCACCCATCTGGAGGAGAAGAAAACCTCAGAAAGCTCCCTGGACTCTCAACATGCAGGTGAATTACAGAAGAGGCTGGATCCAGAGAAGGCGGTGGACAAGGGACAAGAGGCTGGCCAGCTGGAGTCCAGTGCTCTGCCTGAGAGCCCCAGGACCAGAGCTGAAGTGGGGTTTCTCCATGAGATGGTAAGGTGAACTCTTGTTCCCAAGGGCTCTTGGTACAGCTTAATGTAGAGTTTGTTTGTTTCTGTTTTTTTTTTTTTGAAGAACTACTTTCTGCCAAGGGGACTTTAGGAGGGAACTTTCTAATCAGGTCTAGGCTTTTTTTGCAGTGGACTTTTCAGAGGGCTCACAGTGAAGAGAAGGAACCATCTGGCTCAGATTCCCTAGGACAGACCTGACTGTAAACCACAGCACACCCTTGAGGTGTGAGGACATTCAGTTTTGGAAGTAGCACAAAACCTGTTTGTCATATCCCAGTCCCAAATATCACCATTCCTGGGCCCAGCTCTATTCTTCCAGACATCCTGGATAGACAGTTGTATACACGTTTGTAAAATCATCTGTCAGATTCAGGATCCATTCCTTCCTCTTATGCTTCTGAAGAAGTTGAAACATGATGCCAGAGCTTACTTAAGCTCTTACACATTTGAGATGTTTTATGGGATGTCCTTGTATAAGATGAAGGTGTGAGGAGGTTTTCCAGGGACATCCAGGGAGGAGTCCTGCATTTGGGAGGCAGTTCTGTGACCCAGATGGGCACCAGCCCTGCCTTCTTGGAGCTGACAGCTTAGTAGGCAAAGGCCATTAATCCTACATAGGTTCTAGGGTGATGTGCAGTTACAGGGTTCTGTGGGAGCTTATAATGGGGGACCCAACCAAGTCAGAGGAAGGAGGGGAGTCACTCGGAGCAGGGCAGCCTTCTATGAAAATCAGACCTTAGACTGAGAACTTCACTGAAATAAAAGGGTAGGGGCAGAACAGGAAGGGAAAGACTTTAGGTAGAGAGGGTAAGAGGTGCCATGACTCTGAGGTGGGAAAGAGCATGAAACATTCAAGGACCAGGAACAAGGCCAGAGAATGGGAATGTGGGGTAGAGGGAGTGGGGCTCAGAGGGCAGCAGGGGCCAGGCCAAGCCACATCAGGCAGGGCTTGGAAGGGATTCGGAGATCAACCTAGGAGCAATGGAAAATCTTCTGATTTGTCCACGAATGGCTTGGAGAAGGGCAGGAGAGGAGGCAGGTATGCCAGTTAGCAGGTTAGTATGTAGCAGACCAGGTGAGAAAAGATGGCAGCTTAGACAGAAATGGAAGGCTTCACGAGCTGCTCAGAAGGTGGAATGAACTGGACTTGGTGGAGGAGGGGGTAAGAGTGAGGAAGAAGGAAGAGTCAAGGACACCTCACCGGCTTCCGATCTGAGCAAAAAGATGCACTATGGTCCACTTACTGAGATGGTGGAGAGTGGGGTGGAGGGGAGTGTAGATGCTCATTTATTTCTTAGTAAGAGATTAATGTAGGTGCTGAGGAGAGTAAAAGGCAACCCTGCCCTGAAGGAGGGCAGAGCTTAGGAGGTGAAATAGAAATGTATACAAATAAATGCAATCCAGTAAAATCAGATCTCAAAAGCACGCCTGCCTTTTGACAAAGTAACCTGCTCCTGGAGAGTCCCCTGACCCTGAAGGAAATAACTCAAGAGAAAATAATGAACCCATTTCATTTCAACTGACCTCTTACTGAGCAACTCACAGTATACCAGGCTCCATTTAACCTTGAGGAACCAAGGATGAGTAGACACAATTCCTGACCTCAGGGAGCTCACAGCCCTTTGGGAAAGATAAGCATCAAATTACCCATAATATGAAACGTGATCAGAGCCAGGTGTGAGGTGATGTCAGGTTGGGGGCAGGTCAGACTTCTCAGAAAGGCCCACAGCCCCACAGGATGGAGATGGCTTTCAGAACCATTTCTCCTTGGGTCAGAATTAGGCCTTGAGACAAGAAATGAGAAGAACTGAAGTTTGTTTTCCTGGTCCTGACCTGGCCTGCCTGCATCCGTGTCCTGTCCGCAGCTTTGGGCTTTGGGTAGGGAAAGGGAGGAGTCAAACCTAGAGAAGCTGGACTTGAGGAGAGACCAGGACAGCAAAGACAGCAGAGGAGGAGGCACCCTATCACACCAACAGTGGTTATGCGTGGGTAGCAGGAATATAAGATTTTGCTGGTTTTTAATTATCCTTTCTTTTTATATGCTTTGAAATTTTTTTCCAATGGAATAGGTATTTCTTTGGTATAAGAAAAAAAGGCTACATTTATTTGTTTGGAAAGCAGATGTCAGGGCAAGAGTTAGTATTTTCCTTCTGCTGGGAGAATCTCATCCTTGCGTGCCATACAGTAAACTTGAGGTTAAATGAGACCAGGGGTTGGTTTGTTTTATAAGGCAGCTGTGCACAGAGGTTAAGCGTTTATGTGCTGGTGTAGACAGAGCTGGATTTCAATCCTGGGCTGCTACTGTGTGACTTAGGTAAATTGTTTAATCTGTTTGAACATAAGTTGCCTCATCTCTGAAGTGGGAGTAGTTGTAACAGTACTTGTCTCAGGGCTGTTGGGACAGTTCAACAAGAAAATACAGTTAAAGTGTGTTCAGGACATGATGAGCACCCAGTAAACACCCACGGCTAGAATTAGCGCTGTATCCTTTATTTGCAGTTGCCCTGCGCCAGTCTCTTCCCTCGTAACGGGAAACAGGGCGGATGTCAGCGCAGCGATTTCTGGGTTCTAAGATACTCAGTTTCTCCATGTTTTTCAGGATGAAGATGATCTGGCCAACGCCCTGATCTGGCCTGAGATTCAACAGGAGCTGAAAATTATTGAATCTGAGGAAGAGCTCTCCTCGTTGCCACCGCCTGCTCTAAACATCAGCCCAACTCAGCCAGTTCGGGAGTTCAGCCCAGTGGTGGCACCCCCGGACCTTCCCGGGAGCTTGCCTTGTGGCTCCACCCCAGTTCCAGTCTCCGCCCCCCTAGAGGAGGGGACTAGGGACCCATCCAATCAGAGCACACAGGGGGCTTCCACGGCAGCCAATACAGAAAAGGTCGAGACAACCTGTAACCTTCTTAGATGTGTTCCGGAAAAGGGACAGCGCCCAGACCCCACCAGCCTGGCTCCTCTGGAAATAGTTCCATTTGAGACGGCTTCTCCACAGGCAAGGGAAGAAGTGGGAGACCCAGGGAATCTGTCTCCTCGCCTCCCGCCTGCTCCACCACCTCCAACTCCTCTGGAGGAGGCGCCTCGAGTCCAGCTATCAAAGGGTGATCCTGAGAGAGAAGACTCTTCCAGGAATGTGAGGACAAGTCCATATACAGACCAGCTGAAGTCCAAAGGCAGCCCTGGGGTCCCCAGCCTTTGTCGAGGAGATGAGATTTCTTCAGGACAAAGCGAAAAGCAAAATTCAGAGAATGCTGCTCCTGAAGCAAAAGGCTCTGATTGTCCAAGCCCCACAAGGAAGGCTGAGATCTCCACACAAGGAGAGGGGCACGTGGCCCATTCAGTACAGGAGCCCTCAGACTGTGATGAAGACGAAACTGTGACAGACATTGCCCAGCATGGCCTGGAGATGGTGGAGCCATGGGAGGAGCCCCAGTGGGTGACCAGTCCCCTTCACTCCCCCACCCTGAAAGATGTGCAAAAGGCCCAGGGGCAGGGACCCCAGGGCCACCGATTGGAGAAGAGGCTTTCCCACAGGCCCAGCCTTCGCCAGAGCCATTCTCTAGATAGCAAAACCACAGTTAAGAGCCAGTGGACTCTGGAGGGGCCCTCGTCTAGCAGCTGTGCCAGTCTTGAGGCAGAGAGGAATTCTGACCCTCTGCAGCCCCTGGCACCCAGGAGAGAGATTACTGGCTGGGATGAGAAAGCCCTGAGGTCCTTCAGAGAGTTCTCTGGCCTGAAAGGGACAGAGCCTCTTCCTAGCCAAAAGGGACCAGGCGGATTGCAGCCCAAAACAGCAGAGATCAACTCTGTCAGCCCAGCAGAGGGGGAGGAACTAGGGACACACCTGGGGCACAGCCACCCTGAGATGGAGCGAGGTAGTGTTCCTGGGCCAGACAGCAGCAAGGAGAATTCACCCAGTGTGCAGGACAGCACCTCGCCTGGACAGCATCCCCCAAAGTTACAGCTAAAGAGCACTGAGTGTGGGCCCCCAAAAGGGAAGAATAGGCCTTCTTCCCTCAACTTGGACTCTGCCATTCCCATAATTGACCTCTTCCGGTTTGAGAATGTGGCCTCATTTGGTTCATCTGGATTGCAGCTCTCTGAGCCAGGAGCCCCGAAGGTCACGTGGATGACCTCATCTCACTATAAGGCAGACCCATGGAGCGTTTCCCCCCCGGACCATCAGGATCTGGACATTGTTGCTCATGCCCTGATGGGCCGCCGTAACTCAGCTCCCGTGAGTGTGTCAGCCGTGAGAACCTCCTTCATGGTCAAAATGTGCCAGGCTAGGGCAGTCCCAGTCATCCCACCCAAGATTCAGTACACACAGATCCCACAGCCACTGCCCTCTCAGAGCTCAGGGGAGAGTGGGGCTCTGCCTCTGGAGAGACGCCAAGGGGAACCCAGCTCAGGTGGTGGGACCTCTCAGAAACCTGCCAAAAGTGATTCTGTCTCCTCCTTGGAAAGCCCGAAGGAAGAGAAGCCCAAGCAAGACCCAGGAGCCACTGAGTCCTTGCCAGTGGATGCCACTACCTCCCATGTGTGTGAGGGACCCACCCTTCCTCCAGAACCAGGCTTGGCTAACCTGCTGTCCGCCCAGGACGCAGCTGTGCAATGCAGAAAACGCACATCAGAGACAGAGCCATTTGGCGACAACCTTCTTTCTTTAAAAATAGAGCGACCATCAGGGGGTTCTAAGCCTTCCCACAGGTCAAGGCCAGGAAGACCTCAGAGCCTAATCTTATTCAGTCCCCCCTTCCCCATTATGGACCACCCACCCCCTTCATCCACAGTGACAGATTCTAAGGTCCTGCTGTCCCCTATCAGAAGTCCCTCCCAGACGGTTTCCCCTGGCCTTCTTTGTGGGGAGTTGGCAGAAAACACATGGGTCACACCAGAAGGGGTTACACTTAGGAATAAAATGACCATCCCTAAGAATGGCCAAAGACTAGAGACCTCAACCAGCTGTTTTTACCAGCCCCAGCGGCGATCGGTGATTCTGGATGGAAGAGGTGGGAGGCAAATAGAATGACATCAGCTCACTTGCTGGTGTTTGAAAAAATATCATGATTCATCAAGTGGAAGTTATTACAGAGCCAACTTGCCATTATTCCAGTCACAGGTTATCCAAATTTGGGCTTATTTTGGCCTCTTCTCTTTCTTCAGCCTTTTGACCATTTATTAGTCCATTTGTTAGAGAGAGGTCAAGGGAAGGATCAAGAGATAAAATTTAGAGAAGTCCATAGAAGCAGTTGGGAAAGGTCAGGTAAGGGAAGAGGATGGAACGCCTGCCTCCAGGGAGCCTGGGGGCCTGTCTGTGGTGCATTATTCCCCCGTTGTCATTATCTATTACTGTGGAGCATTGGCGTCGATCATGTCTTTTGAAAGAAAGTGAAATCCTTTGCCTGTTTTGGAAAATGTTGCTGTTGAGGATTGAAGGCCTCCTCTTTACTTCATGCTTTTTAATGCTCTTTAAAGCATGTGTTCTTTTAGACCAGTTTGCTGATAAGCCTTCTACAAGTGTACCATCCAGAAGAGAAGCAGATTTGGAAATGCAAGCTAACATACACTTAGATATCCAAGTGGGTGAATATACCCATCCTCTTTCCCAGGAATCCTTGCAGACCTATCCAAGATGGCTCTGTACACCGGCACAGAAGATCAGGATCTCTACCCAAGAGCCAACTCTGAGACTGTCCCAATCTAAGAAGTCTTTCTGGCTCTGGCTTTTGTTAATTTGGGACTCCCCCTGTTGTTATCCTGACCTCTGACTTATAAATCTAGTAGCTGGGCAGGGTGGGGGCTGAGCTGAGGGTGATCTCAATGAAATATGCTGAATCTTCACTTGGGTATGCAATAGTGACGTGAACTGATCGGCTTTCCTTCCAGGATCAGAGTCCAAGAACAGGAAGTCATCACAGAGAAAAGCCTCATACATAGGCAGAACTACACTCCAAACTTAGTATGTTTAAATTGGTGGGGCATTAGCAGAAAACATCTCTAGCTCAGCTTCACTCTCCTCCCACACTAGGCTGGGACCAGCAGCACAGAAGAGGGTGAGAGGGGAGCCCTGGGAGGGGAGGGAAGAGCCCAGGTGGGGTGGCCATCACTACCGCTTGATGACAGCTGTCCTGAAAAGGTATTTCATTTAATGAGTGGATGCTTTCTCTTTCCCTCCATTGCTCAAGAGCAGATTTGAGGCACCCCTCTCCCTTCCATAATCTCCCTCATCCACCACCCACCCCAGGCACCAAGCTTGCTCTTCTCCTGTCTACAGCAAGCAGAAGCAATAAACCATCTGACTTCAATTAGAACTTCCAATGGTTCTTTTCAGTGGGTCAGAGGAAGGAGAACGAATATAACATGCTGGCAGATTGTGGGTGCTCCCTCAAAGTCAAAATCCATTAGTGTATCAACACTTTCAGACCTTCTAAGACAACTGTCTAGTTTGAGAAACCAAGAAAAATAGACCTACTTTTAGCCCTATGCATCTCTTCTCAGGTTCAGGCCTGGCTGAACTCTGTCCAGAAGCTCAATCATTGCAGCTGTTTCTCTAAGGTTCTGGCAGTACCTCCGGGCAGACCTCACAACCAAGGCTGGTGCTGTGCTGGGTAGGAGCTGAAATGAAGCTACCTCCTCCAGAAACTGGAAGCTGATGCCCTGCAGCAGATACAGATTCCTCTCACCTTTCTTTCCTGATATGTCTTACACACAGTTTTGAAATCTTGTTCTTTACCTTTTAATTGAAGCCAGTGTTCTGTGGCGGGGATAACTGGCAGGCCAGCTGATGAGTTTTGCTTTCAGAGGGCACTGAGAGGAGTGAGCAAGGGGAGCAGTTAGCAGGCCTTTAAGTGTTTTTGCATTCTCATTAGGTGAGCGAGACACTGGCCCAATACCAGTGAGATGTCAACCCACAAGAAAAGTCCCAGGGTATAGCATTTCCCACCACCTAGGCAAGCAAGGTGAAGAAATACAGTGGTGACAGATGAGAAAGGCCATGATTGGATGTGAAAAGTACATTCCTGCCTTATCAGAAAATGGGGGCAGATAGGCTTTCTATCAGCCTCAGCGCACTGTGGTGTTCATGCTTTGATAAAGACCGTGTTCCAGTTAGAATGTACGAGGGAAGGAACTGCACTTTGCTTCACCATCAGAACTCTGAGCCAAGAAATGAAGTAGTTCAGCTATTTTATGATTATGTTAAATTTATGTTTGTAACACCAGAGGATATTTATTTGAGGATAGACTGAGAAGCCTACTTGCATATTAACAAGAGCTCAATTTGGGGCACCTCAGTAGATTTATTAAATGACTGCCATGTTCCTTAGACTCTGACATCTTTTGTTGGTCACATCACCTTCAGGAGCACAGGTCTGTGGAGGCCATCATGAGGCACGGTGACAACTGTCTGGAGATATTCCCTACTCTGAGCTTTTCTAGCCAGTCGATCTGGAAGGCCGTGGATGCTGGCTTACCTTCTCAGTGTCCTGCTGCTAAAATGTGGACTTCTTTGATTCTTACCCAGCCTGCCGACTGTCACAAACATTCCCCAACTTCCTGTGGGCTGGAGCTTGCCTGGCGCTGAGGAAATTACATTCCATGGCACAGAAAACTCATATTTTTCCCCTGAATCATTATCCCAGGTTTCTGGAGATTGTTTGCTCACCCACTTGCAGCTGAAAACGAAGCCCCTGCAAATGGCTGGGTGGGACTCAGACTGCCTGCTCTCACAGGGCAGGGACACAAGAGGCACTGTTCTCCTTAGATTTACGTGGTGCCCCAGAAAGTGCTACCGAATCTAAGTTCCAAAGGGCTCCTTCAAATCAACTTATCAGTCCTCATAATGGGGTGGTTTTCAATGTTGAAGTGAAACGCATGTCCTAATGTTGTCTTCCGGTGTTAATGGTTGCTTAAGAAGATAATAGCCTATATTTATTGACAAAATGGCCCCCCTGGGCCACCTTTTTTTTTCTTTCCTTTTGGCCAAAATGGACCAGATAGAGGGAATTTGGTTTTTATTCTCTGCTGCACATGGAATATGAAGAGACCTGATCAAGAACCCCATTAAGATACTGTTAGCCTGATCTAAGCCTTAAAATTCAAAATATTGGCCAAGCAAAATTTGGGATTGTGGAGAAATTAAAAAATGTGAACATCATCCTCAACAAATAATATTTATCAAGAGCTCATTAATATTACACTGGGTACCTTGTAGCTCTTAAGTCCTTGAAGAGTCTAATGAAAAAGGGGAGAGAGGGTAGCAAATGAAAGAGCCTGTAAACAACCAGGAGCAAGACTTAGAACAATTAAGTTACCAAATGAAAGTAGAAGGGGGGCTAATGTAGCAGCTAGCTTCTTTTAATAGGATTGTTAATAGTGTCCAAGTTACCTACTGACTTTAATCAAACCCAACTGCAAGTCCAATAGAAGGTACTAAGGAGACACTCAGGTGTTTAGCATTTGCTTTGATTGTTTAAAAAATTAGAGAGTGGTGGCTAAGAACAAATAGTTCTGAAGTTTTGTGTGGTCTTAATTGGTTTAGTTGTTAAGTCCTATTGGCTGTCAGCAAATGAGCCAGGTAATACCAGCTATCCATACTCCTTGGAACGTCAGCTCAAAATGTGGAATGACAGATTGTTGATGGAAGTTTTAGAGACTTCCATCATCACAAAATGGGCTACCTCTTGTTGATAATGAAGTCATAGGCCCAAGGATATACTGTTACTGTCTAATGTTCAGCACGATAATCCCATTTGACTAAAATTGGGTGACACAGTCATTTGTCTACACAGGCCTTGTGTTCCTGCCCAAAGAAGTACTGGGGAACATAACATTCATTTGTCTGGAATGGGAGGGGTTCAGGTCAGATCAGGTCAGATCCAACTCCCACCAGGATTGATGAGGTCCACATTCTAACATGGCCTGTCCTATCTGATGACAACATGAACCTTGGGGCTGAGTGTTGCCAGGATGATGACTTTAGGCACTTCCAGCAGGAAGGTCAGATCAAAATGTGGAGTGACAAAGACTGTTCTCCTTTGTCAATACCTTTTCTAGCAAAGTCATACCAGAAGAGGGAGCAACACCTTTCCAAGCATGGAGAGGAATGGGAGATGGTAGAAGGGTAATTGCCTGAGATCAGTATTGGTCTAGATTCTATAAAATTGGGGGCCACAACAGATTGCCTGGCATATAGATCATTTAGTACCCTTGAGGTTTGTGAGTAATGCAGGGATCACCTCTCCATGAGGATGAAGGAGGATGTAGCTAAATATAAGAAACCCACGAAGTACATAGCCAAGTGTTTTACTGGATGAATCATAATGCTTTGCAATAACTTAATGCCATAATACTTCTTGGCTTATAATTCTGCAAGGTAAAGCACTTTTTCAAAGAAGTCTGTTAGAAATCTGCATGATTTAAGCTGTTTGTTGAGCTCAACAAATATGTTTCCAAAGATATAATCAAAATGTTTTTCTATTGATTAAAGTATAAATATTAAATCTACCCATAGAGACATTTAAGTGTAATTAAAAGATTGTTATGCTTTAAAAATGTACCCTAATAAATGATATAAAATATAATGCTTATTATGATGGCACTATGAACCAGGGGATGACATGAGGTCGTCAAAATCAGTAATAGGAAAAAGGGGATAAGGGGATCAAAAGCATGGGGCTTGTTGTTCTAGTTGTTCTGGTTGATGTCATTTTTCTTACTTCAAAGTTTGGTCTCACAGCAAAAGTCCTGATGATTTGCTTTGGTAAATTTTTCCTGTTTTTGTTATTTTACCTTGTCATAATTGTCAAATATTTGCAACTTCACTTACTGTTGCAATCATACAGGTCACCTAAGATACCCAGTATAAATTAATGGATACTATAATGCAAAAGCAGAAGGATAAAAAGAAAGCGATTGCTTCCCCAAACTCTGGCAGCTTCAGGAGTTATGCGAGTCCACCTGCACTGATATGAATTCAATTTTTATATTACTTGAATCCAGGAGGACTATTCTTTCACTTAAGTGATTATGTTAATGATGCTCTGGACGGGGAAAAACCAAAAGTTTGCTATCCAGGCATATATTTATCACATAAGGGGTAGGGGGTGCTCAGTGGTCAGAATCGCAGGCCCTTAGAAAAATCATGCAACCTAGGCTCATGAACTAGGGATATGTGCAGTGAAAAATATAATTGCCAAGGAGATACAAATACTAGCATTTTGTCAACGGTATTCTTAGAACTTACACTACTTAGGCCTGCTCCTGTCTTCCTTTATTACTGCCCTGTTTGCCTTTCTATCCTGTCTGCTCCCAGATTCCCACTGTCCTCTGTCTTGCTCCTGAATCGCAGGCCCACTGCCCCCAGCTGGCAATATACCAGTTGCCCCCACTCCTAATCTTTCCCCCAGTTTCTCTAGACTCCTCCTCTCCTTTCAGCCCCAGTTTCTTCGTTGTTGCTTCCAGTTCCTGGACTTCCATAAAGCCCAAGGACACTTCTTTCCCTGCATAAAAGGGTGCACATTTATCCCAAATTACAAAGAGCCAAGATGTTTTCTGTTCCCATTTCTGCTCCTGCACCGTTGTTTCTTCCCATGTCATACAAAAATCTCTATTACAAAATTTTTGGAATCCAGCTATTACCATTCCTTGTGGCCACAATTTTCCCAGAAGTCCCAGATTTCCCAGTCTTTGGCACCAGGCTCCCTCCCGGTTTCCTCTCTACCTCAACCACCACCATTCTGGATGACTTCGGTGTTCCCAAGGAAAACCCACCCCAATACCCCTGGCACAGTTGCTTATAGTTTCTACCTCTGCTCAATCTTGGCCATTTGCTTCTGGGGTTACACATCTGGCGATTTCACAACCCAGAACTCGGTGATCCTAAACTTCCATATTCCATTCTCTGAATTTCTCCTATCCTTGCTCCTTTCTTTCTTTTACTTGCTTAATATTACTAACACCTGACCCAGCCCTCCTCCTTCTGACACAGTACTCCCACCAGGCTTCATTCCTCCCTAGCCTTTCTAGACCCCAATGCACATCATCTCGATTCCCACCAGCACCATTAACAACCTTGACCACCAGTCTTTCAGCCACACCTGCTGGACAGACCTCCAAACTAGCCCCAGGACTCTTACCACCTGTGTTCTCTACCCTTTTACTGTTTGTATTTGACTTAGGCCAGAGAAAATCATAAAACACGGTATGAGAGCCTTTGGAAATTACAGTTCACTACCCCAGCAGTGGCCTCATTCCCCAAACTCACCAAGGCTATTTCACTATTCTAAACCCCCTCACTTGAGTCCCTCCCCGAGACTGCTTCTATTCACAAGTTTGTTCCATCAGATGTGTTCCTACGACCTTCCACCAGTACTTTCCCTCACCCACGTAAGCGTTTGCCGAACCTCGCCTCTAGCTCGGAGCAAGTGCTATTTCTCTTCCCAAGAGCTTCCAAGAATTCCCTTTCCAATTCACTACTCTTAGACTTCCATTTTCTTATTCATTTGAAAGCTGCCTCTTCCTCTACCCTTAAGTGTTGTTACTCACCAGAATTCTGTCCCTCCTTCTCTTCTCACTCCACATACTTCCCTTAACGTTATCTTACTCATGCCCATGGCGTTTCCTATCACCCACACAGTGGCATCCCACCCCCATTTTCCCTTACATGGACTTTTTAAACGGTTGTCTAACTGGTCTCCTTGCTTTAAGTCTCACTGAAGTGCCACATTCTCCAAACCTAGTCTACATACTGCCGCCAAGTGTCTAAGATAAGATAGTGGTTCTCATCAAAATCACCTGAGAGTGTGTTAGAACAGACATCTGGGTGCCATCCAGGGTTTCTGACTCAGAAGCTTTGGGGTAGGGCTTGAAATTTTCTATTTCTAACAAGTTCCCAACTGGGTGACACTGCTGCTGCTGGTCCAGAGATTACATTTGGGAACTACTGACCTGAGAACTCTTTGGGTCATTAGTCCTCAGTTTAAAAATCTTTCATTAGCTTTTAATGGACTTTTTAAATGGTTGGCTAACTGGCTTCAACTACAAAAATCCCCAGACTTCTGTCTGCTCAAGAATTACTTGGAAGTGGCTTGGGAAAGGTACGTTATCGGGTTCACCCTCAAGATTCCTACTTAGATCTAATGTAGTATCCAAGGATCACACATTTGAGAACCTGGGATCTACAAGATAATAAAACTCCAAACCGGATAATGTGAGATTTAAGTCCTTTTGTAAGCTATTCCTTGCCTTGCCCTCCAGCATTACTGAACTAGTTATGTTAAAACCTACTGCAAATCCATGCCGCTATTTTTGTATATCCTGTTCCCATGGCATGGACCCTCCCTCATCTATGTGCTGCACTCCTTGTCCTTCAAAATGAATCATGTTACTGCTGCAGGGAAGCCTTCCTTGACCCTGCAGCTCCCAAGCAAAGGTGACGACTCTTGTGCACCACCTCTGTAACTTGTCTGTACTTCTTTTACTCAGCACCTTTGTTAACAATTATTGATTTACTTGTCTGCTTTCTATTAGTTAATGAACTCTGAATATCACTCTCTCTGGCATCCAGCAGTGTCTGGCACATAAGAACTGCTTGGTCAATAGAAATGGGGGTGGGGCGGTGGTGAAGGTGACTGATGGTTGGGGGGAAGGAAATAAGTTAGGGAACATAACACGGAATCAAGAGTAAATAGGATACTGAGAAACATTTCCAATGTGGTTATGCTTGTGAACTACCCTCCTCTACTCAGACACATTTACCTACTTTAAGCCACCCAGACACTGGCAAACATCTTTCCTTTTCCAGTATCCAGAGTTCACCCAACTGATCTTTTGCCATACCACTTTTTCCACACACCATTTAATTTCCCAACATAAACGATTACTAAAGAAGGCCATTCTTTGATGGGTATGCATCTCCTATTCTCACCATCATCTCCTAAGCAAAGATGGTAGATGATGTCCTTTCACATGATTCATTAATAGATACCCAGGTAACAAGTAAAATCTCTCCCTTATTTGAATGTGGCATATACAAAAGACAGCTGAAATGGGTGCAGCATGTTGACTGACGGTTTTAGCTCCCTGATGCTGTCATATCTGGAAGGGGGGCCACTTTGCAATTCCATTAGCCAAAATTAATTTTTGTTTCTAATATTCATTTGTTTAGCCAGCCTGCCATCTTGTCCCCCTGTGCTATCCTTTAGGGTATAGCCAAGACAAGTCAAACCGCAGGGGGAAACATGCCTGCCTGCAAGACTTGTCTACAATCTCTTAATTAGTTATATGGGCTACTTTTCAATGACAGAACCAACCTGGGGCCATTTTATCAGACAGCTCTATTACCAGGCCAACCATTTGCTCTTAGCTGTCATCTCATCACGTTTGCTAGTCAAAAGAAGCATATCTCCAAGATCCTAAGGAAAGTATGTGACGGTAACTCTCTGCCCACCCCACTCCAAGAACCACCATAGTTAGGCTGAACCACTTTACACAGAACAACCAATATACTGGTTATCTTGCCATTTTTCCAATATACCAAAATTGTCTCCACCTCAGTACACTACCCTTGCTAGTACTGAATTCTCCCCAAAGCTATTTATATGACTGTCCTGCTTCACCTGGTCTTTGCTCACATATCATCTCCTCAAAGAAGCCTTCTAGCAATGCCTTTCCTAGCACTATTTCCTTGCCTTAATCTATTTATTCTTTGCCACATTACTGCCAGATGTTACATTATATATGAATTTATTTATGGCACATTTTGCACCACTAGCGCCCACACTGCAAGCTCTATGAGGGCAGGACCTTTGCATTTCCTATTCACTGCTATATCCATACTGCGGGGTGGTCAATATATTTGTTGAATGGCTAAACAGACTCAGACTGAATGCCAAATAATGTAACTTTTTTAAAAAAGGATACACATCAAAATACTTAAGGAAACAATGGTTGATTTAAGCATAGCAATCCCCTTGGATAGCTGATACACACCTATTCCTCACAAGGCTGCCTTTGCTGAAAACCTGGTTCTGTCATTGCACTCTTCTGCAAAAAATTGTTTTCAGGGCCAGTTTATGAGTTACATGATTGGTCCTTTTACTTTATAGGTCATATTGTGATTTACCAAAAGCTTCATGGTGTATAAAAACCACTGAGCACAGAAAACATGTGAGAATATGTTTCAGGCTCTCAAGACAAGGCCTCGGAAGTTGAGATGACTAGTAACCTCAGCTGACTTAAGTATATCACTTCTCAAGAACATGTACTGAGAAGTGAAAAGGGTTAATGCCCCCAAACATCAAGCCTCTGGAGAGTGAAGTTAAATACACAGGTTTTTTGAGCACAGATTAAATTATCTGAGGACAAAGAAGCAATTTCTCTTATTTCATCTGTGCTCCTAACTCCAAACATGCTGCCATAGGTGGGCTGCTACTAGACTGCATCCAAGATAGTTTAGCTGAGGGCTCGCCCGTTCCTCCAGTTGCTCAGTGTCTTCAAGCCACCCTTCTCCAGCCCCAGGGCATGTACATCCACCTGCTCCCATTGATCCAGCTGCTTCCCCCAGGAGCGTGGGCACTCTAAAGACTGTCTGTCTTAAAAAGCATTATTTCAAACAGCTAACAATAAAAGGAAAGTGTTTATAGAGGCAAAAGAGTGGAAGAACAGGAGAAAATGACAGCAATATTCTCAGTTTCAGAGTAGCAGCTTATAAAAAAGTATATTTAAATCCTTTAGGGCAGAACAGAGCGCTGAGTTCCTATCTCAGAAATGTTTCCACCCAGTAGGCACAAGAATCCCACCCAGGACTACACAAGCCACTCCTTCCCTCCTGTACTCTGATCCGATTAGCCAGCAGAGGGAAACGAGAAGGGGTGCTGTCCAGCAACTCCACTCATCTCTCTTTCTGTAGCAATAAAGCCAACTGAGGATGGAAGAGAATGAGAAAGATTGGGAGGAAAGAAGACACACCAGAGGTACTGGGTCAAGCGATACGAGATGTGTTCACAAATGAATGAGCTATTCCAGAGCCATACAAACTATCTCTTTACTGGGGAGGCACACCTCTCATCTGTGTATTATTCAAATACACTAACACATGAAAGATCACATCACCTTGTTTATGGATACATTTAATATCCCTTACCCTTCCCGCCTTTCAAAACATAATAGTATACAAAATATAAAATATCTTAAATATTTATAAAAATCGCAAGAAAAAAATAGAACGTATGAAAATATTTTTATCTGAATTCTCCCTCATTTTTGAGAGGCAGCTTAGTTTGCCTTGAGTTCGTAACTGTTGAGTGGATAGGAGTATGCCCTGCCTAATACTATTCTGTCCCGGAGGAGCTTAAATAAAACATAGTAGTTGCAGAAGAGGATGAGAGCCATGGAAAGTGTGTGGTTCCACTTCTCCGACCGCAGCAAGGAGTAGAGCTGGTAGAAGACAACACTGCCCTCAATAAGGATAAGCAGATTTAACAGCCTTAATGGACGATGAAAGAGGAACTGTAAGGAAGTTAAAAAGCAAAACATTATTCCACAGAAAAGTAAAAAGACTCATTATTTTCATATTTTATCCTAAAATAATTTCATTATTTACAGGTTCCCATCTCCAACAGCAAATAGGTCTGCTTATTGGAAATCCATGAGGTTGTTTCTTGCTCTAAAGACTCCAACCCTTTCCTTTTTGTTCAAGGAATAACAAAATATATTTTATTTCAGTGCCTCTGAGACACGAAATGGGATGATGCTCAAAAGAACTCTGCCTCACGATTTTTCTTAGGTTGTACCTTAGGCATACATCTTATTGGAGACAGACAGAAATGTATTTATCTAAGACAGGGGCTGGATAAAGGACCAAATACGAAATATTTTAGACTTTCCAAGTCAAGAGGCAGAAACTGAAGATACTATGTAGGAACTCTTATAACCACTTCAAATGTAACCACTTAAAAATGTAAAAATCACTATTAGTTTGTGAGTTTTTCTAAGACATAAATACCTAAACTGGACAAGTTGAGGGGAGGGGAGGTATTACAAGTTGAAGCATCAGTAATTTTCTGAGTTTTCCCTTTAACTGTTTACCCATTGTGACTGACTACACCGCATATTTCTTATGTTCTTTCTCCCCCCTGGATATTGAGACTAGGGTGTACAAAGATGGACAATGAAGAAGGAAGGAAAAATTAGACTTTGGCTAAAATCATGGCTTACTGTTTTCACTGGCACCAAATTCTTCACTCTAAGAGGCTAATTCCTAGTTTACTAATAAAAATATATCATGAATAGCAGGCCAGAGGCTGCAGATTGCAAATTGTTGTAATGTTTTATATTAGATCTAAAAGATTTAGACTTCAAGGCTCACATCTGAGAATAAAGCCAAATTATCATGACTCTGAAAGGTAGCCAAGTTCGCAGGGTAGGGTCCTTCTTCAGGAGGAAGAAAATGTTTAATCTGGGTTTTATGATATATTCAATAATATACATAAAATTGGCTCAGCATTAATATTCTAAAAAGACTGAGGCAATTTCAGACTCTGTGACAATTATAACAATTAAAATCAAATGTGCTAGTAAGCTATAAACTGAGTAGAAAGGTGAGGTCAGACTATAAACTGTAATAGCTACAGGTAATAGGCACATTTTAAATGAATGTTCTCAAACTTCAGAGTGCCTAAGAATCATTTCTAAATATGCAAATGATGCAAATTCCTGGGATCCTTCAGAGATTTTGATTCATAGGAGTCCTGAAAGACTGTTTTTAAAGAGCTGGGTGATTTACGTGCAAATAGCCTAAGGATCACTTTGAGAAGTACTGACTTGGCAGTCTGCTCATGCAAAATCAGTAACAAGCTAACTTCCTTAATCCTTCTCTAGATTCCACCTGATTCTTAAGCTGCCCAAACCTAGCAAGGAAAATACTTATTTTTTCAAGCAGAAAATTCCAGTAAAATATCTAGTTATTGTAGGTTTTAAGGCACAGCATGGGTCAACAGAAGTCATTAATGGCCTATGGAATCCAGCTGACTGACTTAAACGCTCTGTGTAGAAACTAAATGCTTATGTAGTTAGGACTTAGGTCCACCCTCCATCTTAAGGCAATCCCACAGGAGTCCAGGAGATGCTTCCAGTCTCCTCATTCAAGGACACTTCACCTTTCCCGCATTCCTCCCAACCTCCTCCCTGCCCTGCCTTCCCCTCCCATGGTATTAACATCATCCTGCCCTGATGCAAAGTCCCCGTATTTAACTGGAAAGGCCCTTAGTAGCAAACACCTACAGAACCAGAAAGTCCATGCACCCTCACAGGAAACTGGGAGGGACAGAGAGGTGGATGGGATGGAGGAAGAAAGGGACTCAAGTATCTCAAAAGTATCTCCAATTCTTTTAAGAGTATGATCTCCACTCAAAGGCAATGCCCTGCACTGTGGGCATTTTTACTAACAGTCCCCTACATGCACCTTTTCCCCCACTCCCATCGATCAGCTGACCTTTCTCGTAAATACTTCTGCCTTCTAAAGTCAGAATTTCGGGAAGGCTGAAAAATCAAATAGAATATAATCCAAAGCGTATATTCAGATGGGAGAGAAGCTGGGTTTAGTGGGTTGTCTACTGCTTTTTCCTTTTTAACTTTTAAGCTTTTTTTCTTTTAATCCAGGAAAAGTAAAAGGCAGCAGATCATGGCACTTGTCTTTCAAAGGGGGATGAACATATTTTAAGGAGACAATATATATGAGAAATTAAAAAAATAAATAAGTACCATTACGTTGCTACCATATTAAATATCACTTAAGGATGCAGAGATACACTATAACAAGGTTACCGCTAAACCAAACTATTATAAATAAAAATTATATGATGAAAAAGGGAAGTTTAAAATAAGTTTTAAATGCCTGTTGTTTCAAGTAATACAAAACACAAAAAATTCCAGTGTAATTTCAAGCTGTTGAAGTTGGGTTAATGGTATTTGACTGTCTTTCAAAGATACTTTCTAAGGACAGGGGCCAGTATTATAGTAGTAGTAATAATTACAATGTATTAATTTCCTAGCATGTACACTACACACTGTGTTAGGTGTTTACACAAACAGTGGCCTTCTAACACTTAAGCTTACGTTTGAAAAGAAATAAGTGGTACTTGCATAAAAGCGGGCATGGGACACATCTGAAGGCACTGCCACATTGTAAGGCCCCATGGCTCTATACAAGCATCTGCTGTGTCGCACCAGCACACCTTGAGGCCATATTGTGTTTTCTGACCAACTAAAGAAGAAAGAAACACAATGTTAGCATACTGGCAATTACAGGTCTGGTGGTGTCTGGCAAGGCCAGCTATATTTCTATGGAAGGGATTAAGTATTCAAGGCTTCATCTACCTGAATTATGACAATACAGTAATTCCATGGTCAGACTGGAAGGAGTTAGAAAGGATTTGTTATTGTAATTTCATTGCTATGTAGTAAAGAGAGGTTGCAAAGTGATACAGTTAGCTCGGCCAAAGGACTTAAGAGGATTAGGAGAACAAGCAGAAATAAACGTTTAAGTAAGGTATCTGTGAGCCAGAAAATAGAGTGTAAGCAGGTGAACTGTCATCTCAATCCCAAGTGAGGGGAACCTACTGGTGGGAACGCTAGAGGGAACAAACAAGAAGAGAAAGTGGATGGCAATAAGGATAGTGGAGAAGTAGACACACTGTCAAACTCGTATGGCATCTCCTGTACAGTTACATCCCAAAAAGCTATAGAAAATCAAGTTTTATCACATACATACTTCAAATACCTCATATATGCAAGAAGCTACACAGAAGAACACAGAGACACACAAGATACTGACACACAGACTTCTTTTTACTGCCTTCTTGGGTTATTTTTACAGAGATCTCTCTAGGAAGAAGAAGTTATGGAAGAAACTTCATTCTTGCCAGCACCAATGTAATGGAGTTGGGTGGGAATGGGGATCTTCAGGTTAAGCTTTTAAAAAATCTAAGTTAAATTCATCTCTTCCTGATTTTGGAAAGGTTAGTTTCCTAGGTTAAGAACTGGGACAACATTTTATATATGTTAAAAAAAAAATTCTAGCACCCTGAAGCTTTCCCAGTTCAGAAATGTTCCGTCAGCCTTGCTCACACTTACCAGCATCAAAGTGATGATACACCTTATGGCCATGTGCCATCAGGAGCCTGAAGATGTACAGTACTAGCACTGTGGATTGTATTTTCAATTTTTATTGAAATTTGTCCTTTGCCCACAGTCGGGTTTCTTTTCAGCCTGGCCCAATCTCTTTCAGTTCCTGGGCTTGAAGGCCTGTGCTAATCTGTATCAGACATCAAGGCAGATAATTGAAGGGAGGACTCTGAGGGGGAGAGGGGAAGGGAAGGTCACCTCAATCTGTCCCACTTAATTAGGAAAGAATTTCTAGGTGACGAAATTTGTGAAAAGTTCAAATTATAAAAGGGAGGAAAATGAAGATGGTCCAGGTCTGTGAGAAAGGTATGATAAACGATTCAGAAGTGAGAGAGCAGAAGGGTTCTACAGTTAGCCATTTGGAATCATTGGGAACATGCAGAGAAATGACTGGTAAGGAGACACAATGAGATGAATACTCTGAGAGAACTCATTTAGGGACAGGTTTCATTTAAATATAAGAAAAGCAGGGAAACATTCATTAGCAAGTTTAGGAAGAAAAGAAAAAAATAATTAAAAATGCAGACAAGGAAAATTACTACAACAAATTTGCATTTTTTAGAAAGAAAAGATGAGAGAAGCAAATTCCAGCTGCCTAAGTATGAGATGTTAGCTAGTAACTAGCTTTGGCAATGAAAATGAGAAGATGAATTAGTCTTCTAAAGAGAATTACAAATATATCATGACTCTGTGAATTTGGGCAAAGGGTTAAGACTGTACAAAAACTCCAGTATTACAGCTTGGGAAACAAATTACACACTCTAATGTGACTGGGAAGTTGAAAGGTAGGAGGCATTTAAGGAGGGACTGGGGATGGTGGGAGAAATGAGTTAACGTCCCGGGTTCAGTTCAGAGTGACAAGCATCCATGTAGACAAAAACTAAAAACTGCATGTTCAAAGCCAAGAACAAGAATGACACACAAAGCAAATAAACATGATCAGCAGCGTGTAGGAAGGTGTGACATGGTTTTTTCTCCAGCCTACTCACATGTGCTGTGGAGCATTGCTGTAGGATCCATGTTCGAGTTTCTGCCACTTGCCCAGGTGAGCAGCTGATTTATGTAGCAAATCACAGTATTTGGATGGCAGCAGTTGTGTGGTGAGCATGACAAAAGCATTGATCCACACCATAATGAGGTGCTCGCATGACCAGCGCATGTCATAGTACTGGGTACTCTGCAAGAGATGAGGAAAGCAAGCGATGATCCATGCACTGGGAGCAAGAGGTCAGGGCTGGGTGTGTGTACAAACGCCCTGCAGACAAATGCCACACTGAGTCACACATGCACTGGTTGTCCTGCTGTCGGTGCAGAAAGTTCAAGAGCAGAGTCATCCAAAATCCTTCAAGCTGACTTTTCTGGCTGTATGAGTTAGGGTTGGGAGGGAGAGGCGATTATATTTTAAGTGCTTTGTTTCTAGAAGAAGCGAGTGCTCGCTGTGAATGACCACTCCGGCTGCAGATGTGTTTCTCAATGAGTGAAGGAAGGGCACTAAACTGTCCCAAAAGATTTTGGGCCCAAGTGGCCTCCAGACCATTTTTCTTTTCTACTGAAGTAAATTGAAGTTTAGATAAAAGTTAGATTAAATTCAAGGAAACTCCTGATAACCATGTTATGATCAACCACGGTAGGCTGGATTTCATTGAAACCTCAGTCTTCTTAAGCTACTACATACTGATTCTATAGTAAGTACAAGCTTTATTCTTCCCATGAAACTGAAAAAAAAAACTAAAAAAAAAAAGAAAGAAAATGAGAGGGGACCCCCACAGGTGCATCACATATATGCAAATACCTATCCACCAACCAGGAGCGGTATTAGTGCACTCCAGATGCAGCCGAACTCCACCATCCAGGCTGCCAAAGGGGAGACAGAGAAAAGGGGGATTAAATAAGATATACCTAGTTTACGTCACTCACACACACACCCCGGAAGCACATAAAAGCAAGAGACCACTTACCTTCACAAAACACAGGGGGAGAAACGCAACATAGTAGGCACTGAAGAGGGAGTTGAAGAGAACTTCCTTGATTCTGTGGTTGAAATCTGCTTTCAGACACTCCACTTCGTTGCGAATGAGGTCTGGAGACAGGGGGCAGCTGTGGGTGGGGATGGGCGTGGCATTATTAAACTGGTCTTTCAGAGACTCCAGCAATAAGGAGAGAAAGTCTTTGGACTTGGCCAAGCCACCCACAGTTGAGGTGCTTTCCTCTACCGCCTGCTGTTGAACAGCATAGTTATAGTCTGCGAGAAGAAGATGAGCTCTACTATCTTGGTGAAAACAGCACAGAGGAACGTAAACACCAAACCTGTAGATAAAGTTAAATATGAAAATGAGACCACAGATGCCTCCAAACATCGGCTCTTATAACTGTTAGCAAAATAGTCATGATTCACCAGAGTGAACGTAATATAACAGGGACTTTGCCGATGGTCAATTCGTTATTTGGGAAGCTCTTTAGACAATTTTTTCCCACAAAGACAATATATATTCATTGTAGAATAACAAGAAACTACAGAAAAATCACAATGACAAAATATAGATCACCTAGAAATAATAATTTCTGTAATTTTTACAATTGGGTGCAGACCTTATACTTTTTTCTTTGGGCATTGTGTTTATGTATGCTATATGTACTGAACATTTTCTCATGTCATTACATATTTTTCTGTAACAATTTTTAAAGATACTCTAGAGTTCTCAAATAAATGTACCATAATTTTTCCATTCCTCTCTTGTTAGAAACTTGGAGCTTATTTTCCCCTACCACAAGTTTCAATGGGATAATCACTTTCCCACACAGATATCTGTGTACATCTGGTAATTCTGAATGACCTGCCCTTGATTTCAAATTTCTGCTTCTTAGTAAGGGACTTCTCTGCCTCCCCACTAACTACATCACCCCCACTACTCCCACATTCCCCTGCCTGGTTATTTTTCTCCACTAATCTTTCCACTGTACATTTTACATGTCTAGCACGTTTTTTACTTGGGGGCTTTTTTTCTTGGTTTATCTTCCCCTCCTACAATGTAAGCTCCATGAACCAGAGATGTTAGCTTACTTAATTCACTGCTCTATCCTGATGCCTAGAGCAGTAGCTGAAACATACTAAGCACTCAATAAATATTTGATTGATTAATGAAAAAAATTCTGGAAGTACACAAATAAATTTGTATGAGTAGAATTACTTGGTTAAAGGGCTGAATATTTTTTGAGACTTTCTGTAACTTCTTATAGTTACTCCAACCCCTTCCTTTCTTAAGCATGTTTTAAATGCTTTTTCCAAGTCTTCCTTAAGTAACTTCCACATTGTGGAGGTATTGTAAATAAAATGGTCATTTCATAGACATAAATTCAGATATGAAAAATAGCAAATAAAAGGATATCTTATTTAGTTACACAGTTTATAAAAAATTAATAAAGGTCACTTGTTCACAGTTATCTATAGAGGGAGAAAGAATGAGCTTATTATTAAGTAAAAGGATGGTCAGTAGTAGCTCTCAGATCATTGGGAACATGCCTGGTGTAGTAGGATAGGAGGGGTAAATGTAGAAGTATCCACAAAACTCACACATGTGCAAAACTGTGAAGGCCAGAGAAGGCTGTAAGTTCAATATTGCTGAAACATAAACTGCACGTGTAGGGTGTGTAGTAGATTGTAATGGTGGCCCCATTTCTTTACCCTTCCTTGTAGCCTCTCCCACTGCCATTAACTGCACAACCCTCATTCTGTAGGTGACGTGACCCTGTTCTCTCCCTTTATTGGGTTCAACACTGTGACTTGTTTTGGCCAATGGGCTATCAGCAGACATGCTGTGATCAGAAGCTTGAAATGGTTTGCACTTTGGGGGTTGCTCTTTTGGCACCTGTTCACTTCATGTGACCATGTCCAGGCTAGCCTGCCAGAGGGTGAGAGACACATGGAGCAGAGCTGAGTTGACCTAGTCACCTAAACTGACTGCCAGTCCATTCCACATATGTGCTGAACCCAGCTAAGATCACGAGAGCCTCCTGACTTCCAGCTGACCTCAACACATGCATAATAGACACTTATTGTGGTATGCCACCGGGTTTTGTGGGGTTGTTAGAGCATTACGTGGCAACAGATAACTGTTACAGGTAGAATGAGAGAAGCTGGAAAGGTAACATCAAAGGCTTAGACTATGGAGAGAGTTGTAAATAGGTGTTTCCTGAAAAATTCTTTCAACCTGTTATGTTTAAAAGTTTCCATGATAAAATGTTGGTCAAAAAAAGTATGTAAGAAAATATGTAAGACTATGGGGCTTGAAGAGAGTATAGCTATTACATGAACCCAAAGATCAAAGTAATCTGACCAAAAAGGTACAACTGGCTGAGTCAGTTCATTCAGTAACATTAACCACCATTCATCTCAATACAGGCAGTTTATCAAGGGCCTCTATTTGGTGACAGAACTAATTAAAATATTTTCCACTGGTAGCAGAGCCACACCTCTCAGGTTTCTCAGGACAGTCCTGATTTATGCTTTTTGTCCTAATTGTATCCCAATTTAGAAAACAATTTACATGGTTACCCTACCCACAAGATTTTTTCCAGTTTTCTGAACTCTTGGTTTCTATTTGAAGAATTTCATTTTCCTCTATTTCACACTATTGTTTGCATGACCCAAATAATTCCTTAAAAGACTTATTAATAAAATGGTAAGACTGGAATACTCACGGGTAGCCAAGAAAGAGGAGATTGAGGACTGAATGGCTTCGGAAGAGATTGACAAGGGTCCAACAAAGTACCCATCCACACAAAGTGAGTAGCACCAAGCGAGCTGATATCAGAACCATGTAGTGAATCATAGATGCTGCGCCTGCCTTAGTGGCCTGCAGTTTAGAAAGCAACAAAAGGGACATTTTATAAATGACCATATTCAAAAGCAATGTGACTTAAGCAAGGACTTAGTAGATTTAGTGGAAGCTAAACTGCAAAAGGAAGGAAAGAAAGGAGGAAAGAAGACAAACTGCCCCATCTGCACTTTTCTCCCTTATTCTTGAGGATTCAGACTTCTTCAGGCACGTTAGTTGTTTCCTCCTTGTATTACCATCATGCATCATAAGTTCTTATGATACTATCTCATTTGTTTACTCTGAGGCTTCTCAAAGTATGGGCCGAAACCCCACCCATCAGAATCACTTGCACCACTTATTAAACGTGCAAATTCCTACTGACTTTCCTCACCAGATGTACAGAACAAAATCACCAGCCAAGTAGTCTGTGTATTAACAACCCACCAGGTGATTTTTATGTATATAAAGATAGGGAGCCACTAATCCATACTAAACTATAATGGCCTCAACAGCAGCAACAATGTTTCTGTTCTTCTCTGAATCCTCCCCTCAATCTGTTTGCTGGATTAATGTTTAATACATTACTGAAGCTTTAAAAAAAAAATCAGATCTTCTCTAATGCCTATATAAATAATAGCTTCTCTTTTGACTTTTGCAAACATGGAAATAATGCATAATCACTTCCAATTCTTTATACCACAGCTGTTCAAATATTTTCCTTTAATCCCAAATTTAAAAAACTGATTAAATATAGTAAGAACACATATTTGTCTAAACATACAACTCTGCAATGTTATTTTCTTTCAAAATGAACTGGGAAGGAAAGAATGAGCAAAATGCAGGGGAAAAATTACAGTAGATTCCTACAACCTCTACAACAGCAGTGTCAGAATACAGAAAGGGGGAAAAATTAGCATCAATTGCACATGGGAGGGGATAAGGAGCTTTTCAGGTCCCTCTTATTTACCCATTTCTTAGTTTATCAAACATACTATATAGCAAATATAATATATATGCAATGTATACTATTTATATAGGTACTTACTTATAAAAGCAAAAAGGCATTTAATACCATAATGAATTGCTTAAGTCTCAAACTGTGGAGAAGGTTCAAGCTGTTCTCAGCCATAGCAGGGGATATCATTACATATCACTCCTCTGATACATACCTGTAACAATGTAGGTCATGTGTCAAAGCCTACTGAGGGCATTTAGGCCACTGGAATTACTCCTCTCCCTCCATTCTCAAACGTTTAGGGTTAGAAATAAAAAAGGCTGCTTCTGCTCAATGTTAGGAGAGCAGATCTTAGATGTATTCATCATTTTTGCCTTATTCCCCAGCCCCAGCTCTTAGCTCTTAGTATCTGTGTGTAACAGTGGTAACCAAGACAAACAAGACCTCTGTCTTTATAAGGCTAACAAACCAAGAGAGATAAATATTAAGCTTAATTTACACAAAGAGTTATTTTTACAATTGTAATGAGTGCTACAGGAAAAGAAGGCTGCTATGGAAAGAAAGTAACAGAAGACCCTAACCTAGGGAAGGGAAGGCTTTCTGAGGAAGTGATATTGAAGCTGAGTTCTAAAAGATAAGCAAGAATTAACCAGGTAAGGTAGGAGTAGAAGAACACCCCCAACACTATGTTAGGTGAGAAGTACAGAATATAAAACTGTGTACAGACAATGTCCCAGACATCCATATATATTCTCTATGTGCATATAAAATTTAGAAGGAAATACACAAAAATGTGGTTCTCTTAATGGGGTTGTAGTGTTTTTAAATTCGTTTTATATTTTAGTGTTTTCCTTTTTTTTTCAATAAAATGTACTACTTTTCTATTTAAAAAAATAATTTTTTAAAAAGATAGTTGCCTCAGTACAGCACGGAGAAGACAAGTAATGACTCTATAGCATCTTACTGTGCTGATAGACAGTGACTGCAATGGGGTGCAGTGGGGGGTCTTGATAATATGGGTAAATGTTGAAATTGCAATGTTGCTCATATGAAACCTTCATAAGACTATATATCAATGGTACCTTAATTAAAAAAAAAAAGCAAGGATGCTGAAGTTAGGCGGCCTGGGCTTGAAATCAAGCCTCACTACTTAAAAGAAAGAGTTGCCTCAGGTTTGTGAAAGAATAGTTGAATAACTTTAGATCCTGTGCAACAAGTGAAGAAAGAAAGTTGGCCTGGATGTGAATAACCAGGGTCTGTCTAGTTGGAGAGGTATTCCTCCAGGAATAATATTGAGCTTTCTGAATTAATTACCTCCATCCTCTCCTTAAAATAGATTAATCTTTCTCAGGGTAGGAGTCCTTTCTGTGATATAAGCAAAAAAAAAAAAGAAGGCAAGCATATCTTAATGGAAGGAAGGAAAGATGATTTGTGATGGGTCTTATCCACCTAATAAAGAAATTTTAGGAAAAGAATCCCAATAGAGCTCTTATTTTTAATTTTTAAATAGGTAATACATTCACATTGCTCAAAACACAAAATATGTAACAGTGGTTGAAGCTTCCCTCCTACTGGTTCTGTCTCCCAGCCACCATCTAAGGAGCCCATTATTAGTTTGTATCTCCTTCTAGAGATAACGTCTTCATCTATAAGCAAATATATTTTTTTCTATCTGCCTCACTTTAAACATTCTTCTGTACTTTTGCTTTTTCACTCAGTATCTTAGGGGTTGGTACACAGGCATTTTTATCTTTTTAATGGCTGCATTCTGGTCCATTATGTAGATATACCCTGACTATTTAAACATTCTCTTTCTGCTGGATATTAAGGTCTTGGCAAATTTAGGTCTTTTACTAAAATCTGTTTAAATTTAGCTTATGTATTTTTTTCAGTAAGAAGTATAGGTTTCTTTAGAAAACAGCTAGTGTACTCTCCCATTAAGGTCATGCAAAAGCTGTCTAACTATTTAAAAGTCATTAGTAAAAGAAACAATAGGGTACTTCACATTATAGCCCTGTAACTCCAAGGTAGAAATCCCAGTTTTGAAAGATTTAACTAGACATACGAATTTGACATACAAGTACCATTTCTGAGTAACAACAAAATCATTCCCTACTTTAACAGATATAAACATAAAATTCCACTGAGTTCCTCTAAAGACAGAACACAGTTTTTCCATATATCCAAAAGTAAGCATCTCTTTTCATGACCTAATGAAGAACCTGGGAGAAAAGGTTATAGAACTGCTTTTCCCACTGTGAAAACAGATAATCCTACAAACAATGTTTTTCAGTTAACTTCAAATGGCTTTCAGATTATGACTTAGTATCTGCAATTACTGGGTGTTTGCAAAAATAAGGTTCCTGAAAACTAGAGCTTACAGACACGAAGTCTTGCCATGTATGTTTTGGAAGGAAAAAGTGGACTCTCAGTTACCTGTGATTATTTATAGTAACTATTCATTTAATATTTCACATTGAATTATAAACTCCAAGATTAAAATTATGAGCTAACATAACATTTTGTTTTTATTTTTGTAATCATTTATAGGGGACAAGATAAAATCTTAAGAAAGCATGTTTTATCTCCCTTACTAGGATTTACAAATATATAAAAAATGATGATACCAATGGCCAAGTCTATCAACAATTTTTAATTTTAAAAGGTCATAAGAAGGCAAACAGTGAATCTGTGTCATCTTACAACACTAATGGACAGTGGCTGAATTGGGGTATGAGTAGGGACTTGATAATACGGGTAAATGTAGTAACCACATTGTTTTTTCATGTGAAACCTTCATAAGAGTGTATATCAATAACACCTTAAAAAAAAAAGGTCATATTGTCCCAATTTGTTCCTCCACTGCCCATCAAACTTAAGATTAGTCCTATGCGAACTTGGTTATTGTCATTTTAAAATCCCAAGTTTTAATCAATTCAAACAAATATCTCTTGCTAGCAACCCCACCAATGATATATAAATAATTTCAAGTGAATGTTACTAGAAACAGTATTTTAGATACAATTGTTTATTTAGATATAACTTCATATCAACGGTTACCTAAAATTCATCTTATTTTCATTTTAACTATTAAAATTAGATAGAGCTAGCACAATTCATGTGGGGATGAAGAAATTAATTTAATAATTGAATTCTAATTATATTTGGACATTTCACATTTTCAACCTGAACCCATTCTAGTAACTAACTCTAGCTACAAATGATAGAAGACAGTGAATGAGCTGTTACCTCTGAGATGAGGGCCCATACAAGCCTCCTTGCAAGCATCACTGTGATGAATGCTGCCAGGTGGTAATCAATGAGATGAAAATTCTAGAAGAGAAACAGGTAACTGTATCAGCAAGAAATACGTGTATCCAGGTGGTACTACATGAAGAGGTTTGCTCCTGCAAAAGATCTTCCTTACATCACTTATATTTACAGACCACAGGAACTTGAGAGATCTGGAGAGGCTGCCTACTTTCCACTTCTCCTTTCATGACAAATTGCTTAAACTTTTCAAAGAACCGTAATTCTGATAACCTACAGAATTATGGCAATAACAATTTTTCTAAAATGCTGAATTTTAATGAGTGTCAAATTCCATGGATCAGTTGGAATCCCAACCCCCACTTAGAATTCAGGAGTTTATGCCAAGTTAATGTTAATCTAATTAGGCATCTACTAACCTAAATGCCCTTCCTGCTGATACATCAGTTCCACTGACTTAGTCTCTCTCCTTAACTAGATTTAGAAACATGTCTTATATTTGATCTCTTTTTCCTATGAAATGGCAGCACTGCCTAGATGCTCTGTATGGTTCCTTTCCTTCTAGTTCTAGGTCTATTTACATATAATAAACAAAATGGAAACTCCTTAGCAAAAAAAAAAATTGAATATATTTTCATTTTGATGGCCAACAGGACTGAGTGTCCACAGTCCTCCTTCCAGAAAGAAAGTTGAATTCAATAAGTACGTACTGGGAACCCACAACATGCCCAGTATTTTTTCTGATACTGAGGATCCAGTGCTGAAGAACAACAGACAAGGTTCTTGATCTCCAGGTCTTACTTTTCAGTGCTGTGTGTGAAGGCAGGGGATAGCAGAGATTAACAGTTGTCTCTTCCGCCACCACATTAGAATTTAACTGGGCACTGACTGCTAGCTAACTAAAGGTTCATTTCCCAGCTTTCCTTGCAAAAACCACTTGTAGCTAAGGGATGTGAGGAGAAGTGAGGTGTATAATTTCCAAGCCATGCCCTTAAGGGAGGGAGCTGTTCCTTTCCTTTCCTCCTTCCTGCCAGCCTGATGTGGTGACAGGAGCTGGAGAAGCTACCTTGGACCATGGTTTGGAATAAGCATGTTGGGGGTGGCAGGGCAATAGATAACAGAATTGCCACACTGGCCTTGTATCATCCACCTAATTTTTATTAAATAGGGAAATAAGCTTCTAACGCGTTTTAGGCACTTTGTTGCAGCAGCTAAACACATGTATTTAATAAATTTGTTTAAGGGATAAGGGCAATGACAATAAACAAGCTAAAAAGCAAAAGCATTTCAAACAGTTGTAATTGCTGACATAAAAAACAGTGATAAATTACAACTGGGAAGGGGAGCCAGTTTAAATTGGTGGTTAGGGAGGATATCTTTGAAAAGGTGGCACTTGGGCTGAGAGATAATTGACAAAAAAGCACTAGTCATGAACAGATCTGGGGCTAGAGAACCCCAAGCAGAGGAATCCAAGCCTTTAAAACAGGAAAATATAGCCTGGTGTATCTGAAAATCAGCAAGAAGGCTGGAATGAGACAGTGAGTGACAGAAGATTGAGTTTATATATATATATATATATATATATATATATATATATATATATATTCTTAACAGGAGGTCACAGGAGTGTTTTAGGCAGAGTGCCATGATTCTATCTGCATTTTAAGTGATCACACTGGTTGATGTGTGGAGAATATACTGCAGTGAGACAAGACCAGTTAAGAAGCTATCGCTTTTAATTCAAGTGAGAAATGATGAAGAACTGAATGGGGTCAGATGCAAGGGATGAAATGGCCAGACTGAGGATGCATTTTAAAGGCAGGACAGCAGAACGTCAACAGTAGCTTACTGTTCCTCAGATCATTTCTTTTTTCCAATCTCTCTCTATTTTGGATTCCAATATTTAATTCCTCAAAGTAAGAGAGTCCTCCTTGCTTACCGTACTTCTCAAAAAAAATGCAAGCAAATTCACTAGACCCCTTAGCTAATAATGTCTCACGGTCTTACTGATGTACCACCAATCCACCGAAGACATTTTTTGTATCAAAAGACTTACATACCTAGTGTATCTTATTATTAAGCAAATTTTGTTATATTCTAAATCACTGAAAAATGGTATCTGCTTATGATTCTCTATAAACCAGAATTTTGATTAATCAGAGCCCTTCATTCCTGACTATTGTGAATAATTGACTATACTACATTTAGCTTTTATGTTTATTACGATTAAGACTCATTCAGCTAATTGCTTGACAGCTACAATGATACTTTACATATTCACATGTCCACATTTTCTTTTTGGTAATTATTAAAATCTTGAAATAGATACGAAAAATCCAGTATATATTATATGTATATAAATCTCACAAATTTCTGCGTCAGACACACATAAGAGAAGGAAACTTGAAAGAGACAGACCCCTATCGAGATGTAAGTCCTTTCTAAAACATCCCAGTTAGGTAGCCACCTGCAATGCTTGAACACTTTCAGGGATGGTTAGTGATTAGGTCTCTGGCAGGCCATTCATCTTTGAACAGGCCTCACTGATTCAGGCCCCTTTCAGATTCATGGCCTAAAACCTTATCTTATTGCTATTAACACATATGTTACTCTTAACTCCATAATTAAGTTCCAAGCTTTATATGAGCTAGGATCTAATGTGGCAGATAAGTAAGCCAGTCCACACAATAACCTCCTTTAAGTGTACCTTCCTCAACTATAGAGACTGGAAGCTAAAAACTACATTTCCAGACTTTCTTGCAACTAAAGTTCTAGATTTGATTTAGTTCCTGCTGATCCTAAGTATTACATAAAACTTGAATTCAGAACCAAGTGAAGTGGGAAGAGGGGCAGGGTAAAAGGCACCCACTTTGGGTGGCATGAGTCAGAGCAAAGGAAGCAGAATTCTAGAGTCAGCAGCTGCAGCAGCTCCTTCCTGATTATGACAGGAGCACCGGCTCCCTTTGTATCAAGGCAACATTTGTAGGAGACTTAAAAGAACTCTTGTCTCTGAACAGTTGACTGGGACCAGGGCTATTTGATTGATTAACCTGAAAATTCAACAAGTCAGAAGATTCCACGGAATGTCAAAGTGGAATTGTACAATGAACTACCCAACAAGTGCCAAGGAATAAATATAGAATAAGTACAGAAAGAAAAACATAGCAGTTGTGGATATGAGTGCTCACTCTCTCACTGTGATTTTGAGCCAGTTTTGTAAAGAAAGGTATCTATTTCTCATTTATAAACTGGCGGTCACCCAGCAGTACCTACCTCTTTTTAGAAAGAGTGAATGAGGTAACATTGCAAAGAACATAGTAAATATGAAAAAGTGCTTGCCGGTGTCACTGCTAAGACAATGAGGTATCTCCTTATAAAGCTTCACAGTTGGAAGAAGCCCTAACGATGACCTAATCCGACCTCTTCACTTACAATAAATGGCCCAAAGATGGATGGATGGAGTACAGTTCCTACTCTCAATAAACTCATAATCCAGGTAAGAGAAAAGACTATAAAAAAAATATATATATATATATGATTTGGCACTAAATCATTAAAATTCTTCAAGAAACTGAAATTCTCTGTACCTGGTATTAATATAGAAAGAAAATTCTTAATACTTAATTACAGGAACAACCAAGTGACACAAATATTTAAAACAAAAATTTTTATTTCCTTCCCATATTATCTTGAATATTTTGGTCTATATTTCCTTCCTATGTTCACCAGGCCAGGGAGGTTTTCCAATCATTTGTTAAGTCCCAGACACATATATGAACTAGCGAGGACAACAGTCTACTTTCTCCTAAAGAATAGCTCCATTACCCAGGCAAATCTGTCACTGC
Organism: Smutsia gigantea; assembly: GCA_032199065.1. NCBI lineage: Eukaryota > Metazoa > Chordata > Mammalia > Pholidota > Manidae > Smutsia > Smutsia gigantea. The sequence continues at coordinate 209,365 of JAVSCE010015170.1, read as the reverse complement.
CAACCTCTTACCTGTCATGTCACCTGGCTAGTCTTACCTGTTATTTTATGTACCCATCTATGGAGAACCTTCTCTGCATCAAGATTAGCACAGCTCTCTTTAACAACTGGAAAGAGGGTAGAAGAAACCTACAGTATGATGTACTTCAGTAGAGATAGCAAGTTCTTGTCTCAGTTTTATTTTTGCAACAGAACCCAATTTTATTCAGGATGACAATGAACCCAGCAAAAAAACTATAGTTTCTGGGGAAATGACAGCCTCTTCAACAGCTGGTGTTGGCAAAACTGGACAGCTACATGTAAGAGAATGAAACTGGATTACTGTCTAACCCCATACACAAAAGTTAATTCAAAATGGATCAAAGACCTGAATGTAAGTCATAAAACCATAAAACTCTTAGAAAAAAACATAGGCAAAAATCTCTTGGACATAAACATGAGCAACTTCTTCATGAACATATCTCCCCGGGCAAGGGAAACAAAAGCAAAAATGAACAAGTGGGACTATATCAAGCTGAAAAGCTTCTGTACTGCAAAGGACACCATCAGTAGAACAAAAAGACATCCTACAGTATGGGAGAATATATTCATAAATGACGTATCCAATAAGGGGTTGACATCCAAAATATATAAAGAACTCACACACCTCAACAAACAAAAGCAAATAATCCAATTAAGAAATGGGCAGAGGACATGAATAGACACTTCTCCAAAGAAGAAATTCAGATGGCCAACAGGCACATGAAAAGATGCTCCACATCGCTAATCATCAGAGAAATGCAAATTAAAACCACAGTGAGATATCACCTCACACCACTTAGGAGGGCCAACATCCAAAATACAAACAACAACAAATGCTGGTGAGGATGTCGAGAAAGGAGAACCCTCCTACACTGCTGGTGGGAATGTAAGTTAGTTAAACCATTGTGGAAAGCAGTATGGAGGTTCCTCAAAAAACTAAAAATAGAAATACCATTTGACCCAGGAATCCCACTCCTAGGAATTTACCCTAAGAATGCAGGAGCCCAGTTTGAAAAAGACAGATGCACGCCTATGTTTACCGCAGCACTATTTACAATAGCCAAGAAATGGAAGCGACCTAAGTGTCCATCAATAGATGAATGGATAAAGAAGATGTGGTCCATATACACAATGGAATATTATTCAGCCATAAGAAGGAAACAAATCCTACCATTTGCAACAACATGGATGGAGCTAGAGGGTATTAGGCTCAGTAAAATAAGCCAGGCGGAGAAAGACAAGTATCAAATGATTTCACTCATATGTGGAGTATAAGAACAAAGAAAGAACTGAAGGTACACAATAGCAGCAGACTCCCAGAACCCAAGAATGGACTAACAGTTACCAAAGGGGAAGAAGAGACTGGGGAAGATGGGTGGGAAGGGAGTGATAAGGGGGAAAAAGGGGCATTATGATTAGCACACATGGTGTAGAGAGAGGAGGCATGGGGAGGGCAGTGCAACACAGAGAAGACAAGTAATGATTCTATAGCATCTTACTACGCTGATGGACAGTGACTGTAATGGGGTATGTGGTGGGGACTTGATAATAGAGGGAGTCTAGTAACCATAATGTTGCTCATGTAACTGTACATTAATAATACCAAAAAAAAAAAAGACTATAGTTTCCAGCCTCCCTTGCAGTTAGGATCAGACCCATGAGAAAATGTGAGCCAGGCCGCTAAGAAACTCTCTTTTATACTTCCCTCTGCTCTTTGCCCTTTCTGGCTTATAGGGATGGACCACAGCCACCCTGGAGGCCAAATGTTGGAAGACAGCAGAATCTCCATCAGCCTGCATCCCCTGATTGACCAATCCTGATTGGAAGCGTGCTACTCCTGCCAACCAGGAAAACTGCCTCAGACTGTTATGTGTTTGAGTCATTATACAATTTGGGGTTTGTTATAGAAGCTACCACTGTCCTAATACAGCCATTAAAGGGTAGAGTTCCTGGAATTTATTCATATTGACACGTTAAACTTACAACATATTTAACATGGTGTAGAGAAAGATAAATATCAAAACCCTTCTGTGACACTATTATAATAAATTATTCAAACGTTTTCTGCATTTTCATTTATATCTTTATTTCTCTGGTCATGGACCAAGGGCAGATGTTTATATTTTAACAATCTTATGACATTATACTTCTGAAAGTAATCTGAGGTTTATTAGAAAAACATTTTATTAGAAAAAAATTATTAAGAAAAATAATTTCTACACAAAGGCTGTCCCAACTACTTTCTTGGCTAAGTAACATGAAGAACCTGAAGACCAATCAAGACTTACCAGTGAAGTACAAGAAGCAGGATGATTGTAAGGATACCACCACACTGTTTTATAGATGTTGATGTACTGAATGAACAGAGCAATCAGCAGGTAGATGAAAAAAAGAAATTCAAAGAGCAGGCTCCCATCCACAGGCAAATCAGGAATTTGGCAATGACGAACAGGACCTGGGGTGATTAAGGCTGTGATAGGTGGGACCGGAAGCCCAATAGTGCTACCATTCCTGAAAGAGAAAATTAGGGTGAACTCAAATAGCGATACCCTTCAGTGTTATAGAACATAAAGGGCTTCTTCTTCCTTCTCTACCTACCCCTTAATTGTTAGCCTTCCCCAAAACTCTATCCGAGGATCTTCTGCTCTTGTCTTCTTCCTCTACAAACACTAATATGTAGCCATGGCTTCCATTATAGCCTACATGCTGAAACTAAAATTTCTCTCCATAAAACTCACTGCTAAGTTTTAGACCCATGTTATCAAGCTGTCTAGTGGACATCTCTCTGTTCCTCCTCCTACAGTCCTGATCCAAGATCATGGCCCACCCAGTTAGCTGCCCAGCTCAGAAACCTGGGAGTCTTATTAGAACTTTCCTTCTGCCTCTCCAAAGCCAACCGTTCTCTACATCTCATATATTCCATGTTATAAAACTTTTTTCCAAACTGTATGCTCCTGTCTAAACCCACTGCCTTAGTTCAAGCAGTTACCATTTTTCACTAAAACTATTGCAGTAATCCCCCTAAATTCATTATACTTTCACCAAATCTTCCAACTGCCTTCAGAGATCTTTTAAAATAAAACTCTGACAGTGTTGCTCTCTTGCTTGAAACCTTTTGATGGTTCTCCACTGCCAACAGGACAATATCCAGAAAATTTTTGTATGTCCTGTGAGGCCCCCTGCTTAACAGAATAGCCTCACCTCTTATCACTCCTCACATGCAACCTATTCAATACTCACACTATTTGCTGTCTGTGAACATACATGCAGTTTTTTGATACACACTACTCTTTTTACCAACAATACCCTCCAAGACCACCTTCCTTAACTCCTCAATGCATGCACATTTACTGACCAAATCCTTCAAGACTCTTTAAATAATCAAGTATATCCTCTATTCAGCTTATTCTGACTCGCTCAATCAAAACCAATTCATCTGTCCTCTGTGCCACCATTATACCTAAACTATGCCTTTATTATTATACTTTTCATATTGTTATATAATTTTTGTATACATGTATGTCTTGTCTATCAGACCATAATCTTAAGGACAGAGACTACTGTTCCTATTTCACAGCAAATATGTACCATTAGGTTGGTAAGACAGCAGACCAATACAAAAATGAAAAAGAGCGAGAGCTCTTAAAACACAAATTAAAACATAAGAGATTTTAATCCCTATCTTCTTCTTGTTCTCTGTTCCAAGCTCTTTTATAGGGCTGGGTCATCTGAAATGATAAGCGGGTAGGGAATATAATTTCCCATTGATTATATGCCTGGGAATAGCTACAGAGACCTAAGGATCTACTATTGTTTACAGAACAAGGAAAACAGACTTGGTTAGGATATTTCCAAGAAGACTCTAGAGAAGGAACAATATTAGTGCTACAATTCTACACTAAAATACCCAAATATAGAATTCTAGCTTTAGTATGTGACATTTATAGTACTTTAAGTGACTCATGGGAATATGAACTCTGCTCATTCTGAAGTTAAGAATACCATGGCAGAGCCTCAGAAGAGCTAGAAGGGAAGAACAGGGATGGGGGGAGTGGGCAGGGAAAAATTAAAGAAGTTTCTTCCTCTCATTCCCAGAGAATACACTCCAGTAGAAGAACAAGCTTACCAAGGAGTGGGTTGTGATCTATCAGTAAGTCTCACAACCTTACCTGCTCAGTCACAACCCCATCATCAGCAGACCACAGTCCTCTGATTCATTCTGAGAGGTGGGCCACAGAACTACACAACACCAGGAGGGACTACAACATGAAAGGTGCCCTCTGGCGCTGTACATGTTGGTGGACTTAAATGGAAGGGATTAACGCCAGCAGCCAAACTATCCCTCACTCCACTTAATCATAAATATGGAAATAAAAAATTCTGATGAGAAGCTTCAAGGTTAGGAGCTTCTACTCTAAAACAAACTAAAAATTATTATTTGTCTGCAGTCAAAAATACATGAAGGGAGAAAGCATGTTGAACTATTTGTTGTAATTTCAATGTTAAAAAGATTCTTATAGACTCTATCTCAAGTAAAGCAGACTAACATGATTCTGCTGTTAAAAAAATCAATAAAATGCTAGACTCCAAGAAAGATATTCAAAACAAAGTACAAAAGATCTGCACTTGTGATATTCTATACAGCCTTGACTATTATACCTCAAGCCAGAAGACAAAAAAGAGAGAAAGGTCAAATGAAGTGATACAGAGCATCAGTGAGAAAGAAGAAAGTACTCCTATAATTTGAAAACTTGAGTGGAGATAGGATCTAAGTTCCTAAAACCAAAAGAAAAAGAGCTAAAATAAACAGATGTGGTCAATACAGGTCAGAAAATTAGTTATGGAAGTATTATTCCTCTAACAGGATATAAAAATAGAACCAATAAAAGCAATGTGACACAAATATTTAAGATACAACGTGGGATAGTTCTAGTCCCAGATTTTCCAGTAAGCAACTGTGGTCTTTGAAAAACCCTTGAGCCTCAGTTTCTTCACCTATGATACAAGGGTTGGAAAGGATTCTCTTTAACACTGATTATTCTCTTTCATACTGGGCTGCAGGTCCCCAACATCATTCCCAGGCTTGATGACTGGCTAGAATTCATAGGACTTGGCAATATAGTTATGTTCACAGCCAAGATTTATTACAGCAAAAGGATATGAATTGCAATCACCAGAGGGAAAAGCTACCGGGGCAAAGTCTAGAGGAAACCAGATGCAAACTTCCATGAGTCCTCTCTCAGTGGGGACACAGAGACCACAATTACCTTCTCTGGCAACTCTGTGATAACACATATGAAGTGCTATCTGCCAAGAAGGCTTATTAGTGACTCAGTGCCAAAGGTTTTTTACCAGGAGCTGGCCATGTGGGCAGTTTCTGCCTAGCAGTACTAAAATCTAGTTTTTTACCAGGAGCTGGCCATGTGGGCAGTTTCTGCCTAGCAGTACTAAAATCTAGACTCCCAAAAGGAAAGCAGGTGTTTAGCATAGCTATCCTTAGAAATGCCTCCTTGCAAGCCTGGCATCTGGGAACTTGACTAGTAAATAGTTCCCTCCAGTGATACAAAAGTTTCCCTAAACAATATTAGTGGCTCATTGTGCCTAAATATTGTTTGTGCAAACAATGTGGTTTATGTCGACCACCTGCTTTGCCCCTGCAGTCTATGTGCAGCAAAGAGTTAAAATAGCAAGCCAGAGACTGGCTTTTATGGGGCCAGCAAGCAGAATAATTTAGCTAAGCAAATGTGTAAGGCAAGAAAGATTCAAAAGACTAAAGATGAATTAGAAGGGCTAGAGAAAGCAGTGTAATTTTGGACATGCTCAGGTGATATTATTAACAAAGTATATGCAAGGACAAAGCAAAAAAAAAAAATCATTCTTAGTCCCCCCAGGTTCCTCAACTAAGAGCTCTCTAGGAAACTCAGAAATTCACAGTATACCCTCCTTCCTTAGAAGGCAATCATCTAAGCACACTGTCCCAAGAACAAAGCTCTGCTCCCCACAAGAAAAAAGCAGGACAGGGCCTGTGGATTTCAATCTTGATTATGTCACCAAACTAGCTCTCAGATGTTCTCAAGTTTAACTTCACTAATCTGGTCAGAAAAACCTACCAAGGAGGGGCAAATGCTCTCTTCAGCAGCTGACCTATGTCTTACAGAATCAAATATATCATCCAAAATTATATCACACTTAAGCAATGATCTATTGCTCTCTTCAATACTCTACAGACACTTCAGAGGTGAGTTCTCTTCATATGGACACTCTGTCTTTGTCCACATCCTTGCTAAAACTACTTTCTAGGCCATCTACCATTAGTTTTCTCCCTATTTTTTATACCCCTCCTTAGGTTTTATACACCAACCTGTTCCAAGCTCTTCTTTTCTATCAAGGAATAAATATAGAACCATCTTCCCCCAAAATAACTTCTCTTGGTAAAAATGTCACAAAATAATTGCTTAATAATAGTTTTAGTGACTTTTCAAACCATGAACGACTATGATCTTTCACTTTATTCTTATCTGTTGAAAAAGTACATTCTTCTCTCTGCTACCCCAATTAATTGCTAAAAGTAATTGCTGTTAAAGGGAAGAGGCAGGTAGAGAATGATAGATCAAGGCAACTATGATTAGAACTTAAAAGTCAGGACAGAAGAGCTACAATGAAGGCAGAGAAAAGAATATGTGATCATAGCTAAATCCACTTAAGAGCACAGTTATTTTCCAAATGTTCCTAGCTCTTCCCACTATTTTACTTGCAGACTTCAAGTGCAGGCAGAATGATCTAGAAATGTGGTTTTCAGGTCTTTTTTAATAGCAGAACACTTCATTGTCCCTCCCCCAAAAGAAATTTTACATGGTATCCCAATATTTAAAACACAGAGGAGGAGGGATTGGTCTAATTAAGAGAGAACTGGGAAACCTGCTGCCTGGAAACCTAGGCCCGACTGACTCTCCCTTCTAAGCCATCTTACAGCAGTCCCTGAGACGCTCAAGAGGGATTCCATCGGACAATTTAAGAACATAATTATCCAGGAGAATTCTCAAGACCAAAGTTGAAGAAAATGAATAAAGAACTGCTAGATTAATACAGTGGCGAAGTCACAACTTTTTAGCTAGCTGGAATCCTAGCTTGGCACAGCTACAGTTTTCTATTGCAGTTTAAAAAGTAGTGAAGGACTAAATTGATGGACAGTAAATATCAGTAAAATTAAGGCACGTCCTTCAAATAGGAAACATCCTTCACCTCAGTATCTACATTAGATAGTCCCTTTCCTCAAAAACATTTTCAAATGTTCTCTTTCTTTTCACTTTTATTTTTAAAAATATAAAATAATACATGTTATTGGTAGAAATGTTGGAAAATTTAGGGTAAAAAATTTAAAAGTTACTGCAATTTACTGTTTCATTTATGTTCAACATCCTGCTATGAAGCAGACTGTTTTCAAAGTGAGGAAATCCAAGGAACAGCAGAGTAAAAACTAATACTCTAGACTAAACTATGCACATGAATATGAAATGTGGATTGAAAATCAGTACAGTAAAAATCAGACACTGGAAAAATCCCTTCAAACTGGAATTTCAGGTAGAGCCCCACTGAAATGACAGGCTCAAAACTGATTATGAAGATTGAATAGCACTGGGGTTGGAATGTCAGAAAAAAAGCGGGAGGGCAAACAGAAAAAGGGAAGGGCATAAATAACATGAGGAAGGCCTGAAAAGACAGGAGTAAACTAACTGCTACTAGTACTGAAAATTAGAATCCAGGCACAAGACAAAACTATTCATGGAAACTGGGTGGCAAAAATTATCTTGACCAAACAAACACTTGATTGGGTGAAATCCATCTCTTTCCACTGCTACCTGATCAGAACTCCCGATGAAGTGAATTACCCTAGTTAAGATTACAACTAATTCATCCTAATTTTGAAAATCAGGAACAGAGATAGATTTGCATTAAAAAGATCAAATTTTTTATGCTTATACAACATGACACAAATCTTAAGATGTTTGGACTAGAGCTGACAGTTTATTCATCTCAAACAATTTTCAAACAAAATCACGTTTAAGACCCTTGATGGAGTATGACCTATAATTTTAGAATCTCATATTAACTGTCAATTTGAATTTGCCCCCCCTAAAAAAAAGCTAGTAATTAGTTAAACCATTACACATCACATTTAATTCATACTTTAATTCACTTTTCCCTACTTTTAATAGCTAAAAAGGTGACATCTAGAATTGGATTATCAGCTGTTAAGAATTGGGACTGCTTTCACTTTGTGGGCCCTGTATCACAGCTTTCTACCTCCCAGGTATTCTGAAATGCTGAGCTTTCAGTCTTTAGGGCCAGGATTTCTACTTCAGTGTCAAGAAATAATCTTTACAAGCAAAAATCTAAATAACATGATGACTTCTATGTTACTCTTACTGATTATAGGATATTACAAATTATGCATAGTCTTATTTCTTCTTCACCTGTTTCTCAGGCCTGTTCCATTGCCACAGCCGCCACCAACCAAAGTCTGTAAAGAAGGTAAAGCTGAACGGCTTAGCTGCTGCCGACTAGGGCCCCTCCTTCCACCGGGCATGTCCAGGTTCCAGTCCTCTGCCAGCGCCACCTGTAGTTGCAACCCACGTTACTGGTTGTCAACCTGTTTCAACTCTGAACAACAACAAGAAAAATTTTAATGTCAGTTTCCTATTTTTAAATGAGGCATAGTAACAAGACACAACTAACCAGAAAAACTGAGTGAACAGGCCTCCGAAAGCAGATTTTCAAACAAAAGTTCCCAAGGTCTATTATCTACTTTATTCCAATGAAAAGACTACTGAGACTCTAATGGTTCAGAAGCCTAAGTTCTGATCTAAGCTGTGTGCAGCATCAGAGAAGTCACAGTTTGTGACTTCTGTCAGTTGACTTGCATCATATTAAAGACATTACAATCAGGTAAAAGTTTATAAGAAACACCTAATATATATGTTTCCCATTTAAATGTAATATTTCATAGTAAGCCACTTGAAATACAGTTGAATCAGCACTGTTCAAAAATGCTAGATTTTGTTATTAAGGGATCTGGGTTCTGAGATCAGATGAGTCACATATCTGACTTTGAGATAACGTAACCTCTGAGTTTGTTTCTTCATCAAAAAAGAAGTGTTCCCTGTCCTACAGAGGTTGGCATTAGGACTGACAAATATGGATGAAAACACATCAGTAGGCCTTTTAACTCCTTACAGGTGGGACTGTTTAAAGTGGTATCTCCATACCTTAGAATAAAAATATTATAAGGGGCTTAAGTAGATGCCCACTCCAGGAAAACTGGTGTAAATCATTTAGAAATTACTGAAACTGCAGGATTAAAAGACAACATAACTACCCTTGCTGAAAAGAAACTGTGTTTTCATCAGTCTATGGCAAAATCATGGCTCGGCCAACATGGATACCAAAATCTGTTTCCGAAACAGCACAACATAAAAACTGAAGAATGACACGTTGGAAAAACCCTGGTTTTCAAAACGTTACTGCAGGCTTCTCCCATGTTCCCTATTCCTAACAGCCTTCTTAGACCACCAAATGCCAGGTAAGACAAAGTATTCAAACCGTTGGATGTAGGGACTGCTGGTCCTTGCTCAATTAACGAGCAAAGAAAAAGAAAGCGCGATGCAAAAAACTGGGATGGATGAGGCGAGAGGATGGAGTGGGGGAAGATGGATTGTGAGGGGCCACAAACGTCACAGACTGGTCCCCTGAGAGGGGACGACAAAGAGGTCCACGCCGTGCCAGCCGAAAAGCCGAAGCAGGCCCGGGACAGTCGGACAGCACACCAGCTCGATAATACTCACGCATTGAGGAGGCCCGGCCAGTGGGGCGGGATCCCTAGGAGGTGGCGGCGGCTTTACAGGCTGGACCCCAGGCAAGAAAACTCCCTTCCTGCGTTGAGGTGCGCCAAACCAGCTGTCTGTCTGCAAGCCGTCCCCGCCCGGAGAGTCGAAAAAAGATGCCCAGGCTTCGTGCTGCCAGAGCCAGACCCCGAGTCAGTGCCAAAGTCAGAGCCAGAGCTAAAACTAGAGCCAGAGCCCGGCTCCGTCAGGACTCATCTTCAGCCTCCATTACAGCGGAGCTGAGCAGACGTGGCAAGCGCACAGCAATGACGCTAGCTCCGCGACAGCAGGCCACGCCCGCAGCGAACTGGCCCCCGGAACCACACAAGCAGCTGGGGAAGCGAGCACCCCGCCTCTCCTGCGTGCACCTGCGCAGTGGGACTCGGCTGGGCTCGTGGTCCAGCCTTCCAGGCCACATCCGGCCCACGTCTTTCTTTCCCGGGCCTGGAACACAGATCCCTGACGATATGCTGGCATCACGCTGGGGGTCCTTGTTATCTCACAGACACCCAGTAACTGCCACTACGAGTGATCGTCCCTGTCTTGCAGATGAGCGGGATTGGGAGACGTCACCTAGAGTCACGTTGCTGCTGAGTAAAGGAGCCCGCCCGAGCCACCAAGCCTTGCTTCAGCATCCCGTCGTGCCCTTATTATATGTTTAGTAAAGGACTAAATATATGCTAGAGTTACAAAAGTGAATACCATAAACAGCTCAGAGTCTAGCGAAAGAGACAAGACACCAAGAAAACACAGTAGTACCATTTATTACAGTAAGTGCAACATTAAAAGGATGCCCACGGTCCAGAGATAGCGTGCTAGACAGTGTAATAATCTCTGTGGGATGGTGGTGATGTACCATCACCGTTAAAAGCTTCACAGAGTGCTTGGAGTTTAAAGCCAAACTTCCAGGAATGAGTAGGCGGTCTGTGGGAGAATAGCTTGCTAGTAGAAAGTTGCAGATAAAAAAGTAAGCAGTTGGGCAACATCATGATGAATTCAGAAAGTGCCAATAGTTTGGTATTCGAAGAGCAAAAGCATCAGCCAGAGCACTTGTGTGAGATTTCTGGTTCGGGAGTATGGAGTATATGATTAGTTAACTTTTATTGAGAGTTTATTTTTATTTTTTGGTGCCAGACACCAAGACTAAGTACCTTTAAATTTCATTCCAATTTCATAATATGCTTTGAGACTACCATTATTCCTATTTTACAGAGGAAACTGAGGTTAAGAGAAGTTAAATGACTCGTTAAAAATAACTCAGCCTAGAGGCAGAGCCAGGGCCAGAATTTAGAGCCAGAATGACCAATATCAGTGTCACTGAAGTTAGTAATATTCCCAAATATTCTTCATGTCCTATTTGTACTACAGAACTTTGATTCATGAATATATAAAACCCAACTGAGATCATTATATATTTTCAATCTACTTACCTCTGGTGAGAAATTTTGTACATTAATTTTCATATTTGCTCTGTTAATTGCTTCCTGTCTTGCTACACTGAAACTTCTTTGCCATTTTTCCGTTGGTTCACCAGCATCCGTCTTTCACTCAGCAACTATTTATTTAGTGCCTACTGTGTACCCAGGCATTGTGTTGGCAAATAAGACAGGTATGTCCTTGCTCTCCTGGAGCTTATTTTCATTCTAATGAGGGAAATATATATTTAATAAATAAAATAATTACACATTATAGGTATTATGAAGGAGACAAATAAGAGGTTAAGGTAGAAAATAAGGAGGGTGCTATTTTGAGGGGATACCTGACCCAGGGAATGACATTTCAGCAGAAACCTGAAAGTTGGGAAGGAACCAGAGATGCAAAGATGGGAGAGAAATGCTCTCCAGATAAAAACAAAATTTACCAAAGTTTCTAAGGCAGGTTAGAGCTTGGCATGTTTGAGAAACTTATGGCAAAGCTGTATAGTTAGGCCACAGCAAGCAAAGGATAAGGTGCATGGAATGAATTTGAAGACAGGCAAAGATCTTGAGCTTGAATGGTCTTTAAAATTACAGTGTTTGCATTTTAAATTGGTGGCTGGAATAGTACCCAGAAATCTTCTTTCATAGCTCCAGGATTCTGGCATTTATTTATATATAGGAACCTCACTTGACATGAAGCAGCCAACTACATAACTCGGCTGTAAGCAAAATGAGGACTATCCACACCCTGCAAGCACCACACTCTGTGGTTTGCTGGACAGAGGGCCAGGAGGAGGTCTCAGTGAAGCAGAGGGAGAGACCTCTACCCAGGTGACAATTGCCAGGTTCTTGGCTTCACCTGACGAAGAATTCACGAACAAGCCAAATATGTGAAAATAAGGGTGTGGGTAAAATTGTAATATTTCCAGAATATCTCTCCTGGCCTAGTGCATCTGCATCCTCAGGGGTGAAGAGAAGTATGGCTTTAGTGTATCTGCATATCAACAGGCATTCTTCAGGGGTGGAGGACAGTTCATCTCCGTATCAGTGGGAAATTACCTGGGCATTGGAGAGCTTATCAGAAACTGAGAGGTGAAGGGGAGTGCTGGATTTGCTTCTGCTGGTGCAGAAAAGAGAGGCCCCTGACTTCAGTTTGTAAGCAAATAAACGGGTTTTAAACTTTATTTCTTCCTTTGACTGATTTCAGTTTTAGAGGTATTTTGCCCTGGATATTTCCTCTCCCCAGACTTAAAAAGGGTCAAGCAATTTATTGAAAGTGAAAGTACACACTTAAGAAACAAGTGTAGGCCTACTCCAGAAAGGAGCAGCCTTGGAAGGGTCTGGGTTTGGTAGTTTTACGGGCAATGTTAAGCAGGGCTGACATGTTCATATTACTTCTGGAAAAAGTGGGGCTTTCTCATAATTTGAGTGCCACCCTCTTTCTGTCCTTACAGGGTCCTTCTGGGAACTGTCACGCCCCAAAGGGCCATGATTTTTAGTATATGGATGAGCGTCTAATGATCCTGGGGGTAAAACGTAGGACATTTTGTCCTCCATCTTGATCCAGCTGGTTTGAACTGGTTGGAAACTGGCTCCTGGTGGTCAGTTCAGTTTGGCCCGTACTTTCCCTGTCTCTTGGTAAGTTAACTAGGCGGCGTGGTGCCCCAACTTCTCAGAGCCGCATTCCCGGACACTGTCCGCCGTGGGCAGGGGCTTGGGGGCGGGAAAGCAGAGCGAAGCGCCACCATCTCTGTGCGGGGCGGCCTCCGCCCACGTGGTGCGGCTCCGCCGGCCATCTTTGTGCGGGGCCGCGCTTCCGCCGGCAGCGGGGCCTCCGCAGCGGGTCCGCGGGCGATGGAGCGGTGGCCGCGCTGGCGGCTGCGGCTGTGGCTACTGCTGCTTGTCCTTCCGCCAGTGCCTGGCCGCCAGAAGGAGTCAGGTGGGCTCCGCCTGCCGCTCGGGCTCGGGTGCGGCCCCGTCCGGAGGCGCTCTCCCGCCCCGCTCCCTCTCCGCCGCGGCCGGCGCCGGGCTCACGCTGTGGCTGCTGGAAGCGCACTGGGCAGCGGGCACGCGGCGCCCGGGCGCGGAGAGTGAGGGTGTCTGGGTGGCTGGCGCGGACCTCTGAGAGTAACCCGTCCTCCCGACTTCGGAGTGATAGCGGGGAGGAGAGGGGCTGTGTGTTGCCCCACAGCGGGGGTCGCTCTGGAGAGCACGCTGGCGGGGAGCGATTCGTGTGTGTGTGTGTGTGTGTGTGTGTGTAAAGGGGATTCGTGTGTGTGTGTGTGTGTGTAGCGGGGATTCGTGTGTGTGTGTGTGTGTGTGTGTGTGTGTGGGTGTGTGTGTGTGTGGGTGTGGGTGTGTGTGTGTGTGTGTGTGTGTGTGTGTGTGTGTGTGTTTTGGCCTTTGCCGGAAGAGAGAAAGGGAAGGTTAATGTCTCTGTGGCATTTAAATGATCCTCTTTATGGGTTAATAAAAGGTGAGAATCCTTGTCACTTACTAATTTATCCATAGCCTTCTGAGTGTCAGGCATTACGTTTGGAAGTTTACCCATTTTTTGGATTCGTGACGGCCCAAGTAGAGGAGCAGGCCTGACATGAGCGCTGGAGAGCTGCAGAATGGATCCTCCCTGGCATTTCGTGCCCACCAGTGGGATGGCAACGGATGCCCAATTTTGGCTTTCTATTGGTTCCGTCTGCCTGCTGCTAGCAAATAAGAATAGTCAGGTATTTTGTTAACCCTCATTTACTTTACTTTTTGAAGGTTCAAAATGGAAAGTATTTATTGACCAAATTAATACGTCTCTGGAGAATTATGAACCATGTTTAAGTCAAAACTGCAGCTGCTACCATGGGTGAGTTCTTTTCTTTGATGTGTCTTTGAGAGTTTAGTAAAACCCCCAAGAGTGATCACAAAGGCAGGCATGCTTTGAGAACAGACCGGGTTCCTGAGATGGGTTCCCTATTCCTTAGGGGATAAAAATGCTCCACTGACTGAAAGCTTCTTAATGTCAAGATCTACGTCTTACTGTCCTGTCCCTGGCTCAGGCTCTCAGTAGGTACTCAATAAACACTGTTGAAGGGTTGAAAGTACTTATAGATGAATCAAATAAAAAATTTCGTTACTTTAATGTATGCAAATTAGGGCTGGAGAGTGGTATGGTAGGGTCACTTTGAAAGCGGTCTTGGGTTCTAGCCCCAGACTTCCCACTAATTATCCCTGTGGCCCTTCTCTAGATCTTAGATGCCCCGTCAGCTAAATAATAGGGTCCTTTTTTAGCTCCTCATTAGGTTATTCTAGGACTCCTCAAGAAATTCACCCAATGCTTATGATACTTATTGAAAACTTGCTATGTACTGAACTTTAAAAAGGATACGTAATAGTGTAATTTCTGGTTACTGCTATTAGGCTGCTAGAGGATGTGGGGTGGGTGGGGGTTAGACAGACCAGAACAAAAGGGAGTCAGACAGTGTCACAGTGCAAAGCAGAAACCATACCTTGTGTGGGATTCAGAGAAGTGGCCAGCGGTGGGACTGCAGTGACTGGGAGGACATGGGTGTGGCATGAGTATCGAGGAGAAATGTGCATCAGGCAAAGGGGGGGTGGGCAGCAATCCAGACAGAGAGACGGAGAGCAGAAATTAACTTCTTTTTCCTTTCCTTGGCTTTGTTGTGATGGTTTAGATTACCCGTGTGCTTCTGGGGGAGAAGTTGCTCATTCCGGCCCTCTGTTCTTTCTCTTGGGTTATTGTGTTCTCTAACACCAAACCTAAACCCACAGATAGGAGGTAGGTGGAATGTTCCACTCTCTTGGCCTGCTTTCCTTGACCTTTCCCTTCTTTCCTAGTATCATAGAAGAGGATCTGACTCCTTTCCGGGGAGGTATCTCCAGGAAGATGATGGCGGAGGTAGTCAGACGGAAACTAGGGACCCACTATCAGATCATTAAGAATAGATTATACCGAGAAAATGACTGCATGTTCCCCTCACGGTAAGACTTATGAGGTAGCTATAGCTTCTGACCTTATCATATATGGGCCTACTTGATTCTGTTCTTATAGAGAAACCAGTGAAAGGGAATGACAGGTGAATCCCTCCTCACATTTCAGAGGGATTACAGAATAGTGACAAGGTTCTTCTTGCCTGGGAATTTTTTTTGTCAACTTCTGTCGTCCCTTTGCCTATATCAAAGCCTGTCTCCTCTCTCTTCATAAGGCTTGGGCACATCACTGGTTGTATTGGCTATGGCTCTGCCCAACTTATCCTTCCCAGATAAAGCAGCTGCAGGGCACAGGCTGAGGAGGCCTAGCAGGAATGAGTTGCGCTATAGGAGGAGAAGTATTGTCTCCCGTGGACCAAGTATTGTTCTCAACACTGAGTATTTGAAGAAGGGTGGCAGAAAGTCAAGAGGCATAAGATTACACAGATTATGCAGGCTGTACTAGCTAGAACTTAAGGTGTGAGAGTTCACATATCAGCAACATATCAGTGGGCAGAGGGCTGGGGGTGGTGAGCAAGGAGGGCCATGGACTGAGCCGGAAGTTGGGTTTAGGCAGCATTATATACAACAAGTGACAAACCTCTCAACCTCTCTTTTAGTAATCTTTTTCTTTTTCATAACTCAAATCTTTATTTAGGAAAAAACTCTAAAATTCAGAGGGCATGGTATTCCCTTACTTGAGATCTTTTTCCCAATCTCTGTTCTGTTGTTAAAAGTAAAATAAATGAGCAGAATTGTAAAAAACATGCATCCATTTGGACATAGGGATTTATATAATTTGTTCGTAATAACAACTGTATTACGTATTACAGATTAATATATTTTCATTGTCAAATATATGTAAAAACAGCAAGAGGAAAATAAATATCAATTAATATCCCATTACCTTGAGGTAGTCACAGTTACTCTGGTTATCAAGTATCAGGGACAGACAGGTGGTAGTGGGGAAAATCATTGAGATATTTTAAATAGACATCTGTTTCAGTACTTGGAACAGTGATAGAAACTTTTAGGACAAATTGTGAGAATAGGGGAATTTCTAATTTCCACAAGTGAGAAAAAATATGAGTATAGACATTGTTGAACTTTGAAAACTTACCCAATGTTTAATATTTAGCTGAACAATTTCCAGATGAAATTAAGTACTTTGTTTCTGAAAGGCAAAATACCCCTTATTCCAGACCTCAGAGCAATGTAGTCAGAATCATAAGTTCTTAGAAATCTTCTTAAGGGGGCACAGGACCTTTCATTGATAATGAAGTAGGCTATATTTCTAATTCATTGAAAGTTTCCTAGCCAACAACATCTACAACTAAGGAAAACAGAGTTGGACAAAAAAGAAATGGAATGAAATATTCAGAACCAGTGTCCTTAATGAAATGGACATAGTTGTGTAATACCTCATATTCACATCTAGCCAAAAGTAGAATCTTTCTAGCTCTAAATATTTTTAATTTGCCCACTTGGAGAAGCTTGTGTGACATTTTAAAATTCACTTTTGAACAAAATAGAATATAAACTGAGAATTTCTAGGATGTGCTGAAAGATTTTACTGAGGAGCCAGAGCACCATCTAATTAACAGTAGAGACATGTCATTTCAAAGATGGATAATGTATTTTTTAAATAATAGCTTTAGTGAGGTATGGTTGACATAAACTGCACATATTTAAAGTGTGCAATTTTGGTATGTTTCTATATATATACACACACACACACACCAACATAATGAATGAATCCATCACTCCCAAAAGTTCCTTGCGCCTCTTTGCAATCCCTCTCTCCAACCCCTCCCTGCCAATGTCTTCCTCTCACCCCATCCTCAGGCATCCACTAGTCTGCTTTCTCTCATTATAGATTATTTCCTAGAGTTTTATATAAATAGAATCAGACAGTATGTGACAGAGTGCTATTTTAAAAGCCAAGTGTGAAAGAAAATAACAAATGTTTTAATTGTTACATGTAAACATACAGCAGTAATGTATTTTTTAATTTCTTAACTAGTCTTATTTTAGTATCAAAGGAGTGTTACATGTATATGGTACAATATTTAGATAACTCCAAAAGATGTACAATGAAAAAAGGAAGTTTCTCTACCACCTCAGAGTTCCAGACCTCTACTCACTAAGTCCTCCTGTCAAGAGACAACCACAATGAAAACTTTTTGCATATGCTTCCGGAAATAGTCTATGCATATGCAATTATTTTCTGCTCGTTAAAAAAGATCAGAATATGCTGTATCTTTTGTCCTGAAAGTTACTTTTCTTTTCCATGTAACAGTAAATTTTGAAACTGTTCCATAAGTACATGGAGTACATCTCACCCTGCATAATAATCAGTTGTATGCATTTCTTTATTCAGCCCTCTATCAATACATTTACATTATTCCTTACCACTCCCTTTTAAATTTTGACTAGTGCAAACAATGCTACTTGAGTACTCCTATAAATATATCTGCAGGCTAAATTTCTAGAAGTAGAATTAGGCCAATTAAATTGTCTTAAAAATTTTGCTAAATAGAAGCAAATTGTCCTCCAGAGAGGCTGTGGCTGTTGACCCTCCCACCACCCTTACATCGCATGCTCAGAATAGACCTCTCACACCCTCAATCACTGCGTATCATTGGACTCTGATCTTTGCCAATCTGATGAAAACTGCTATCTGCTGTCACTGGGGTTTTTTATGCCATAGCGATACTTCATTAAAATTTTTAATTGAGAAGCATTCGATGTATAACGTGTAAATTTTAAGGCATACAACATGTTCATTTGATACATTTATATATTGTAGTATGATTGCTATTGTAGCAATAATTCATAGCTGTATCACATTACATAATTATCCTTTAGTAGTTCCTCTTAGCAAGTCTGATGACTATAATACAATATTGTTATCTGTATTTGCCATCCTGTGCATTAGATCTCTAGGCTTATTTACTACTTGTAAGTTTGTACCCTTAAAAATCTGTCCTGTCCCCAAAGACCCAATCCCCTGTTAAACACCATTTCATTCTTGGATTTTACAAGTTTGGCTTTTTTGGCATTTTTTTATTATTAATACAGTTGATAATCTTATATTCATGAACCATTGATGTTTTTTGTAGTTATCTCCCTATATAGAAGTCAGTATTTTAAATCAGTCATTTCCATGCTGTTGGATCATTTTTTTTCAAGCCTTGGAATGCTGCCACCAGGGTAGTGCTTGGGTCAGGACCTCAAAGGTTGGGGCAGAAAAGCTAAGCAAGCCGTCAGTGTATCCTCTCTTTTTTTCCAAATCCTCTGAGGTTTTCAGGAAAGAAAATAACTTGTTCGTAATAACAACTGTATTACGTATTATGGTAGAAATAAAAATAATGTCTTTGTGAGAAATAAAGCTGGAGGAACATAATTAGAAAATTAGCTTTTCCAGATCCTGTCAAAATTTGTATGTTGCTTACTAAATAAACTATGGTAAATAAATAATAGTAATCATATAGGGGGAAAAGAACAAAACTGGGAATTAATAGAGGTGAAAAAGTGGTAGGAGTAGCAATAATATACCCTTCAAATTTGTGATCTAGTTGGAAAATTTCATTAAGTCTTGTAAGCTGGAGCAGCTTAGCTTGGCAAGATAACTTGCGACACATAAAATAGTTTTCTAAAAGGATAGATAGTCCTTCTAGAAGCATTGCTTTCAGGAGACTTTGCAGTAGGCTGATGATCTGAACACTGGCTGTCTTTAAAAGTGTGAGTGAGGCCCAGCCTGGTCCTAGAGCACTGCTCTGGTGAATTTGTGGTATTTCTGTTTGACAGGTGTAGTGGTGTTGAACACTTTATTTTGGAAGTTACCGGGCACCTCCCTGACATGGAGATGGTAATCAATGTACGAGATTATCCTCAGGTTCCTAAATGGATGGAGCCTGCCATTCCAGTCTTCTCCTTCAGTAAAGTACGTACAGGAGGAGCAGTATGGGGGATTGCGGGTGGGAAGGTGGGAGGGTAGCCCTTTAGGGTATGAACAGGAGATGATTGTCCTGTGATAGAGTCTGATGGGTAATGGTAAGGATGAAGCCTGAGGTCCAGGAATGGGTCTGTGTTCCTCTTAGCTACACAATGATTGTGCAGCAAGACCGAGGAGATGGGGCTGAGGATCCATAGGAGTGTGATTAAGATTGCTTAAGTGTCTAGAGGAGTAGGGATGGAGGGTAGGGAGTGAGAGGCCTGAGGAAACTATAGGACATCTAAGGTGAGGTTCAGAGACCCTACACAGCATTTTATAGAGACCGTGGTACAAGAAAGCTCATGAGCTCAGAGTTAGGGAACACCTTCATTCTAAAACTATCTGTTGAGCTCTTATAATGTACATACATCATCTGTCCTGTCCATGTGTCCCGAGGGCCCAACGTGGCTGACAGCGAGACCAAAGGTGCACAATGACTCCACACAGCTTGTGCCCGAGCAGTGCATTGGGAGGACAGGCCTGGGATATTGGAGAAGGATATGTGAGGCGGTGATCTTTGGGTCTCCTTATGGAGAAAAGGAATACTAGGCCACACCAGTGGGTTTGGAGAACTGGGAACAGTCAATATCTTATCAGTGGGCAAATGGTTCCTATCAAAGTTTGCAATTAGGTTCTTGCATGTGGTGTATTGTCAGGGTTGGGCTATCGTTCCCTAGAGACAAGGTGTGAATATATTTGGGGGTGAAGGTGGGGGCACCAAGAGTGTGGGTGGAAGATTCTGTGGGGGGAGAGTGGATGTGGGAAAACCCTAAGGACTTTGACAAAAGAAACATTTATCTGACTTGGTTTCTCCAAAGCAGAGGGACCTTTATCCCAAGTTTTTATCATAGTTTACTTTCTCTTTAGACTTCCTGTATTGCAAGTGGGCTGAGGCCATATTTGTCTTGCATTTTCCATGGGTTAGCCTCATTTCTCAAAAGTGCTTGGTCCCGTTGTTTGTCATGAAACCTTCCCAGAAGAACAGATAGCGGCTCCCATGTAAGTCAGTAAGGACTTTATGTTTGTTATTTATCTGTTTCTGTGGATAATAAAGTATGGCCATCAGTATACTAACTTTCTTTTCATCTTTACTTCCCTCTTTTTTTAAACCATTTGTTCCTACTTTCCAAGGAAGGGATTTTAGTCTGTCAATTCTACAGTAATTGTGCAGGTTCAGTTGACAGCTATTATGTCTGAGTTGCTTGATGAATCACATACCTTTTTTAAGTATTTGAGAGAAGGCAAACAGCATATTGCATCTGTAATTCCAGTGGGAAAAAAACATAGAGTTAGAGGTTTATCAGTGGCCAGAGTTTTAAAACCAACCATAAAAAGGGAAGAAAATGGTTTCAAACTTTTTTCAAAAAGATGTGAGATGACACCTCTTCTCCGCATTCTGCCCAGTGAGCACTTCTGACCCTGATCAACAAGTAACTATGAATTTATCGACCAACCAATGTGAGCTCAACAGAGCCACAGTGTTAGGTAATACTAACTTAACAAGTATTGAGTACTTTGTGCCAAACACTGTTCCAGGCCTTTTACATGAAGTAACTCATTTAGTATTCAAAACAAGCCTATTAAATAGATATTATTAATAATATTTCTCCCATTATAAATAAAGATAAGGAAAATGAGGTATAGAAGGATTAAGCACCTTGCCTAGAGTTGGAAAGAGGTAGAGCTGAACTCAGATGATCAGTCTCAAGAGCCCTCACTCTTAATCATTGCACTGTAATTCCTACTGTCAAAAAGACCCATCTAGAAAATAACCACAAACTGGTTAGACAGCATACACTCCATGGGTAATAACAGTTAAAAGATGAGAGAGTTATATGATCATTCAGACTTGGGCATACAATTCCCTTAAACAAGAGCCCTAACAATGTATGTCCTCTGGAAAAACAACGTTGGGGAACTGGAGAAGTTGACCTTTATTTCAAATTCTGGGACTCAGGGAGTCCAGGAACGTTAACCCATGGTCGTTTTGGCCTTTTAGTGTCTAGGGTCTAGACTCTGCAGACAAGGGAAAATACATCTTTGGCAGTGTAACACCAGAGCAAGGCCTTTGTCCAGTACTGTGGCATGAATGCAGTTTGCTGCTTCTCTCTGTTCCAATACTGAATGAGAACAACCTTTCTGTTTCTGTTGAAGACAACAGAGTACCATGATATCATGTATCCTGCTTGGACATTTTGGGAAGGTGGACCTGCTGTTTGGCCAATTTATCCTACGGGTCTTGGACGGTGGGACCTCTTCAGAGAAGATCTGGTAAGGTAGGTCCTTTAGCGAGGTTTAATTTGTCCTTCATTGTGGGTCTTCTTGAAATAAACAGTAGAGTATAAACAATTATTTACTTTAAAATGACTTTTTATTTCTTTATTGTTGGTGATATACAATCTTATTCTGGTTTCAAATATACAACACAGTGGTTCAACAATTAGCCATATTGTTAAATCCTCACCCCCTCTAGTGTGGTTACTATCTATCAAAAATAGTAAGATGTTACAGAATCATTGATTATATTCTCCATGTTGTACTGCCAGCCCCATAACCAACTTATATTGTGATTGCAAATTATTGTTCACCTTTATCCCCTTCACCCTCCCCCCATACCCACCCTAACTCCTCCTCCTTGGTAACCACTAGTCACTTCTCAGTGTCTGTGGGTCTACTGCTATTTTGTTCCTCCTATTTTGCTTTGTTTTTATACTCCACAAACTCCACAAATGAGTGAGATCATTTGGTATTTGTCTTTCTCTGCCTAGCTTATTTCACTGAGCATAATACCCTCTAGATCCATCCATGTTGCAAATGGCAGGATTTCTTTTCTTTTTATGGATGAATAATATATCACTGTGTATGTGTACCACATCTTCTTTATCCATCCATCTACTGATGCATACTTAGTTTGCTTCCATATCTTGGCTATTGCAAATAGTGTGGCAATAAAAATAGGGGTGCATGTATCTTTTCGAATCAGGGATTTTTGTTTTCTTCAGGTTAATTTCTAGGAGTGGAATTACTGGGTCAAATGGTATTTCTATTTTTAGGTTTTTGAGGAACGTCCATACTGCTTTCTTTAGCAGTTGCACCAGTTTACATTCCCACTAACAGCGCAGGAGGGTTCCCATTTCTTTGCATCCTCACCAGCATTTGTTATTTCTTGTCTTTTGGATAGTGGTCATCCTAACAGGTGTGAGGTGATACTTCATTGTGGCTTTAATTTGCATTTTCCTGATGGTTAGTGATGTGGAGCATCTTTTCACATGCCTGTTGGCCATTTGTATAAAATGACTAACTTTTAAGATAAAAGACAAAAAAGCCTGTTTACAGCATAAGCAATTTTGTATGTGTATAAAATATTTACCTATCCATAGGAACAGAGCAGAAGAGCCTACCCTACACTATCAGCAATGCTCCCCTCTGTGGGAGGGCTTAGACGAGCCTTTTCTTTTCTTCTTTAGATTGTGTCTGTACTTTTTAAGATTCTCTAAATAAGAATGAAATACTTTCATAATTAGAAAAAAATGACCATGTTTTGGGAAAGGATAGAAAATTAGTTGGAGGGACATGAATGTATATTATAATTTAGAGCTAAGTCCAAGTCCTTTAGATGGGGATAGGGTGGGGCATAAATGCCCCATTGATATCCCAAGTACTAGCTTATTCCGATCCTCTCTGGTTCATGATTAAGACATGCCACGACCTGTTGACTCCATCTTGCCATCATGTCGGAATTTAGATTATCCAGGTCATCCAAGCTGTAGATATTTCTTAACTAGCTACATTTTGCATTAATGATTCAAACAACATTTAATTAGCAAAGCTCTAGAACAACATGGAGGTTAGGGACCTTAACCCCCTGTGGAGTTGAAAATCCCAGTATACCCTTTTAACTCCCTCAAACAGTTTTTGTAGGTCTTCTCTCAGGTATAGGGAAAGCAATCATTTAGTTCAACTTTATTTCCACAAATACCTATCATCTATACTAAATGTGGCTAGACATTCAAAGGTGATGAAGAGAATGCCCCTTCCCTGAAGAAACATGTAGGGCTACAGTCCTCAGTGCAAGTTAGAGCCACTAGATAAAAAAATGAGTCTATTAGCTAGTAGTATAATTTAGAAATTATTTTTTAAGATAGCTTAGTCTCATACTTGATAGAACCGGAACTAGAAATTGTCCTTGTCCTACTTTTTATTTCAGGGGTTGGAGAAGGAAGGCCCAGAAAGGTTTAATGACTTGGTCAAAGTCAGGAATCAATCTAGGCCTGAAGTCCAGGTTTTTCAAGTGCATTATCCTCTCCATTTTACCTGTTAACCTTACCCATGATCTCTAGACATTGAGACCATCATTTCTCATTAACTGTCTGATTTTGAACATAATTCAAAATGTGAATTTTGGGAAAATAATGTTTTTAACCTTTTTTTGTCCAAGTTTTACTTGGCCTTAGTTTTCTAATCCTTAATTTTTTTCAGGAACTTGGAATACCCTTTCACATTCTTCCTTCCTTTTGTAGCTTTTTTCCACCTGCTATACATCTACAGTTAATTCTTGAACAACATGGAGGTTAGGGACCTTAACCCCCTGTGGAGTTGAAAATCCCAGTATACCCTTTTAACCCCCTCGAAACTCAACTACTAAACGCTACTGTATATGAAATGGGTTAATTAACTTCAGATGCAACAGAGTAGAAAAATAGAGAAGAAACGGGAGAGTTGTAGGGTCTGCAAAGGGTGAATTAGCTGCTCTGTTGGTCAACTGCCAGGGCTGACACCTGCCTGCAGGTAGAACAGGCCTGGGCTGAGAGGGGTGCACTTCGAAGGAGCAAGGATTTCCCTGCTCCCCCCTTCCTCTGAATTGACTGATCTGGGGGTCAGTCAACTGACTGACTGGGCCTGTATCTCTCGGATACAGGCATTTTTCCTTGATCCGTGATGATGGCCAGTTGTTTACAACATGTTCCTGATAACACCAAGATTATGGGTTCAATCCTCTACAGGCCACTTTGTGCATTTTTCCTTTTCTGTTTCTATCGAACACATACCCATGGAATCTACTGCCTTACATTCAATTACAGATTCTATGTATTTATTGAAAAAACTGTGTATAAGTAATTGTACAGTTCAAACCCATGTTGTTCAGGGGTCAACTGTACTTTGTTTTTAAAATCTTAAAAAGCAACTCTTTCCAATTTTGAAACCTGTATTGCTCATAAAACTTTATTAATATGTCTAACCTAGGCAGTTCTTTTCCCCACTTATTGGTGTGTGTTAGAAAATTTTCCATGTCAGTATACATGAAACCACCTCATTATTTTTAACAGTTGCATGATATTCCATGGCATGGATAATAATTTACTTCATTATTTTCTTTGATGGACATTTAGGCTGCATATGTAGTAATGTGTGCATAATTGCTTGTTTTCTGGACTGTTTGAGAGTATGTTGCATACCTTATGACCCTGTACCCCTTAATACTTTAGTGTGTATTTTCAAAGAGCAAGTGTGTTCTCCTTTATAGCCATACTACAATTATGGAATTCAGGAAACAATATTGATAACAACACTTAATTGTCCCAATAATGTCCTGTGTGGCACATTCGCCCTCTGGTGTAGGACACAATCCAGGATCACATTTAGTCATCATGCCTCTTTAGTCTCCTTTAATTCGGAACAACTCTTCAGTCTGCCTTTCTCTTTCATGACCCTGATATTGTGAAGAATACAGGCCACATTTTTTATAGAATGTTCTTCAGTTTGGTTTTGTCTGTCTCCTCATGATTAGATTCAGTTTGTGCATTGCTGGCCTGAATACTTACCTAAGTGATTTTGTGTCTGTCCACCCCCTCATCAGAGATGTTAATTTTGATCACCTTATTAAGGTGTCATCCAGTTCCTCCACCGTGTAGTTACAGTGTTCTCCCTTGTGATATATATATCACATATATCACACATGTATCATGCATGGAACATAATAAGTGCTATATAGGTGTTGGCTATTATTATACCTATAAAATATGTCCTAATAAGAATGCTGCCTAACAGCAGGTATAACATGATAACTGTTGTATAGAACAAGGTTTCTCAGTCTCGGGACCACGGACCTTTGGGGCTAGAGCATCCTGTGTTGTAAGGGATCGTCCTGTGCATTGTGGGGTATTTAGAGGTACCCTGGTCTTTATCCACTGAATGCCAGTAACAGTTCCCCAGTAGTAACAATCAAAAATGTCTAAAGACACAGTCAGTTGTCTTCTGGGGAAGATAGGCAAAACAGCCCCAGTTGGGAGCCACTGATATAGAGAGATGATTGGAAGGAAATTCTTCACTGAAATGTTAAATTGTAAAAGTGGTTATCTGTGGCGGGAAGATTCCAGATGATTTACCTACTTTTATTTTATGCTTTTCCATTAGAATTTTATGTAATGAGCATAAATCATTTTTCCACCAAAAAGAACCCATAAAGCCAAAATAACTCAGTGCTGTCGTGTTTCTGTATTGGTGAAAGGGAGTATGGGGCACAGCAAGAGATAGTTCTGGCCTTGGACTAGAGAATCAGGTAAAGATGATCCAGCAAGGAAGCACTAGAAGATAAGCCAGGAAAATATAGAGCATGCTTCTCAGCTGAGAGAAAAATGAGTAATGTGATACTATATGTATCTGAAATGTATCTCTACCTAAAAAGTTTGTATCTGAAGTCTCACCATTATAGTAAATAGCCCACCAGTCCCTCATTAACTCCATCAGCCCTCTCTGTCCTTTTTCAGAGGAAGACACTGTGCAAACTTCCGTGCAGGGTTCCTATGAAGAAAGTTAAGAATGAAGCATCTGTGAGCTAGCATTTTCAGTTAAGGAAAGCTGGTCATGGTAATGTGCACTAAGGCCTGAATTTCAGGGACTTTGCAGATACGGAGCACTTAGTACAGCCTCAAGAATACCAGAGTGCTTTGAAAAAGCCAACTAAATCTGATGAGATCTCTTATGCATCCAAAACAGGAAATCAGGAGGTGATTTGTCTTTTTGCCCTTAAGTCAATTTCTGATATTTTCTGCAGTTCTCTTTACCTGTTAATTTTATCAACAGCATTTTACTTAAAACAGAGAAGAGATCCTTATTATATTGAATTAAATGGCTCTAAACATGTCACTTAGGGTTTGGGAACTTTTTTTTTGAATGCTGTTAACTTATTAATGGAGCAATAGATTGTAGGCATTACTGGCTACCACTTCCAGAGGGATGAAGTAATAACAAAAGGGAACATAATGTCATTGAGTGCTTTCTCCTTTGAAAGTTTGGATCAGACTTATTTAAAAACGTAAAGCTCTGAATTCATCTTCAGAAATGGTTATAACCCATTAGTTTTAGAAAAAAACGTAGAAACTAATGGAAATCTATTTTTAGGGCAGCAGCACAGTGGCCATGGAAAAAGAAAAATTCCACAGCGTATTTCCGAGGATCAAGGTGATTATATTTTCTGACATTTTACAAAGATGTTCTTCCAACTAATTTTTAAAATGTAAGCTACTTTGAGGGTGTGAAGAACTCTAGCTCAAAGAGAAAGCTAAGAAATAAATGAAGAATCACAGAATTTTAAACTAAAGAACTCAAATTAGTTGCCCAAATCACTCTTAATCATTGAAATTCAAAGAAGTAAAGTTCATCCATCCAGTCATTCAACAGATGTTTACATAGAATCGTGACTGTGACCGGCATTGAGTACATAATGGTGAGCAGGGCAGCTGGCTTGTCCTCTTGCTGGAAAGATCTGTTCCCTATGGGTGCTTATGATCTTGCCTGCCATCACTCTGCCTGTTAATGGCAGAGCAGGAACCATCAGAAGATCTCCTGACTGCCTTTTTCATCAGACCATGTGGCTGCCAAGCAGTGGCGGCAAGCACAGACTGACTCCCGTGAAAATGGAGAGGGAGCGGGGAAAAGGGAGAGGGAAATTGTTGCCTAAAGGCCCCATCTGTGCTGCTCAGCTCCGCATCTCCATTGCTAAGAACACTGCTTGCCACATAGATACACAGTGAGTATCTTTGGAACAGATGAACCCAAAAGAAACTGTGAAGGAAGAAGGGTTTTGTAGTTCTGTGGGTGAGTCTTGTCAGAGATCACACCCTCTATTTACTTGGGCCGTGGGCTTCAGAATGCAGATGGGCTGAGCAGCCACTGCTTACTCTACCTTACCAACTTTCTGATTCCCAGATCTTGAGATCGCAGATTCTTAACTTGGAATCCATATGTGGACTTCAGAGGTTGTAGTGCTTCCTTGAAATTATATGGGGATATTTTTCTAGAGAGGGCATGGGGTCCTTGGTTCTCCTCAGATTCTTGGGGAGTCTGTGACCTCTCAAATGTGAAGACCATCTGTTACTTGGGCCATAATTAGGACTTTTTCTCCATAGAGCTTTCAGATTTTTAAGCCCTTTAGTTTTCTTTTTAACTTAAGTATAATACTAGACTTTACATACATACACAACAAAGGGCATATAGCTACTTTGGTGAGTGGTGATTACCTAGTCACACAGCTGTGAGTGCTAGTAGAATAGAGGTTACCCGAACCCTCCCAAAGGAAGCTTGTTTCCCAGGACCCCTTAGACACTGCCATGTCCGGTATCGCATTCTCCACTGTTAATGTAACCAAGGAATTGTCCATCTGTGTGTACAGTCACTGCTTACCTTTCACCGGAAACGGTAGTATGGGGTAGGACACACAGTTTTATGTCATGTGTTTCTTTAATAGGACAAGTCCGGAACGAGATCCTCTCATTCTTCTATCTCGGAAAAACCCCAAACTTGTTGATGCAGAATACACCAAAAACCAGGCCTGGAAATCTATGAAAGTAATCACCAATCATCTGAATAGAACTACAGAAGTGAACGTTCTCACCCAAAGAACATTGCCTCTTGGGTAGAATCTCAGATTAGGTTTCCTCTCAGTGTTGGGATGAATGTAAAGTTCCATGAACTCGTACTAGCATATAGTAAATTACTTGTTTTCAAATGTACACTGCTATCCTGGCCCGTATTATGAGTAGTGTTTTATACTACTTTGAAGGTTTAAAACAGGTCACAAACTTTTTATGTAAAGGACCAGATGGTAAATATTTTAGGCTTTGTGGTTGTATGGTATCTGTTGTAGTTACTCTGTTATAGCAGTGTGGAAGTAGCCATAGACAATATGTAATTGAGTGAGCATGGCTATGTTCTAATAAAACTTTATTTATGGCATTGAAATTTGAATCTTATGTAATTTTCATGTGTCATAAAATACTCTTCTTTGGGTTTTTTTCAACCATTTAAAAGGTAAAAATATGTTCATAGGTTGTATACAAAATAAGCAGTGGCCAGATTTGGCCTGTGGGCTGTAGTTTGTCAACGCCTGGTTTAAATCAAAGGTTCTTAACTCTGCCTGTAATACAACCAGACGCCTTAAAAATGAATCAGAAATTCTAGGAATGGGGGCTAGGCATCTTAATTTGTTTCAAACTCTGCAAGTGATTCTAAGGTGAAGCCAGCAATGCCTTGCTTTTTTGGCTTGGAGTCCATCTCTGTCCTCCTAACTCTATGACTTCTTGTCCTCATCTGAAATGTCCATATACCATAAAAGGACGAGAGGAGAAAAGTTTTTAAACTTCTCATGGGAAAAACAAAGTGTATCTGAGATGCATGTATTTTTCATTTGATAGTTTTAATCAAACGAGCAAATCAAGCTTAAGAAATTTTATTTAAAACTAAAAAATGTGAAAAATGTATCCATTTAGTATACAGCATCTGCTGTGGAAGGCTGCAAACAAGACTTGCTCCCCTCACCAAGGGAGTTTACCGTCTGCTAGGTAGCTGGAATATAGATTGGGTCTCAAACTCAAATGCCCCAGGTCCACAGGAGCAAGCAGGAGAGTGTGCTAAAGGTCCAGTTACTGCTGCCAAGGGGAACAGGAGCCCAGTTTACAAGATCTTCCTTTTCCTTCTTACAAGGAAAATTGGAAATCTGGCTTTCTGTAAGAAATATCCTACTATCTGTAAACATTACCAATGGTTTAAATATTTATTTTTAAATATTTTGTATGCCCAACAAAATTTGTGTGTGGGCTACACCTCTAAGCCCACCAGCCACCACTTTTAACCTCCTGTGTGTATAATTTACGTAGAATTAAATGTGCTGCAGGTCATGACCTTTGAGTTCAAAGGAGGATCCACAAGGCTCCAGGAGAGCTTAAACTCTGAAATCAGATCAGCCCAGGTTAAAACCTTTGCTCTTCTACTTAGGGCCATGTGACCCTGAACAAGTATCCCAACTTCTTGAAGCTTTGGCTTCTTAATCTGTAGTACGGGATAATGACACCTCCTGAGTATTATGAGACTTAAATGAAGTCATGGTGATGAAATGTTCAACAATGCTTGCTGCTCCATTGTCTTCAGTAAATGCTACTCCTGCTAATAGTGAAAATGTTTTTTTCATTTGAAGGATACCTTGGGAAAGCCAGCCGCTAAGGATGTCCACCTTGTGGATCACTGCAAATACAAGTAAGATTTCCAGGACTCCTGACTTTCTTGGTTTCCATGTTGTTTTTGAAATAGGTTCATTTTGGGTGAGAACTTTAATGCTAGGGCCCAGCTGGGGTTTATGAAAGTCACATTAATTCACTTGGCTGTTGTTTACCGAGAACATATGACGCGCAAAGCTCTGGCCCGTGAGAACTGCAGAGGCAATGAATTATGGTCCCTGCCTCCATGGAGGTTGTGTGCCAGTAATCAAAGTGACGAGATTCGCGCTCTCCGCACACCACCCAGCCAATAGATGAAGTTAGATAAAAGTATTTATCAGGTTAATAAAGCAGTTTATGTTTCAAATGAATAAAGCGTATGTAACTAAAATATTATCCACAAGACTAAGGATTAGATGTACAGGTAAATCTAGGTCAGGATGGCAGTGGAGGAATTTAGAGAGATGAATACTGATTACACTGCACAGTGGGAACTATATGGTAGAAAGCAACTCTGGTTGGAGACAGGTACCTGAGATGCTGACAAGAAAATGTTCTTTGCTAAAATAGCTTTATTCCAGGTGGCATTTCTTTGAGATTGATTAGGTAGGCCTGGTTCTCCTCTCCAGACATCAGAAGACAAGGAAACAGGGAACAGGGATGCCTTTGATCAGTGGGGTGCCCTAGGGGAAAAACAAGGCTATGGGGGCCATGACTAGTTACAGACGGTAGACCTAGAAAAGCTTGTAGGAAAGGATGAGATACAGTTTTCATCTGAGCCTTGCATCTTCTCTACCCAGCACCCAGCCCCTGGCCTGACCTAGCTGGGACTGGACAACGTATCCCCCTTTTCACCCACCCTGACATTCCCGGGAACAGCCTATAGCCCCTGGAAAAGCAAGGAGTTTATGGAAACCCTACAGGGACATGCTGATGTGTCCTTGAAAACTGAAAATGGAAAGAGAAGGGAGATAGGTCATAAAAGGAGAGAAGGAATAAGAATAAAAAGGTCGTATTTGTGGCAGCAGTCCACAGTAATATCAAATATATATCAAAATAGCATCAAATATATTTTGCTCTTTCTTTCCCAGGTACCTGTTTAATTTTCGAGGTGTAGCTGCAAGTTTCCGGTTCAAACATCTCTTTCTGTGTGGTTCACTTGTTTTCCATGTTGGTGACGATTGGCTGGAATTCTTCTATCCACAGCTGAAGCCATGGGTTCACTATATCCCAGTCAAAACAGATCTCTCCAATGTCCAGTGAGTGCCTCTCCCCTAGGCAGTTTCTAATGACTTCCACAGTCTGCCTCTAAATCCCCAGCCCTTTAAGGCATTTACTCTTGATTACTTTTTCCATTGAAAGCTTTTTTCTTACTTGGTTCGCATATATAGTACTGCATGATTACTCACTAGACTATAAGTGGGATTTAATTTGAAAAAGTGCTCTAATGATGGTTCGGGATATAACATTTAGACAGTATGCAGTGAAAAAGCTCTCATCTCTCAAAGACTAAGGATAGATAGTAATTCTTGTTACACTCTCAAAACACTTTCAGCTACTCTGTGAGAACTGACCCCAGTGAACCTGAGACAAATTTCATCTCATAATAGGAGAAGCTAGAAAGAGGTATGAAAAGGGCCCAAAAACAGGAGCCAGTGCCCTCTTTTGAGGGCCAGAGCAGAAGACAAGAAAATTTTTTCTTCACTATTGATTTCTGATATGTGTCATTGAAAATTTCTGTTTGCTCATATATGTTCCAAATCAGCAACAGGTTGCCTTTAGCCTGTGTGGGCCTTTTGTTGTTATTTTGTTCCTGCAAGGACCCTGATTATCTCTGCTTTAACAAAGAAAGAATTCACCATACACATATCCACAGATTAACACAGACCTCAATCTATGGTCTTTCTGACTTAGCTTGGTCTATATTCCAGTCTAATAATTCCTTTCAATATTGATTAATAATTAATATTCTAATAATTCTCCTAGGGAGCTGTTGAAATTTGTAAAAGCAAATGATGATGTAGCTCAAGAAATTGCTGAAAGGTAAGTTCTGTTCATTTTTCCATTTCCATTTTATCATCTCCATTTTGCCTGAGATACAGTCGTATGAATATCATTACCACAGAGATACCTGGATTTCTTCCTCATTATACAGAGATAATCAGAACTGAAGCTGTCCTGGGGGAAAAACACTCCATTCATATATGTCCTAAGCCTGTCCTTTATAGAAGGAGGCTGAAATCTTTGAGGTAATTAAACAAATACTTTTTCTGAGCATTGGCTATTTATATGTTTGTTCCTAAGAAAAAAAAATTGAGTTCTATTGCTAAGTGCATGTGTATTGATAGGATAGCTATAGGGCTGGTTCTGAGGATCAAAAGAGTTAATTCATATAAAGTATTCTGAACAGTGCTTGACACAAGGTAAGCATTCAAATAGTTATTAGTATTATAAAATGTTCTTGTTAATCTTGTCTCTAGGGGAAGCCAGTTTATTATGAACCACTTGCAGATGGATGACATCACTTGTTACTGGGAGAACCTGTTGACAGAATACTCGAAATTCCTGTCCTATAATGTAACAAGGAGAAAAGAGTATGATCAGATTATTCCTAAAATTTTGAAAACTGAACTCTAATAGTCATCGTTGAACCATAATCCTCTCTGTGGCAGCATATCTGATACCCTGTGGTGAGAAGCTTACTATGAATGGTGCACCTACACTTTGAATACAGTTATCAAGCCAAATATCTGGTTTTCCTTATCATGCTACACCCAGATCAACTCTTGAAAAAGATCCTCAATGTATATAATACAGATATGAAGCAGCTCAACGCTTTGGCTGAATAAGGACCAGAAATCATAATATATGGGTTTTGAACCCAATTCTACTCCTCATTTTCTTAGGACCAATCACAGTGTGTGCCTCAGATCATCCACATGTGTCCATCACTGTGACACTGACTGTGTTGATGGGATGATGCCCTTTGTCCCATTATTTGGAGCAGAAAAAGTCATTTGGAACTAACGGAACTAATACAACTTATCACTGCAGTTCTGCAGTTATTCTAGGCTTGTACTCTGTTGTATGTTTTCATATGGGAGTTGTGAAAATACTTGGAGATCATCTCCTGGAAGGTCTAAGGACTCAAAAGTTGTGCCATGCAGTGATGTAGGAGTTCTCTTTTGTAAAAGTATAAACTCCTTGGTACTCAGGAGGTTTCTGTAAGGTCATGTAGAAAGGGGCCGATTCCATGAATAGTTACTGCAATTGAATTTCATGTTCCCTTTTTGTGCCTTCACACCCTTCTTTTTATGGTCTATAAAAGAAAAAAAAACAAATCTCTTAATTTAGGAAGTAGTCTTCACTCTTTAAAGTAACTCTGCATAAAACAGCAACTATTCTACACCCCTATTTTTTTTCCTCCTTATATTGGCAGCAGTCCATACTCTCGATGTCTTAGAGGGAGTTTAAGGGATCTTCACATATGAAATGTTAAGTTGAGAGCATTCAACTTTAGCACTGACTTATACAGGAGATACTTGTTTTAGTACAAATCCATGTTGGAGTGTCTCTTTTCTCCTTTCTGAAAAAGACATTTGGATAGTAGTTTAATCTCTCAGGATGCTCTTCCCAACATAGTCAAAACTGAAGAAAACTTTTAGATTAAAACCTCTATAGTCTGATGACTCAGAACCATCCTTGTCCCTTAGACCCAACCTTCTCACAGAGAAATCAGCTCTTTTCCTTTGCCTCTTAAGAATTGTTCAGTATTAATTGGTTTCAAAATTAGTGTGAGATTCAGTAAGATAAGAGATTTTATTCTATTTAAGAGAAATGTATTTGACCTTTTAAATTCCCTGCCACAAAATTTTAACTCTTAAGAACCTTCTTAGAGCACTTGAATATCCCTGGTAAGATCATTGTATGGAATAAGGCAGACATTTAAAGTTGAATTTTTTGTTTTTGAGTATTAAAAATTCATGGGGACCATGGCCTTAGGTGCTATAAGTCTAGCTATAAGCAGTCTGAATTTCTGAGTTGTCTTGTGGTTTTGCCTTGTGTCAATATGAGGCTTTGGTAGATGTTATCATTCTCTCTGAATTTTAATTTCCTTTCACTGAGCTAGGAACAAAATTTTCTGTCCTTTGGATTAGGAGTTGAAACTGAATTTCCCTGCGAGTGTTTCAAGTTCCAGCTCAAGTTATCACCCTGTCTCTAAATCCTTTCTTTCATTCCTCTAGGCAGTTAGGGGCTATCATAATACTTTGCTCATGCCTATATTGTATAACATCACATTGCGCTATAGTTATCTATTTCTCCTATGGTTCTCTGGGCTTCTTAATGGGTGCAAATCATGTTTTACACATCTTAATGTCTCCATTATCTGTACAGTTCCTCCAGAGCTCACACAGGGTAGACACTAAAGAATTATTGGAAGAATGGATGAATGGGTGGATGGATGAATGGATGGATGGATGGTTGGATGAATGGATGGATGGGTGGAGACAGCTGGCTTAACTAGCTCCTGTTTACAGATTGACAAGCTATTGGCTCCTAAGGTGACTGGACAAGACTGTAAGAAATGGACCAACGCAAATTTTCATCTGCTCTTTGAAGAGGCAGTAAGGGCATCTTTGTATTTAAATTCAGCAAATGTTATTCACATTTTATACTTATCTGTTTACCTCAGTGTAAATGGTATAAGGATGGTGTGTGACAAGATGCAAAATGTATGTGTTTGAAAATAATTTTATTCCCATAACTTTTGAAGGTGGTTGTTCATATTAGCTGGGCAAAACTTAACTATACATTTCTTCAAGGAAAGAGAATAATGTAGTTTATTTGAATGAAGTGGCATACAGGGATAACACAAGTAATGCTTTTCCTTTATTTGGGGAGTATTATCTATGTGATGTTTGTCAGTGTCCCACCTTATTCTACTGTGTTAGGTCAGGTTCTCCTAGTTGCCAAGAACAGAAACTGTCTCTAGCTAGTTTAAGCAAAAGAACTTATTAAAGGGATATGAGGGTGTGTGATAGTAAGTCCGATCACACAACCAAGTGGGCAGGTTGCAATGGGAAAGTGCTTGAAAGACCAAAGGAAGATCCAGAGATGCCATAGGAGATGTGAGGGTTTACTGGGACTTATGTACGAGTCCAGGAGCAGCTGGCTGGACAGGGTTGTACATCACTATGGTAGACAGGGAGGGAACTGTTTATTTGGGGTGAGGGGACAAAAATTATGTGTGTTCTAGGGGTGAGGGGACAGAGACTACGTGCTTTACTAGAAGGGATCCTTCTTGTGTGACCAGCATCCCAAGGAACAAAACCTTGGTCAGAGGGGTCTGCCTCCCAGTAAGATATTTCTATCGATAAGATGGGCCTGGATTTGGCCAGCCCCTGCCATCAACACACCATACACTTAGCATACTGTCCAAAGGAGGGGCCATGTGAACAACACATGGTTATTCTGGGACAAAAGGTTCCAAGTGGGCAGGGCTTATCTCCACAGAGTATCCTGAAAGATCTGAACAAGTTTTATAGCAGTTGGAAGGGTTGAAAGCAGGGCAACTCCATACACGCTCTCTCAGTGAGAGTTCTGAACTGCCCCAGAGTGCTGCTGGGGCAGAGTTGCAGAGGCTGCCAGGTTGTCTCTCAGATCAAGATTCCCAAGAAAAAATTGAATGGGCTCCCTTTGGATCAGCTCCAAAAAGGATAGTTCCCAATGCTTCACCCATACACTATGAACAGGCACACACAGATACATAAAACCCCTCTTCCCATGCATCTAAAAATGCTTTTGTTTAAGATAAATCCTACTGCATAGAGAAGTGTGGTGTGTCTGAAGCAGAAAGCTACAATTACAAATTATTTAATATTTATCATACTCTTCTTGAGCATCTGTACACAAACAGTGGGACATAAGAAAATACTACAGGCTCCATAGCTTCAAGCGACTCTAGCTGAGATTATAAAGTAAATAATGTGAGAGGCATCATAGGCAGAAGGTAATTAAGGTAATGTGAGGCCTTAATCATAAGGCCAATTAATCATACAGATAATGTGGATTTGGAGTGTAGAGGAAGAACTTCCTATCTGGTGCAGACAGGAAACTTCATGGAGGTATAAAAAATGAGTTAACACTTTGAGGGATGGGTAAATGAGGTGGTCCTTGGGAGTTCTCAAAATTCATTCTCTCTACCTGTATAAAGTTATTGTTATATATAATACAATTAACTGTAAATACAGAGCAAGAGCAGTACCTCGTGAACATAGCAAGGAAAGGGAAACTTCTGACCCCTGGGTGAAAATTCACAAGGGAAGAAGCTATTGAGCTCTATGAACAGAACTCAGCAACAAGGGCTAAGGGTAGGAGACTGGTGGTTCCAGGCACATGATGGTGACTGTCCTGAGATCCCACATTGATGCCTTTGCTTTGGTGGCAAATGCACATCCTGGGGAGCAGAGAACTATGTGAAACAGTGGCCCAAGTAAACCACATAACACCTTTCGGTTTAGCCTTTCTTGGAGACCCTTCAAAAAGAAAAGACTACCAAGGAGGGCATCCCTAGTGGTAAAAAAAGGTATAAGACCCCGGGGACTTGGAGAAGCAAGAGTATAGGAGGGTTAACAGAGAGGTAGAGTCCGAGGAACTGAGGGAATAGTAGCAACAGTGTGAGCAGTAGCCAAGATTCTGGGGACTTAAAGTATTAGATGGCAAAGGGACCCTTACAAATGAGACTCCAGTTACCTAAAGGAAAACGCAGCTATGGAATTAGTGAAATTTGCCTGTTAATATGACCTCATTTGTATCTCTAAAGAAGTAAGCCCTGGGGATATTAGAGCTATATATAAATGATTTAATTAGCCCCACAATTCTAACTCCTGCTTCATCCCAGAATGATTTTGGGATCATCTTAAGCATTTGGCTTTCTCTCCATGTAGACTAGACACACTACACAGCCATTTTCTCGGGCTTTTAGGCCTTGGGATTTTATCCTTGTGCCCAGCGGGGCCTGTATAAGATAAGGCGCAATCTGGAGCCAGAAGTCGGGATCTGAATTCTTCAACAACCTACATCCTAGACACCATGCTAGGCATTGGACATACAGAGATGAATATACAGGGGTCTCTGACCTTAAAGTTAGTCTACTGTGACACCTCAGCAAACAGGAAGTTGTCATGCAATGTAGTAGGTTTTATGATGGGAGCTGAATCTAATCGTGTCTCCCAGACACCAGAGAAATCTTCCTGGCACTGTCACTAATCGTTAGTCACTCTAGTCAGTCGCTTCTCTGGCCCTTATCTACACAATTCCAACTAACAAATTCCAGAGTTCTATTTACTGTATTCTACTAAAAAGCACAGCCGTTTGAACTATGTCTAGAGAGGAATAAAAGAGGGGTAGGGATTGGCAAAGAGAAAAAGGGACTATGGTAGTAAAGATTAAATGAAATTACCCAAACCAGTGTGAGGATATTTTAAATGTGCGCATTTTAGTAAAAACTACACCTCAAAACATGTTTAAGGCATGCTGATGGTAAGTTACTGATGAACTAACCCCTGATAAAAATTCCATAAATTGCTCTGCCTTTTGAGAAACAGTGGGCATATGGACTAAGGGAGGGTAAAATCCATCTTGTAATTTCTCAAAGCTGATTCTTTTTTTTTAAAGCGTTCTGGAAATCTTGCTGTGTCTGGCACCAAGATCCATCTTCAATCAATGCCTGTTCTTTCGGTCCAGCGCGGGGAGCCTCCCGTGCCTGCTGGGCGGGGTTGGGCTTGTATTTGCACAGCCTGCCATCCCAGTTACTGTACTCCACTTCTGAACACTGCACTTCTTCATCTACGTGCGTTTTAAACATGCTAAACTCCTTCAGCCTATGACCACTCTGCCTACCGGTCAAAGCCCGGGTTTGCGTAAGCCTTAAAACCCAGGGATGCGGAACAACACCTCACCGAAGGTGGCTACTCACCGCCTCCACTTCCGGGGGGAACGGGCCTAGCAAGTCCGAAGTCCGCCCCGCCTCCAGCCGGAAGTGTTTTAGCCACCCTTTCCGCCATCGACTCGCCCCTTAACCTTTGCCCTGGCAGGGGCGGAACTTCCTGTCTCGTGCGTCCTAGGTTCTCCAAAATAAGACCGGGCACTGAGGGCAAGGTTGTCAAAAGCTGTGACCGCTAGGCTGGGTGCGGGTTTTCTCGGGCCTAGTATGAGGCGGCGGAAAGTCACCCACTAATTCTTGCGCTTGCCCTTACTGTACTCCCATGGCGTCTCCTGAGGCCATGGAGCCTGAGAACCGAAGTTCGGAGAGGGTTATGGAGTTGCGGCCGCCGGTGGCACAGAGCTTCCTCTGCAGGGCATTGGGTCCTTTCCCTCGGGTCTTTGCTGCCGAAGCCGTGGCCGCCGATTCGGAGACCCTTGCGGAGGACCAAAAGCTGTCTTCCTGCGTCCCAGAGCCCCATAACTTGGAGTCAGGATGGGACCGCCTCCGGGAGCTGTTTGTCAAAGAGTAAAAGTGCTCAGGGTCTGTGGGGAGGGGCTGCAAAGGCGGGGCTTGCAACCTGGGCCGTACTGGGGCGAAGGACCCTAAGGTGGTGTGGGTTATTTTTAAATGGGACTTGGGGGTCTAATATTTGTACTCCGAGCTTGTATCACTACATTGGCGTTTTGTAGTTCTTTTGATTGACAGAATGGTTTTCAGATGTTAAGGGTGAGACTCAGAGCTCTTAGAGAGTAAATGGAAATACGTTTTAGTGTAATCCCCTGATTTTACAGATTAGAAGAATTTGGCCCAACTAATACCAGAAATGACCCTTGTATCAACAGAAGTATTTCGTTCCAGTATTCTTTTTCGTGTTTCACTTGCTATCAGACTTTGATATTTCATATTTGATATTTCAGTGGCCGCACTCCCATCCAAAAAATGGAGGTTGGAGAGATGGCAGAGATGTAAATTTTTTATTCTGCCATATGAAGAATATAGAAAAAGTAGTAGCAACTATTGTCTCATCATTTTTTTAGAACAAATTAGCTGGATTAATAAGGATATTTCAGAATAAAGAATAACCCTTCAAACTGAATTAACTTTAATGAAAAACTCAGGACATTTCATTTATTCATTTCATCATTCATTCCTTCATTAGTGATGAAAGATTCGCCCATTCATGAAGTATTTTACCATACTATACTGTGTTATTAAGTGGTTAAGTTAACTCTGAAGCTTTATTATGTTGCTGAAATAGTTGGGGCAAGGGAGTTAGCAGAATTATATTTAATAACTTTACTTAGAATTCATCGTGTTTATTTTAAAGATAATGAGGCAGCCTTTCTCATTAGTCCTTGCAATATATACTTGAGATATTTGAAAGATCCTGTGGAGTACATAACACTTTGATCAGCTTTTAT
The DNA here is from genome assembly GCA_032199065.1 of Smutsia gigantea. NCBI lineage: Eukaryota > Metazoa > Chordata > Mammalia > Pholidota > Manidae > Smutsia > Smutsia gigantea. The sequence continues at coordinate 170,176 of JAVSCE010015170.1, read as the reverse complement.
ACACCACAGTATGTTGGAACTGAAAGAAATTTGAAAGATAATCTAGTGTAACTTTTATGCTGTCCCTCGTGGATGAGGGAATAAAGGCTCACAGAGATTGTGGTCTGGCTGTAGGTTATTTAACAGTGAGTGGTAGAACTAGAGCCACAACCCCATTGTAGCTATTAAGTCCTTTCCACCATTGTGCCCTGTCTCTCCAGCTGTTTGGGTAAACCATATAACTTGTTAGAACCTCTATTTCTGTATCAATAAAGTGGAGATAAATATCACCTACATCATGGAATTTTTCAGAAGGATGAAAAAGGGGCAATGCATATCCATCTCCTGGCTTGTTAAATCTTAATCTCGCTTACATTTTCTCTTTTCTGAGTTCTACCATATACCAGTTTTTATGTAAATGTTTTTGATCTTATTCAAAAGATCAAAGATAAAATATGTTTTCTTTTATAGATTATAAGAATTGGGCCCAGCTAATTAGTATCAGAATTGACCCTGGAATCAACATCAGTATTTCACTCCAGTGAAAAAAGATTATCTAAAATATATCTGTTATCTTTTATATCATATCTATATTTTTAATTTATATATTATTTTATAGATATAATTATGTCTATAAAGATATCTTTATATCTTTTATTCTATATTTTAAAATATATTTGTAAAAGGTAAGATATAAGGTTCAAATTATAGCAGTTTTTCCTATTGACATAGCATAAGAATTACAGTTTTCTAAGAGATTTTATGTAGATTTTTCTCCCATAGATGAAGGAACTGCAAAGACTCAGTGATTCTGATACCAGAAATGTGGTTATTGACAATTAGAGTAAGATAAGTACTTCTATAGTGTCTGAAGAAAGCAAGTTAGTGATGCATAACATTTAGTAGTTATCTAGGAGGTCCATTATTTATAGTGTCTTAATACTTACCAATTTAGCTTTTTGTTAGAGGAATTTCTGGAAGACATCTCGAGAGCTCCATAGGCAGTTCTAATTTCTTATGTGTGGAGTGTAATATTGAATTAAACATAAGATTTTTGTTATTTTAGGTTGTTCTGCCCACTGCATAGTGTGATTTCTCATTGTTTTCTATTATACAAGCCTATGAGCATGACATAAAAGTTAAATAAAGTAATCAGAAAGATAGGGTTTTGGGTTTATTTGCATCTAGGATTTCATCCTTGTGTACGTTGTCCTAAAATCCTGTATTTGTATAATTTCCAAAAGTTAGCTTAAAATTCAAAAGGGAAATATGATCTCTATATCCAACTTACAAATTTTCCTGTTTCCAGGGATAAGATACTGTTGTAATCATCATCAAACAAAAGCACCTTAAAAAAGCATTTTATTGGCGCATAATGCATCTAGAAAAATGTACATAAGTATGCTGATCAATGAATTTTCACAAACTAAATATGGCCGTATAATGAACACCAAGAGACTATTACCAGCATCCCAGAAGCTCCCCCTTGTGGTCCTTCTAGTCATGCCCACCGGAGAGTAACCAACCATTAGCAACATAGATAAATTGTGGCTGAGATTTGAGCTACTTGTAATATACCTGCACTATTTAATTCATCAGAAGATTTAGTAGGTTCTGCCTGTAATGAAAAATGTGATGATGGTAGCATTTGGGATAATTCTGGTCATAGTCTTTTGGAGAGTAGTATCCATAAGCTAATCCCAGACAACATTATCTTTTTGCTGTTTTAGTGAATGGCAGAGGACTTCAGAGGAACTTGAGAATATATATAGGGCAGCAGTTTCAGCAGGCATCATCGGCTGGGTGTACGGTGGAATACCAGCTTTCATTCATGCTAAGCAGAACTACATTGAGCAGAGTCAAGCAGAGATTTATCATAACCGGTTTGATGCTGTGGTATGTACTGGCATCCCAAAAGTCTTTGAGGGCACACCAGTTAGCAATTCACTTTACAGTTAATCATTGTGAGACTTTACCGTGTCTGAGTAAACAAAGTCTATACAAAGTCTATACTTAACAACAATGGCAGTGCTGATGCTAAGGTGCACACCCACGGCTTGTCAGACGACTCTGTTATCTTTAGAAGGGATCACCAGGATGACTGTACCTTATGGTATATTTTCAATCCCTGGCTAACTCATCAGGCCTCAGCTGTAGCATATTTAGCCCGTCCACAAAGCCTCCGTGCAATATATTAGCACACACTAAGACAGTAATTAACATTCATAACTTTATAGAGTGCTAACTCATTTGTTAGATCTGTACATCAATTCTGTTGAATTAGTGAGAAAGTTAGAGCCCAGTTTTTTTGGTTTTGAAATTAAAAATTGCAAAAGTAGTATGAAGAATTCCTATATACTTTTCACTCAGATTCTCCAAATGTTAACATTTGATCCCATTTGCTTTATCATTCTCTGTGTAGTGCATGCTGTAATTTTTGTGTGAACTGCTTAAGAGTAAGTTACAGACATGAATATTTGAGCATGTATTTCCTCCAAACAAGGGCATTTTCTTACATAACCACACTAATTATGCAGATCAGGAAATTAATATTGACATAGTACTAGTTCCTTATCTGCAGATTTTATGTAAATTTTGCTAGTTGTTCCCCTAATAAAATTTATCTTAAAAGTGAATAAATAAATAAGACTTTTTTTTCTGGTCCAGGATCTAGTATTGGCTCAAATGTTGAATTTGCCTGTCATGCTTCTTTAGTCTCTTTTAATCTGGAATAGTTCTTTTGTGATTTTTTAACTTTTGTGACCTTGACATTTTTGCAGACTGTGGGCCGTTTATTTTGTAGACTGTCCCTCAATCTGGATTTTCTTGTTACTAGATTCCAGCAATGTGTTTTAGCAGAAATATCCTAGAATTGATATTATTTCCTTCCTAGTACGTTGTATCAGTAGTACATGATACCTGTTTGTCCCTTCACTGGTGATGTTTACTTTAGTCAGTTGGTTGAGATGGTCTCTGCCAGCTTATCCACTATGAAATTACTGTTTTTTCCCTTTGTAATTATAAGTATCTTGTGGATACTTATTAGATACTTTAGGACTGTGTAAACATCCTGTTTTTCATCGAATTTCCGCCCTCTAGTATTAACATTCAGTGATGATTCTTTACCTGAAACAGTTATTACTGTGTTGGTACCAAATGGCCACTTCCTGATTCCATCATGCCTACATTTCATAGTTAGTATTCTGCTATGAGGAAGAGCTTTCCCTTCCTCTTTATTTATCTGTTTATAAATTTATATCAGTGTAGACTCATGGATTCTTATTTTATTCTGTAGGTATTACTATTATTATTTATCTTGATGCTCAAATTAGCCTAGATTTGGACAGTTGGAGCCCCTTCAAGCTAGCCTGATGCACACCTGTAGCCATCATTCTGCCAGCATACCTTTACTTTTTGGCACAGGATTTTCCTGGCTCATCTTTTACTTTCTAGCACCAGCCCTGGAATTAGCTATTTCATTAAGGAGCTCTAGTTTCTTTTAATGGAAAATGGTACTTAAAAATCAAGATTTGGTGCTAGGTATGCTCATTGTTACTGGGGTATCATGGCTTCTAGGCTCTAGGTAGACAGAGTTAGGAAATGTGTGTGTGTGTGTCTGTATACACATTCATACACATATCTCTGTCTATTTCTGTATTTAGCTACCTATTAAAAGACACGAGTCCGTATTGATAACCTTCAGAGAGGTTTTGACTTGACCAACATTATATAGTAGTTAAAGATCTCCTTAGGGATTCTCAGATTCCTTAAAAATCTAGGCTTTACCCTCAAAATATTATTTATTCCATGGTGTTTTAGTGAAAATGGGCTTTAGGACAGACAACAACCTACCTTCCAATTCTGACTTTATTCCTAATGGGCTGAGTGATCTTGGTTAGAAACTTCCTCTCCACACTTTAGTTAAAACTAAAACACCTGTCTGAAGAAACAGTGTAAGAATTAAATGAGGTAATAGTTAACACAACTTTAACATAGAAGGTGGTTCTTTTTTCTTCCTCTGCTCCTTGTCTGTACATCTATATTACTTTAATCCTCACCCTTTACCCAGTTCTTTATTTTGTGTTTTTCTTTTCATTAATATTTCTTGAATATAAAAAGTCTAATACTATCTCTGTCGTGGTGTTTGCCATATAGATTGTGGTTGATGCTTGTTTGATGTTTTTTTTGGCTGACAGTGGCAATTCTTAGTTTCTTTTCCATTTCCTTATACAGTAGGGTGCACATGGGACTTCTGCTTAAGCTTCACTACTTAAACAATGATATTCCTGGAGATCTTCTATTGTTTTTATCTGTTTAAGTGTCCCTGCCCAATCCATAGGTGACATGCTTCCACCACAGTTTTAGAATAAGGAAAGTGTCAAGGTGTGTTGGAATCTCAACAGCCTTTTTATTAACTTCAGCAATCTGCACATCGTGCTGCCATGAGAGGCTTTATCCGGTACGGGTGGCGCTGGAGTTGGAGAACTGCAGTGTTTGTGACTATATTCAAGTAAGTTCTCTCTGAGTTATGACAGAGGGTTTTGGTATTCTTTTAGGAGCATATATTTCGAGCAAGTGGGATTATAAAAACTAAACACCCACATGAAAGTGACTCATAGTAGACCTTTTTCTCAAGAACGTTTTTCTTTGTCTTTGTAACAGATTGGTCCAGTTGTAGTTTTGCATCTGTGGGTAGAGCTCTACCAACTATTACCAAATGACAAATTCTGCAAAACTTTTTACCTTTCTACTTCTAAATGGATATTTATTTCAGAAATGTGATTGTTCTTTGGTTCATCCTTCAGCAGGAGAAAGTCCACCTAGAAAACCGCAGACATATTAATAGTTTGGAACATGTTGAAGGGGTCTAGACTAGGATGAGGGATTGACATTGTAGGCTCTTCTAAACTAATACCTGTATCACTTTAATGAAAATTGCAGTCAGGAAGGTAAAAGGATATGCTTTCAGTTTGATGTTTTCTTCCTCCCCTTCTTCCCAGCACAGTGAACACTGGTCTAAATGTGTACCGAAATAAAAATGCCCTGAGCCATTTTGTCACTGCAGGAGGTAAGACATTTTTGTTCTTGTTTATGTTTTCCAATCTCCTGAAATATGGCCTAAGAACTATGTAAGGACTTACAAATAAGAGCCACTGAATTCTTTGGTTGGCTTTTTCATCGTATCTCATTCAACATTCATGCAAAATGTATGGAGAGCATTGTGCTTGGCCCTTGATATTCTTGGTGAATAAAACAGAAAAGGTCTTTGCTTTCATGGAGCTTTATAATCTATTGTGGATGGATTAAAAACAGGCTACTATAGTGGAAAGTAACAAATAGTTAGAGCAATGGGATCTATGTGAACAGGGTGATCAGGGAAAGCCTTTCCAAGGAAGTGACATTTAAGCTGACAGCTGGAGAATGGGAACGGGCAAGCCTTGCACAGAAGAGTAGCTTAGACAGAGGAAACATCAAGGATGAAGACTTAAAGGGAAGAAAGTTCTCCAAAAGCTGGATAATATGGCTGGAACATAGTGAGGGGAAGAGTCACTTGAGATGAGATTGATGAGGAAGAAGTAGAGTTCAGATTTTTCATCTAACAGTTTGGGTTTTATTTTAAAGCTCTGCCTCTTGTAGATATGTGTCCTCTTTAAAATGAACATTTTTAAAGAAATACTGAAGTATTATTTCCGTAAATGTAAGTGATGTTAACTGCTGTGTACAAACACTAATTTGTACATTCTCTCTAAAAAACACACATATAGTGCACATAACATGTTTTTTATTTTTTATTTGGAAATCAAATTTACAAGAAGATGCAAAAATAAAATAGCACGAGGAGCACCATATACCTTTTTTTCATTTTTTTTTATCAAGGTATTATTGATAAACACTCTTATGATGGTTTCACTTGAAAAAACAATGTGGTTACTACATTTACCCATATTATCAAGTCTCCACCCATACCCCAATTCAGTCACTGTCCATCAGTGTAGTAAGATGCCACAGATTCACTGCCTTCTCTGTGCTACACTGTTTTCCCCGTGATCCCCCACACCATGTGTACTAAACATAATACCGCTCAATCCCCTTCTCCCACCCTCGCCACCCGCCCTCCCACATCCCTCCCCTTTCATAACCACTAGTTCCTTCTTGGAGTCTCTGAGTCTGCTGCTCTTTTGTTCCTTCAGTTTTGCTTTGTTGTTATACTACACAAATGAGGGAAATCATTTGGCACTTGTCTTTCTCCATCTGGCTTATTTCACTGAGCATAATATCCTCCAGCTCCATCCATGTTGTTGCAAATGGCAGGATTTGTTTCCTCCTTATGGCTGAATAGTATTCCATTGTGTATATGTACCACATCTTCTTTATCCATTCATCTACTGATGGACATTTAGGTTGCTTCCATATCTTGGCTATTGTAAATAGTGCTGCAATAAACATAGGGGTGCATATGTCTATTTGAATCTGAGAAGTTGTGTTCTTTGGGTAAATTCCAAGGAGTGGGATTCCCGAGTCAAATGGTATTTGTATTTTTAGTTTTTTGAGGAACCTCCATATTGCTTTCCACAATGGTTGAACTAGCTAACATTCCCACCAGCAGTGTAGGAGGGTTCCCCTTTCTCCGCATCCTCACCAGCATTTGTTGTTCTTAGTCTTTTGGATGGTGGCCATCCTTACTGGTGTGAGGTGATATCTCACTGAGGTTTTAATTTGCATTTCCCTCATGATTAGTGATGTGGAGCATCTTTTCATCTGTCTGTTGGCCATCTGAATTTCTTCTTTGGAGAACTGTCTCTTCATATCCTTTGCCCATTTTTAATTGGGTTATTTGCTTTTTGGGTATTGAGGTGTGTAAGTTCTTTATATATTTTGGATGTTAACCCCTTGTCTGATATGTCATTTACAAATATATTCTCCCATACTGTATGATGCCTTTTTGTTCTGTTGATGGTGTCCTTTGCTGTACAGAAACTTTTTAGTTTGATGAAGTCCCATGAGTTCATTTTTGCTTTTGTTTTCCTTGCTTGAGGAGATGCGTTCAGGAAGAAGTTGCTCATGCTTATATTCAGGAGATTTTTGCCTATGTTGTCTTCTAAGAATTTTATGGTTTCATGACTTACATACAGGTCCTTGATCTATTTCGAGTTTACGTTTGTGTATGGGGTTAAACAATAATCCAGTTTCCTTCTCTTGCGTGTAGCGGTCCAGTTTTGCCAACACCAGCTGTTGAAGAGGCTGTCATTTCCCCATTGTATGTCCATGGCTCCTTTATCATATATTAATTGACCATATATGGTTGGGTTTGTATCAGGGCTCTCTAGTCTGTTCCATTGGTCTGTGGGTCTGTTCTTGTGCCAGTACCAAATTGTCTTGAGTACTGTGGCTTTGTAGTAGAGCTCAAAGTTGGGGAGCTTAATCCCCCCAGCTTTATTCTTCCTTCTCAGGATTGCTTTGGCTATTCAGGGTCTTTTGTGGTTCCATATTAATTTTAGAATGATTTTCTCTAGTTTGTTGAAGAATGCTGTTGATATTTTGATAGGAATTGCATTGAATCTGTAGATTGCTTTAGGCAGGATGGCCATTTTGACAATATTAATTCTTCCTTTCCATGAGCAAGGGATGTGTTTCCATTTATTGGTATCTTCTTTAATTTCTCTCATGAGTGTCTTGTAGTTTTCAGTGTATAGGTCTTTCACTTCCTTGGTTAGGTTTATCCCTAGGTATTTTATTCTTTTTGATGCAACTGTGAATGAAATTGTTTTCCTGATTTCTCTCTCTGCTAGTTCATTGTTAGTGTATAGGAATGCCACAAATTTCTGCGTATTAATTTTGTATCCTGCCACTTTGCTGAATTCAGATATTAGATCTAATAGTTTTGGACTGGATTCTTCAGGGTTTTTTATGTACAATATCATGTCATCTGCAAACAGGGAAAGTTTAACTTCTTCCTTGCCAGTCTAGATGCCTTTTATTTCTTTGTGTTGTCTGATTGCCGTGGCTAGGACCTCCAGTACTATGTTGAATAACAGTGGGGAGAGTGGGCGTCCTTGTCTTGTTCCCTATCTTAAAGGAAAAGCTTTCAGCTTCTCGCTGTTAAGTATAATGTTGGCTGTGGGTTTGTCATATATGGCTTTTATTATGTTGAGGTAGTTGCCCTCTATACCCATTTTGTTGAGAGTTTTTATCATGAATGGATGTTGAATTTTGTCAAATGCTTTTTCAGCATCTATGGAGATATGATCATGTGGTTTTTGTCCTTTTTGTTGATGTGGTGGATGATGTTGATGCATTTTCGAATGTTGTACCATCCTTGCATCCCTGGAATAAATCCTACTTGATCATGATGGATGATCCTTTTGATGTATTTTTGAATTTGGTTTGCTAATATTTTGTTGAGTATTTTTGCATCTGTGTTCATCAGGAATATTGGTCTGTAGACCATATACCTTTACATACAGAGATTCAACTGTTGTTAACATTTTAGTTCATTTGCTTTGTCACTTACCACTCTTTCTTTCATTTGGGTGCACTTTTTCTCTCTATGCATTATTTGGACTTTACATTTTAATGAAAACATTTAAGAATATAAAACTAGAAATACACATTCATAGCATTGGAGCAGCTAGAACTTGCCCTTTATTTAACTTGCAAACATTTTTCTATGGTTATTCTATAGGCCTAGGTTCCTATATCTAAACCAAACTCTTGTCTTCCTCCCCCCGCTTCCATACTTGCTCCTGCTGTTATGTTCTCTGTCATCTACCCTTTTAAATTAAAAAAACTGGAAACTGAGTAATGAAGTGGTTTCTGCCCTTTATCTCCCTCTTTCGAAACTTCTAGTCCCATCAGTTACATTCCATAAATATATATGGATTTCTTCACCTTCTCTTTATTCCCTCCTTCTCTGATCTGAAAGACAGTTACGTAAAGTAATAAAATTGAAGTGTTAGGCATAGTACATTTAAAGCTGTATATGACAAACAAATGAGAAGGAAAGAATGGAGGTATATCGGAGCAAGGAGATGATACCAAATAGTAAATTGACTCCACAGGAAGAAATAAAGTACTGAACATGGTAAATTTGTAGGTTAATACAAAAGACTTTATAAATCTATTGTTTTTTCATTTCTTTTCTTAACTATTTTCCCATTTCTTTAAAATATGTCTATATAAAATAATAACATTGTATTGTGTTTTAACATTTGTAACATAAATGACAATAATAGTACAAAGATGGAAGAGTAGTGGAGCTGTATTGGAACAGTGTTTCTATATTTTACTGAAATTAAATTAGTACTGAAGTAGGTTTTGATAAATTATGATGCAGAGTGTAATCTTTAAAGCCAGTAATAAGAAAGTAACTTTTGAAAGTAGTAACAAGGTCAAAGAGGAATTAAATAAGATATATAGAAAGCATATAGCAAAATAGCAGACCTAAATCTGGCAATACCAATAACAACATTAAATAGAAATAGATTAAATATTACAATCAATAGGCAGAGATTGTCTGAGTTAATTTTGAAAAGGTCTAACATTACATATATGCTGTCTATAAGACATAGTTTAGTTCAAAGAAAAAAATAAGTTGAGAATAAAAAGATGGGAAAAGGTATACTATGCAAACTAAGAGCTTGAGTGGCTGTACTAGTACCAGACAAAACAGACCTTGAGATGAAAGTGCTAGAGACAAAGGAGGACATCTTACAATGTAAAAAAAGGCCAATCCGTCAAGAAGATACAAACATGCATTTAATAGCAGAGCTCCAAAATACATGAAGCAAACACTTTGAATTGAGGGGAGACATAGACAATTTAGTAATAGTAGTTGGAACCTTTAATTCCCCACCTTTAATAATGAATAGAATAACTACAAGGAAGTCATCAAGGATATGGAATACTTGAACACTGTTAACTTACGTGATGTAACTAACATCTCTAGAACACCTAACAACAGCAGAGTATACTTTCTTTCCAAGTGCGCATGGGATAGTCTCCAAGCTAGACCATATGCAAGGCCATAAAATCCTTTTAAATTTAGTGCTAAATGAACTACCAACTTGTGAAAAGACACAGAGAAATTGCAAACGTTTATTATTAAGTGAAAGAAGCCAATCTGAAAAAAGCTGTTTCACATTTTATCAGTAGTAACAAGGTCAAAAAGGTATAAAATATTATATATATCGGGGTATATCAAAAAAATTTGAAAGGATTGAAATCATATAAACCATATTCTCTTACCTCGATGGAATTGAACCAAAAAAAAAATTGGAGAAACCCACAAATATTTGGAAATTGAACAATATATTTATAAATAACCCATAGACCAAAGAGGAATCATAAGGTAAATTAGAAATATTTTGAGTTGAATGAAAATAAAAGCACATTTTATCAAAATTTATGGTGCAGTCAAATTAGTACTTAGAGGGAAATTTGTAGCTATTAACACCCATATTATAAAATAAGAAAGATCTCAAATGAATAAGCTTCCACCTTATAAAAACTAGAAAGTGAAGAGCAATATAAATCCAAAGTAAGCAGACACAAGGCAATAATAGAATTGAAATAATTGTGTGAAACTCAATGAAATTGAAAGAAAAAGAGAAAAATCAGTGAAGCCAAATGGTACTTTGAAAAGATCAACAAAATAGACATGCTTTTAGCAAGGCTGACCAAGAAAAAAGAAGACGTGAGTTACCAAAATTTACTCAAGAAGAAATAGAGCATCTGAATAGCTCTATAACAAGTTTATAAACTAAATTATTAGTTAAAAATCTTTTCACAAAGGAAAGCCTAGGACAAGATTGCTTTTGGGCTACTTGGGAAGTTTCTTTCACAAATTCTTCCAGAAAACAGAGAGGGAACATTTCCCAACACTCATTCTATTAGACTAGTATTATCCTGATGCCAAAACAAGATAAAGGTAGCAAAGAAACTTCCATTCATAAATCACTATATGTGAGGGGTATGTACACACAAAATCCATAACAAAATATTAAACCAAATCCAGCAACAAACAAGGGTTATACACCATGACCAAGTGGAATTTATCCAAGGAATTCAAGGTTAGCTTAGAAAAAAATGTCTGACAAAAGTCCAACATTCATGATAAAAATTCTCAAAATAGGGATAAATCTTTACCCTAATGAAGGTCCTCTATGAAAAAACCTATAGTTAATGTCTTGTTTAATAATGGAAGACTGAATGATTTTCCGTTAAGATTGAGAACAAGGCAAAAATATATACACTTGTATTCAGGTGTATACTTGTAATGAATATATTTGTATTCAGCATTATACTGGAGACCTTAGCCAGTGCATTCAGGCAAGAAAAAGAAATAAAAAGCATCCAAATTGAAAAAGAAGTAAACTGTCTTCATTTACAGAAAACATGGTCCTGTGTAATAAAGAGCCTGACACCATTTTTGATGTTTGGCTGTTGACAGCTTCTAAGCTTCACTACTCCCCTTTTTTAAAAAATGACTTTATTTTTTACAGCAGTTGTAAGTTCATAGCAAAATTGGTACCAAGATTTCCCATATACTTCCTCAGTCCCACACACACAATAGCCTCCCCCACTATCAACATTTTTCACTGGAGTGGTGCATTTGTTACAATTAAAGAACCTACAATGACACATCATTATAACCCCAAGTCCATAGTTCACCTTAGGGCTCACTCTTAGTGGTGTACTTTCAATGGGTTTGGACAAATATATAAATGACATGTATCCATCATTATGATATCATAAAGAGTATTTCACTGCCCTAAAAATCTGTGCTCTGCCTATTCATTCCCCCCACCAGTCCCTGGCAACTACTGAAATTTTTACTGTCTCCATAGTTTTGCCTTTTCCAGAATGTCATATCATTTTATCTAGCTTTTCCAGATTGGTTTCTTTCAGTTACTAATAAACATTTATAGTTTCTCCATGTCTTTTCATGAGTTGATAGTTCATTTCTTTTTAGCACCAAATAATATTCCATTGTCTGAATGTAAATAGTTTATTTACATGTTACCTGTTGAAGGCCATCTTGGTTGCATCCAGGCTTTGACAGTTGTGAACAAAGCTGTAATCATCTGTATGCAAGTTTTGATGTGATGTAGGTCTCTAACTCCTTTGGGCAAATAGCAGGGAGTGTGACTCCTGGATTGTATGGTGAGGCTATGTTTAGTTTTTAACAAAGTGCCAAACTGTCTTCAAAAGTGTCTGTACCAAGACAATTTGGTATTGAACAGACCCACAGACCAGTGGAACAGAATAGAAAATCCAAACATTAACCCAAACATATACAGTCAATTAATATTTGATAAAGGAGCCTTGGATATACAATGGGGAGATGACAGCCTCTTCAGCAGCTGATGTTGGCAAAACTGGACAGCTACATGTAAGAGAATGAAACTGGACTACTGTCTAACCCCATACACAAAAGTAAACTCAAAATGGATCAAATACCTGAATGTAAGTCATGAAACCATAAAACTCTTAGAAAAAAACATAGGCAAAAATTTCTTGGACATAAACATGAGTGACTTCTTCATGAACATGTCTCCCCAGGCAAGGGAAACAAAAGCAAAAATGAACAAATGGGACTATATCAAGCTGAAAAGCTTCTTTACAGCAAAGGGCACCATCAGTAGAACAAAAAGACATCCTACAGTATGGGAGAATATATTCATAAATGACATATCCGATAAGGGGTTGACGTCCAAAATATATAAAGAACTCACGCACCTCAACAAACAAAAAGCAAATAATCCAATTAAGAAATGGGCAGAGGACATGAATAGACACTTCTCCAAAGAAGAAATTCAGATGGCCAACAGGCACGTGAAAAGATGCTCCACATGCTAATCATCAGAGAAATGCAGATTAAAACCACAATGAGATATCACCTCACATCAGTGAGGATGGCCAACATCCAAAACACAAACAACAACAAATGTTGGCGAGGATGTGGAGAAAAGGGAACCCTCCTACACTGCTGGTGGGAATGCAAATTAGTTCAACCATTGTGGAAAGCAGTATGGAGGTTCCTCAAAAAACTCAAAATAGAAATACCATTTGACCCAGGAATCCCACTCCTAGGAATTTACCCTAAGAATGTAGCAGCCCACTTTCAAAAAGACAGATGCACCCCTACGTTTATCGCAGCACTATTTACAATAGCCAAGAAATGGAAGCAACCTAAGTGTCCATCAGTGGATGAATGGATAAAGAAGATGTGGTACATATACACAATGGAATATTATTCAGCCATAAGAAGAAAACAAATCCTACCATTTGCAACAACATGGATGGAGCCAGAGGGTATTATGCTCAGTGAAATAAGCCAAATGGAAAAAGACAAGTATCAAATGATTTCACTCATATGTGGAGCATAAGAGCAAAGAAAAAAACAGCAGCAGACCCACAGAACCCAAGAATGGACTAATAGTTACCAAAGGGAAAGGGACTGGGGAGGACGGGTGGGAAGGGAGGGACAAGGGGGAAATAGGGGCATTATGATTAGCAGACGTAATGTTGGGGGGGTGGAGGGAGGGCTGTACAACTCAGAGAAGACAAGTAGTGATTCTACAGCATCTCACTACACTGATGGACAGGGACTGTAATGGGGTTGGTGGGGGGGACCTGATGAAGGGGTAGTTTAATAACCATAATATTGCACATGTAATTGTAGAGTAATGATACCAAAATAAATTATATAAGAAAAAGAAAAAGAAAAAAAAAGACCACTTACTGTCTCTGGGTAATAGAATTAAAGGTGATTTTTAATTTTTGTTAATTTTAAAATTTAGAAAAATAAATGAATATATAGTACTTAAATAAGGTATGTAAATCTCAAATGTTATTTTTCTTTAAACGTTACCACCTGAAATGGCATTAGTTGTGTTGCACATAATGAAAGAGGAAAATGAATAAACATAGATGTACAATTCCCATGACAAGGAAAGAGGACCCATGTACTCGCCACCAGGTGGCACTGTAGGCCACACTTAGGTCAAGGTCAAACCTCGTAGGTCTGAGAGGCAAAGCATAGCACTACAGAAATGGTGCGGCTAGAGGAGCATATAAGCTGCAGGAGTTCCTGTTGTTTATTTGGGGAAAACTTTCCTTGAGAAAGGAAGAAATGAAAGAGCTGAAAGGAGAAATAACAGACTTTTTTAAGGGGAGGTGGCAAACATGAAGTGGAATGAGGAGGTTGGATCCATAAAACAGACTGAGTGAGGCATTAGGTTTGCAAAAGGAATGTTTTCTTCCTTTGAACCTGCAGAGTAGAAGAGAACTAGTTGTTTGGTATTTTAGTTTCAGGAAATCTAGGTTGTGGTGGTATATTAATGTTCGGTTCAGAAAGCTTATTAAGGGGTTTATGTCTTTTTTGTAGAAGGAAATATAAAAATTAAATTATAATTTTAAAGACGATTTAATTGTTTTGTTTTGTTAAATAGCTGTCACAGGAAGTCTTTTTAGAATAAATTTAGGTCTGCGTGGCCTGGTGGCTGGTGGCATAATTGGAGCCTTGCTAGGGTAAGTGTGAACATGGTTTAATTCTAAATTAACACAACTTTCATTAATGCCTTGCTTTTAAAAAATCTCATTCATTTCTAAAGAGCAGATTTAATCCTTAAAGACTATAAAAAGATATCTAGTCTTGTATTGGCAGTAGCTTTGTCCCATTAGAATTCTACCCCAACTATTGATTCTACTTCCGGTTTTCATTGGGTAAAAACTTTAAATCTCACTAACACCTGAAATTATGTGTAGTTTGAACAAAATATTTATAAGAAGCAGGTAAAAAAGAAAAACAGGTAACAAGCACATTCTATTTTAAAAGTTTTATTTGTTTAGTTTAATAAATTATTTTTCTTCTCCAATTTTTTATTTTGAAAAATTCTAAACCCACAGAAAAATTGAATGAATCAATACCCTGAACAGCTATATATCCTTCACTTAAGATTCACAAGTTGTTAGCATATTTATTTTCTTTCTCTGCATATAGGTAGGATATGCATATATTTCTTTTTCTTTCGTTAAACCATCTGAGACTTCATAATTCTTTACCCCTAAATATGTCAGCATGTATCACCTAGGTTGAAAAACATTCTCCAATGTTATCACAGTGTAATTATCAAAATAAATAATCTAGCTTTGATCAATGCAGCTATCTCAGATAAGGTCCATATTCAAAATTCTTCACTTACTACTACAATGCCATATATATTTTAAATCCAGGATCCAGTTGCATATTGAATTGAGTTGACATGTTTCTTTTGATTCCTTTCAGCTGAAGAACAGTTCCACTGCCTTTTTTTTCTCCAGAAAATGTCTCCATTTTGTTTGACTATCCCCTTTTGATTAAATGTAGGTTAAGTTTTCATCAGGAATACAGTGTAGGTTAAATTGTGCCCTTCTCACATCAAATGTATCACATTGGCAGACATATTATATCATCCATTATAAGGGGTGTTTACTTTAATTACTTGGTATATTAGTTTTCTATTGCTGTGTAACAAATTACCATAAATGTAGCAGCTTAAACACCATCCATTTATTATATCACATTTCTGTTGGTCAGAAGTATGGGTAGGATTGGATGAGTTCTCTGCTCAGTGTTTCACAAGGCCATAATCAAGGTGTTGGCCAGGTAGGCTCTTATCTGGAGGCTGTGGGAAAGGCTGTTGCCAGAACATTCAGGTTATTGACAGAATCCTTGTGGCTGTAGGTCTGAAGTCCCCATTACCTGACTAGCTGTCAGCCAGGAACCACTCTGTTCCTAGGGGCATCCATGCGCCTTCTCACACCCCCTCCATGTTCAAACCAGCAGCCAGCATGTCAAATCCTTCTCATACTTAAAATCTCTCTGACTTATACTCTGCCACAAGCCAGAGTGATTTTTCTCTCTTGTTTTAAAGGGTTCATACAGATAATCTCCTTTTTGATTGACTTGAATTCAGCTGATCAGCAGCCTTAGTTACATCTCAAAATCATTTTGTCACTTAATATGATATAATCATACAATGTCATTTAATATGGGCATAATACCTCATCATATATTCATAGTTGACGGATTAAGGCAGGAAAATTCAAGGGGCCATTTTAGAATTCTACCTATCACAAAGTTTCTCCAATGCAGGGTATTTTTTTTCCCATCATGGTTAATAAGTAAATCTGTGGAGTAAGACTATGTGAATAGCCTTCTCTCCAGCTATCTTTTTCCTTGTGGTTTTAATGATACATTGATGATCCGTGCTGTAATCAGTTATAGAGATGGTTGCAAAACGATTTGCTAGTTCTGTCATTTCTGCTGTTCTTATCAGCTGGCATTCACCTGAAGAGAAGAGTTCTTCCTCCCACTCCACCAACTCCTGTCCCTTTTCCTGCCCCCTTTTCAAGAGGAGGTAGCACTGGATTTGTGGATTCTTTTCATGAAAAATTTGTTTTTAAATTCAGCATAACTCATTGCTGACATTATTTTTGTTATATTGTTAATATAACAGCTTTGAAGGGAAAAGTTGTTGAAATTAGCAGCAAAAATGATTTCTTTTTCATTGTGGTAAAAACCACATAACATAGGAGTTACCATCTTAACCATTTTTAAGTATACAGTTCAGTAGTGTTAAGTGTATTCACATTGTGCAATACATCTCCAGAGCTTTTCATCTTGCAAAACTGAAACTGTACTTATTAAAGACTAATTCTCCCTTCCCCTACCCCAGCCATTGGCAACCACATTTCTTTGTTTCTATGATTTTGACTACTTTAGTTATTCATATGACTGGGATGATATAATATTTGTCCTTTTGTAACTGGCTTATTTCATTTCGAATAATGTCCTTGAAGTCCATTCATGTTGTAGCTTGTGACAGGATCTCCTTTTTAAAAGCTGTATATATTCCATTGTATATACCACATTTTATTTATCCATTCATGTGTCAGCGGACATTTCCACTAAGTGAAAATAATTTTTAAAATGAAGTTACTTAAGTTGTAGCCAGGGATAATTTAAGTTACATTAGAGTCAAAAACGCCCTCTCTTTAAGAACACAAGAACCAAACCTTCTCTAATAGAGAATTCTTATCTAAATCTGTAAAAATTCTTATCTAAATCATTTTCTCAATGGCTAACTATTGGCCTTGTGGGTGAGACTGTTGTGCCAGACTTTTGAATTTTAGGATATTTTGGTGGTTCTACCTCTAAAAGCCAGTAGCATCCTTCCCCTGACCAAAAATGCCCTCCACGGTTCCTGCTCGCTAGGGGGTCTGATACCATTCCTCGTATTAATTTCATTTCTAAGAAACCTTCAGTGTAAAGCTACTTACTAGAACTTCTCATAAATATATATTTGCCCAGTTTATCATTCATGATAAAAAATAACAGAGCCAATTTAGAGACCTGTTTTTATACCAGTTAATTTTAGGCAGTGACTGTTTTTCTCTGTTGTTCAGGCCAGGAAGGAAATTGCCTAGATACTTTCTTCTTCATTCAACAAGGCTGCTGTAATTACCAACTATCCCTGTACCTATCAGAGAACAAGTGGCTCTGTCGGCGTTGCTCATGCTTTAGCAGATGCTCATGTGTGATCTAATGGTTTTTTTTCCTAAGCTTTCCCTCTGCTTGGTCCTCAGCACTCCTGTAGGAAGCCTGTTGATGGCAGTTCAGAAGTACTATGGTGAGACTATTCAGGAGAGAAAACAGAAGGATCAAAAAGCATACCATGAACTGAAACTGGAGGAGTGGTAAGGAGCATGCCAAGTTATCTGACTTTCCTACCATATGCTTTAGAGAGTGGTGTTCTCTTAACCCAAGTACTCTAAACTGCCTCCTAATTCAAAGAAGAGTTTCTTTTTACTGAGCCCTTTAACTTGTACCTTACCTTGCTTTTTAATCTTTTTAATTAAGGAGATTAGAAAAATCAAAGATATTAATATTGTTGTTAATATGATGAGGATCTTTCCTTAGATACATTTTTAAAAAATTAAACGTTGTAAATAGTATTTGGCTGTATATTTTTTTCTTTTCCTATGTTCTTGACAGCATAGCAATTAACCTAAAGGAAATGAGTGAGCTTGACTTGGCTTTATTTAAAAGGTGATATCCCTGTTTACAAATACATCTATGAATAACATAGAGCATGTTTGAACTCTGCATTCAAAGGTTCTACTTCTTGCTGTGGATGTTCGTGAACTAAATGCCACTGAAGAGGATGAAAACTTTGACCCGTTCTATCTAGTCATTTGCAGGAGTACAGTAATCAGGTTGAGAGCAGACTTTGTTCTGATTCTTTGTATGATCAGCATAACAGGTTTTCATCTAGCATTTGTGGTACAATTGTTGCTCACAGTCAGCTTCCTGGACTCAGACAACATCTGTTTCTGCTGCTTACACTGCTTTAGTGGTTGATAGGTGAGCAGTCACTTTCCCATGTTTTACTCAAAACCTCCATTTGTGCTCTACCCACACACACATGGAAATCCTTAGTATCTGTGTTACCTCTGTTGTTCAGACCAGGAAGGAAATTACCTTAGGTAGATTTGTAGATTTGTTATTCAAGGAGGACTTAACGTGCTATAGGAGAGAAAACATTGGTTTTGGATCTAATAAAACCTGGAAAACAAAACTTAAATCCCAGCTAGACTATTAACCAGTTCTGTGACCTTAGATATTTTCCTTAACTTCAAGCCCTCAGTTTTCTCAGCCAGTGTGAGGACAGAATCATACCACTGCACTCAATATATGTTTGTTTTGTTCCTTCCATTTCTCCATAGTAAGAAGATAGGTGAAATATGCAGTTATCTATGCTCTAGGATAAAGCACTTAAAATTCTGAATGCCAGTGTTAAGATTTGATGTTATAGAGAATTAAAAGCATGAAAGCATTAGCTAATTTCCAGTTACTTAAGTGTAATAAGAGCCTTCTTTTTTAAAAGGAAACTTTGAGAAAGGAGTTGGAAAGGCAAGGAAAGTATACTGGCTATTAAAATATGAAATAGAAAGTTAGGAAAGAATTAATATTTGGAAAAATATAAAATAATTGCATTTCAGTTAAAAAAATAAGGAAAAAAACTAAAGATCAGTTATTTTGAGATAGAAAACCAAGAATGGATAAAAACAATAACTTGAATTATAATGAAAGAATACTTTGGCAAAAGGAAAAAATGTATAGGCTATTTGTGTATATACATGTAATATAAATATATGACATTTCTGAGAAAAGCTAATTTAATAAATAGTTAAGAACCTTTTATATGCGTGCTTCTTTGTTTGAAAATAGCTATGGGGAAATCAATGTGAGAGTAAAAAAATTGCCTTATTGAGCAGAAACTGTAGAGAACTGGTTATAGAGATATGGAAAAAGAAATGATCAAATCTGGTTGTGAAGAGTTGAGAAGAAAGTCATAGGTGATCCTGATAATCACTTAAAGAAGACAATAATACTTGATTTAGAAGAAGAACTGATCTGTTAACTTAGAAATTAGATTTTAACTCCCTTTAGATATACATCTATAGCGTTGTCCTTTCTGACTTTTCCATACTGTGATTACCATGCTGTAGCCACTGTGTAGTCCCTACAAGTTCTGGCAATAGAGAGTTAACAGAGGCTGGGGGCTCACAACCAGCCAGGCTGCACAGCTCATACTTAAACTCAGGGTCTTTCAGCACCTGCTTGTCTCCCCTGCTGCAAGTCTGGAATATCTTGTGGATCAGAGCTGCACCCACAGCAATGTCCATTTTGGTAATTCAAGAGTCCTAGGTGGCTTATGAATGGAACAGGTTAGGAGAGAGAAGAAAGTCATTGTGTTGGAAGTCCAAGGAGCACCAGTTTGCTCAGAAGTTGCAGGGTGAATAAGACAAATACTATCTTAAAAAAATCTCTCTAAGAACTAAAGAAGCAGAGCAGTACTTGCTAGATCCTTTTTGTTCTTTGATTACAGGAAATCTAGACTACAACTTACTGAGCTCCTCCCTCAAGAAATTGAAAGCAGCTTACAGAAAAATCGATCCGAGGATGATGCTAAGAAAATTGAAGCACTGCTAAATCTTCCTAGAAACCCTCCATCAGCAGATAAACAAGACTAGGACTAAAAATGTTCTGGACTTGAAACATACTGGAGAGTTAAAGGGAGCTATGTTCATTGAATGCCAGTGGTTAGGCTCTAGTCAGCCTGCTGACAAATGTAAGTGTTGACACCTGTAGAGGAAGTGATTTCTTTTATTGTTATTATTTTTACCAAGAATTGGGCTGTTGTACTCTCACTTTACTTATCCTTAAATGTAAATACATACTTATATCTATACTGATTGATCTATGTATTTGACATTATCTTTATTATTTGATCAATATATATTTCTTTCCCCTGGATTTTACAACAGTAAATTAAAAATTTCTCAAAAGATTAAAGTTGAATTCTACAGGTTGTATATTTATTTTTGTAGCCCTTTAAAAGAGTACTCTAGGAATCATTAGGAAGATAACAAGAAAGAACCAGATAAGACAAATGGTCCAAGAAACCCTTGTGGGCCTATGTGTGTATAGTGTTTGGTTTTGTTTTAATAAAAATCAAAGGTGATTCCTATGCCATTTGAAGTAAAGTATAAATTTAATTAAAAAGTAGATAAGCGTTATTACAAGAAACGTCCTGGCTTTGTTCCCTTAGTATTGCTGACAAAGTATTTACACTGTGGTGTGCAAGAATGACTTAGAATAGATGCACTGTCTGTACACTCCACAAGCTTGCTGTCCGGGAAGGAAGCTGTCCTGCAGGTTGTAACTTTTATTAAACAAGGGGTGGGGGAAAGGCTGAATTAAGTTTAACAAGGGGAAAACTGCTAGTGCTTTGTTTTGGTGTTAGAACTCTTAGTTCCTACTCTGAAAATACTGTTGTTCACTGGAACAAGGTTTGTGAAAAGCGGTGTGTGTACTGGCTAAAACTGTGGGCTCTGGATGCAAACCAGCAGCTTAAAATGCCAGCATGTGGCTGTGCGCCCATGTGACCTGGCACACAGGGCGTTTTATTACAGCCAATACTAGCGGTTAAAAGGACATGAGAACCTCTGCACCAGTATATTTTCACCATGATTTACATGTTTTTACCACACTCCATAAAGAATGTTTTTCTTAATTACCCCATTCATAAATTGCTGATAAATTGGCAGTTTGTCAACCTGTTCATTGTTTTATTTACACTCACAACTAGAAATCCTTCAACTAGAAATTATAAAATTAGATGGTTAGTTTTTAAAATAATTTTATTCATACCACAAAAATACCAGAATGATATAAGTAAAATATAACTCTTTGAGAAAATACTATTAACACATTTATCAAATGTAGTAACTTAATATAATTTATTTGAAGGATAAATAAGCCGTCTGTTGTTTTGTGGCTAATGACTTCTTGAGGTCTCCTTTTGATCGTGTCTAAGGATTTTCTTAATCTTAACTAAATATAGAAATTCCAATTCTTTTTGTTGTTTCTTTGCTTTAAGTTCTTACCAGTCACCTTCCTTTATTTTCTTCAGTTATTTTGTTCTGAGATCAACCATTTAAAAGTGTACTTCTGTTCCTTAGACTATCTAGTATAATCTGGTCCCTTTATGGGTACCAAAATTAAACATTTTAAATCCAGCTATGTTTGAGAAACTTGATCAAAGTTCTGTCCAACTCCAAATTTTCAGATGAGAATGACTGACTGCCCCAGCTTAAGTCAGGTTCACTCCTGGGCCATTGGGTCATGGAAGGTAATTTCAGAGAAAGAGGAATCATGAGTGAGCAACATAGGAACAGCAGCTGGCCACCTCTTTCTTTTCAATTCTCTGCTGATGTCAGAAGGATCCAGATATGCAAAGGAGGAAAAGCCACTTTAGGGATCTAAGGAATTAGTTATGGAATGCTGTTTCCTATGGAATGCTATTTTCATGACCTCCATCAATTTTTTCTAAAGACAGCTTACAGTTCAGTGTATACCTAATAAAAACCTATCTCATTTTAAATGAGAACTTTTTCATAAATATTCTGCAAAAGAGGTTAAACTAGCATAAAGCCATCTAAGGAGATAATCAGTCCAATATGAACCATTACAATGTGAATCTTTAAACCAAAGTATCCCTTCCCAACCTGGCTATTGCTTTGAGGTATGTAAGTTGTTCATCTTACATGTCAGAGGAAATAGTTTTGTTTAGATCAGCTTTCTCCTAAACTTGATGGAAAAGTGGGAGAGCAACAGGAAAACACAATGAAAGATAAAATACTGGCTAAACACCGATATTTCCATTATCCTCATATAGGTATCCGTACCAACATGCTTTCCACACGTTAACATTAGACTGCTTTCTACAACAACATAAATACCCTTGTATTGCCTCAGATCAAGTCTCTGAAGTTGACCTAACATTGGACAAACTGATCCCAGAAGCACTTTGACTGACGTGTATGTGTATATATACATAGCAGTAATAGCACAGAGCTGGACTGGTGAAGGAAAAGAGCACCAGAGACAAGGCAGTCTGGGTTCTGGCTCTGGCCTTTATCACTCAGCTCACTCCCTGGACCTTGGCTAACTTGTTATTAATGAGACAAGTATTGTCCAATGTCTCCTCCAGGCCTAAAGAATTACATGTTTCAAGGTCACCAGAGCTACTTCTGTTCACCATGTTGCTCTAGTCACTCTAAAGCCGCTGAAATGAAGAGGCTCCTGGAGAACAGACCCATGGAAGGCAAGGTGGGCTAATCCTGGCCATCTGAGGAAGTTCTAAGAAGAGGTCACTCTCAGGTGGAAGTGGGACCTGAGGAAACAAAAAATAAATGAGTACTTCAAACCCTGACTTCCCAAAGCAGGAAAGCATTTGTAAATTTTATATTTTTTATCACAAAGGTGTCCCCAACTTGAGGTAACATTGTATTATTAATCTTGGTGGCTAAAGAATAAAAGGGAAGTCTAAAGTATGAGAGAGTTTAGGACAAGTCTGACAGTTTTCACTACATGAAATACCAGGCAAATATTAAATCCCAGCTATTATCAAACAGCCAAATATTATTGATCAAGGCACTCTTCTGTGGGGCAAACACAAAGATGTATTAGGCATGGTTGCTTTTCCCAATAACCCTACAATTTGGTAAAGAATATAAAACATGGCACATGAAAATAGGCCCAGGATGGAATGTGGCTGATGTGCTAGAGAAAGAACTGCCACAGTGGTTCAGAGGCAGAGCTGCTCGAACTGGACAAGATGTCCACGTGTAGAAGACTGGCTCCATTATGAGGTGTCAGCCAACTGAGCAGAAGACTTTTAAGATAGAAGACAAGTAAGGATATTCTAGGTAATCACGTAACTGAGGGGAACGTCCTGAGGAGTGAGCAAGAAGCTGAGATGGAAAGAAAACAGGATAGAACACGGAGAGACTGCTGTGGGAAGATACAGATAGGCTGCTACAGTATCTGAAAGGGACCTGAACTCCATGTCCAGTTTGAGTCCTGGTTTTGCTCCACATCTGTCTGGCCTTAGGCAAATCACTCAACCTCCAGGAGCCTCAGGTTTCTCTTCCATGAAATGGAAATAGAAAGATCTTGCTCATAGAGATTTTAATAAGACTAAAATGAGATCATGCTTTTGCAAAACATACCTGTTATATAAGTCTCATTATATTTTATTGTATTTTTAAGATAACTCTTTAGACTCTCATTTCTTATTCTTCGGTATTACCCTAACCTTCACAAGTCAATACTGAACTGTTCACAGAGACTATAAACCATCCTGGACCTGATGTCAGTCTCTTGGATTCCAGTGTTCCAATGTTTCTCTTACATGAAAAGCCTTGGGGACTTTAAGATAACACAAAATTGGTATGTTCTCAGTGTGAGTCACAAAAGCTGATGCAGTGTTAGGATCCCTTAACAGAAAGAACATCCCACATCCTAGAAAGTAATTAATCCCCATTGTATGTAGAATCAGACCAAATCAGAAATCTTGGACTCCATTTGACATCTAGTGTATTCCCATGAAGCTTCTGGAAACTGCCGTGTGAGGAACAGTGGAAAGAACTGAGAATCTTTAGACTGGCTGAATGTGAAAAGTTAAAAGCTTTGAAACTTTTCCTGTAGGCACTGGGATCTCTTCTGAGTTTTTGGGAAAATGACACAGAAAAATAATGCTTTATGAAATTTGGCTCTATGATTGGGTTGGTAGGATGACTGTGTATAAGAGGCAGAGACCAATGAGGATGTGACTGAGTTAGTGTACAAAGACTTGTAAGTAACCCTAATCTGTGTCCATCAGTACTTGAAGGATACAGGGAAAATAAGGAGTTAGGCCAAGAATATTATTTCAAGATGAAATTACAGCATTTTATAGATAATGAAAGACACTGATTGACTGACAAGAGGGGAACATTTCAAGATGGCAGAATGGCATGGCAAAGGAAGAGATTACAATAGCAAATTGTAGGGAGAATGGAGAGAGATGCTAATCATCTGTTCAGAGTAATCTGAATGAGGTTTTTGAGAAGGTTGGGTAGTAGGTAAAAGATTTTAAATTTGGTGCTTAGAGGAGCAAAACACTGCCTCTTGGTCCACGTGATCTCCTGTATCCCTCATTGGTAGAGAAGAGCGAAAGCAAGCTACCTCCAGATGGTCTGCTCAGCCTGCTGTCTCTACAGAGGCTGTGTAGATGGGGGAGATCCTTTCCATTTCCATGCTCTTCCCATTCCTCCCTCTCCTTCTCCATCTTGCCACAGGTCCTTGAGGACAAGCACAAACAAAAATTTAGAAAGGTGAGTTTCCCTTAAATTGTGTCATTTCAGTCAGCCTTCAGACTGTAAGCTTAGCACTACAGCAGTGGTTCTCAAGCTGGGGTGATTTCTGACCTCCCCCGCCCCCACCCCGCCCCAACCGCAGGGAAAGTGTGAAATGTGTGCAGATGTTTTTGGTTGTCCCAACTGAGGCAAGAGATGCTACTGCGTATAGTGGGTAGAAGCTAGGGCTGCTGCTCACCATCTTACTGCAAACAAAGAGCCCCCTAAAAGAATTATCTGGCCCTAAATGTCAGTAATACTAAGGATGACAAACCCTGAGCGACACGGGTAAGGCTGGGTGGTCTATCCTACCAATGGGGTGAATTGCTCATGGCCAAGAGTCTAGTGACTTCTCTGAGCTTTGACCTTTTTAATGATGAAGGTTGGGAAAATCAGTACATGTTGACCTTCCAATTTTTTTTTTTTTGCTCAGTGTAGATGATTTTCTACCCAAGAAAGGTTGATTGATGTTCCTTCATGGCATCTATGGCCTTAGCTCTGGCCTAGCACTTCTTCATTTAATTACAGAGATTGAGGGTACCATATCTTTAAGGCCAAAAACTCACACTCAGAGAAGAATATCCCGGGTATCTCTCCTTTCCTCAACCACCCCTGATCTTTCATCCAAAAATGTATTCTGAAGAATTAAGAATTGGTAAGATCACCTGTGGCTGTGTATTTTCCCAACTTCACTGGTGCATCTTATCCTCCAAAAAAAAAATGATGCTTGTTTCCTAAGTCCTGTCATTCTGACTTTCCTCCAGTTTCAGATCAAAGATTAGAATATCACCTTGTATCAGAAATGTTTTTAAACTAGTTAGCAAGCCTCAGTGTCTCCAAGAAAATACTATACTGTTGAGAAATAAGAAGACTAAACTAGAATGTATCTTGAGGGTGCTGATTTCTCATCTTTGGAACTCCAGGGCCCAGTAGAGTGCATAGCAGATAGTAGGGAAATGTCTATCCAGTGAATGAGCAGAACCTCCAAGGCAAGTAAAGGAGACACTAAACTTTCCATAGATTTTGCAAAAATGAGAAAAGACTAGGAGAGTTGCTAAAATCATGGAGAGCTGCTGAATCATATTGACAGAGTTTGGGCTCCCAGGAACTGAGGTCAGAATGATAGTACAATAGTACTTACTGTGGGCTAAACAGCTTCCGATTGTGATCACAAAAACCCCACTTAATAAGATTAGGAGAATGGCCCAGAGTGGGACCTGAGCTTCAGAAGAGTGTGCCTCAGCTGCGGAGGGAAAGAATAGTGTCAGCTCCAATGTGTTTCTATTCTGTGCCTCGTACATTGTCACAACTACAGAAAGTATTTTTCCCTTCTTTGCCTGGTCAGCTCTCCAATAGCATTTTTCTTGTATAACTCTTTGATCAGACACATTCTTGTGGCCAACTAATATACAGATGTCAGATATCGAATGTGAAAAAGAAATGTTGAACTTTTGCATTTACTGAGTTGAGTTGGCATAAAAAATATTCTAAGGAAATACCTTAAAAGCCATATTGTCTTCATATCTCATTTTTATAGCTGCTATTACTATGTATTACCACTAATAATTAGTGATGTGGTTTAGATATACCTTATTTTTCCTTCTCTAGCTCTCTCATGCCTTCCCCCTTTTTCTTAGCATGTTCTCTAAGCGTGTGTGCACACACACACACATACATGCACACACACACACACATACACGCACACACACACACAGAGTAGCGGCTTAAAGCTACACAAGCCACTGTGCATTCATTTTCAGATATGTATTTTTCACCATCCAGCTTAGAGCTTCTGGAAGGATAGAAGAGGCCCAGGAAAGAACTAAGAATGGATGTGGCTTGGCATGAGGTGGGGTGACCGTGGAGGCGGACTCTGCAAGCTGGCTATCAGCTGAAGAACACAGGAACAGAGAGAATGCAGGGGATGTGAGGAAGGATGTGGGAACAGAGTAAAAAGATGTACATAATACTGCTGTTTCTCCTGATCAGACATAGCAGCTACACCATTTATTCCTCAATCCCTTTGAGGAAGAGTTAGTAACAGTGTCTGGAGAAAGGGCAGGGACACAAATTAAAAGGAATATTAGCAGCTCATCCTCTTCTGATTGCTCTGGAATGGCTTACAAATAAGTATTGAACATTTACTAACTTAATGTTTTTTATTTTTCTGATTACCAAGCCTTGTGGATAAAATTTTCTTTTTTAGATCATTGAACTTCCCATCAGCAGTGGGCCTACTTGAGACCTTCTTCTCCTTGGACTTCAGTGACACCACATTCTTTTGTTTCTGCTTGCTGTGACCTAGTTTTCTTTATAGGTTCTTTCTCTTCTTCTTGTTCTTTAAATGTCATTGTTCCCCCTGGTTCTCTCTGTAGCCCCATTCTCCTCTCACTAGCCCCCGGCCTCCTGGGTGATCTTGTCCACACCAAGGGTTTGAATATCGTCTAATTTCTAAAATCTGTGTATCACATTTCTGAGCTCCAGATTTCCATTTCCAGCTGCCGACTAGATAGTTGGATGGCAGCATCTCCACCTGATTAAAAGTGAACTCACTATATTTTTTCCAAAGCATATGTACCACCTATACGCTCCCATTTCAGTAAGCAGCAACACCATTAGTTACCCAAGTAAGAGGGAAGGCTGGCCTTTGTGAAGACCCGCTGCCCTGTGAAGGCTCACTGTCCCATAGGTTCCTACCGACTTTCTATTCTGTATTCAGAATTTCTCTGCAATTGATCCCTTTTCCCCAAATCTCTTGGGGCAACTGCCGTAGCTCAGCTGTTTCTTGTCTCCCACCTAGCAGCCTCCATACTGGCCTCTTTGCCTCTGGTTTCCTAGGCGCTAGTAATTCCCACACATTCTGCCACCGCAATAAAGCCGCCCAAAATAACAAAGAAGCTCTCACTGTCCTCCTGGGAGACAAGAAGTTTCACAGGACTCACTCCTGGCTTCCTCTCAGAGGCCAGCCCCTCCCACCCTCTAGCCTCAGTCCACCTAGCAAGGGGATGTATGTTTGAAGGAAAGAAGTAACAGCAAAACAGCTGTCATGCTGCCTATTAGGAACCTGGTAATGTACCCGGAAGCTGAAGTGCGCAGTTAGGTGAAGACGTCGGCACATGCAGCTTATTAGACACCATGGGTGGGATTCCCTGGTTAACCTCCTTCTGCACACACATACATCAGGGTTAACAGATTTGGCCCCTCACTAAAAGAATCATTGACCCAATGTGGGTTTTTTTAAGGACTAGATATGTATATAGTAAGGCTGTACTCTCATTGATTTGTAACATTTCTATGAACTATACACCTAAGTTAAGTTTGTTTATGCAGTCAGCCCTTGGCCAATCACAAATGCATCATTTGCTTTTGACTCTAAATGATGCCTGCAGTTTATGTAATGAGATTTGAAGTACTGGTATGCTCAAGCTCTCTGACCACAAAGACAACACTAGTACCTCACAAGATGCCTGTATGTGAAAAATACTTAATAAAGATTGAATGAATGTAGGAACAAATAAACTCATATATTTAATCATATCTCTATTAATCATTGTGAATACGAGGCAAATAGGGTAATGAATTAGACTGAAAAGGGATACTGCTCATCCTTAGCATGAAGGAAGAAATGAGAGAAGGCAAGTTAAGGAAAAGATGATAAAGCTGGGCTGTTTCAATCATCTTGGAATAATAGCTCCATCCTTTTACTTACAAGGCTACATTCTATTTCCTGCAAGTTAGCAAATTACAGTGCACAGGCCAACCTGGCCTACCACCTATTTTTTCAAATAAAACCTTTTTGGAACACAGCTATGCCCTTCATTTGTCTTGTCTGTGGCCGCTTTCAGGCACTAAGGGCCAAAATGGGTTGTTGAAAGAGACCATATGCCCCACAAAGACCAACATATTTCTCTCTGGCCCTTTCCTGAAAATTTTTGCTAACCCCTTTCCTAGAATATCATACATGCCCATATTCCAAATATAAATAATATCCAAAATCAAATATGACTGAAGCTGCGTACTGGTTTGTGTACTACTCCCCGCCTTAATCGTGGTAATCAAAAATTGGTTAAATAATAAAATATCATATCAGTAAAGTGAAACGTAATGCCAAATTAATAAACTATCATTACTATATGATTCAAACCTCATCCTTACACTATTTTTTTAGAATACATTGAAGATGATTGAGAGTGATGACTTTGGACTATCAATAAAATCATGTCCAAATTTATATTTGAACTAATTTTCCCAGGAAACTTTATTTTATTACCTGGTGCAGAAAATATTGAAAGAATCACCTCAAGACAGAAAGATCTAGAGTAAATGATTCCCTAGAATGAACCACTATCTCATCTAAAATATTTCCTCTACTACACGACAAAAAGAAGACATAAGACATATTATACATTATATATTACCTATGTACCACTCTATATCAAACTCAGTGAGGTGTTTCTTTCTATGCAGCCATGAAATGAAATATATTGTTAGGAGTGGGGCTGGGGGGCGGGGGTCATGGAGGAACCTGGTGGTTCCCTTATAATCAGCCATGCAAGTTAGACACATATTTCCAGTATCTGAGTTCTTCTATAATAACCCAGTGTGGGTTTAACATGCATAAATTTATGTAAGCTCAACTTTTTCCATTTTATATTTTCAGATGATTTCACCTTTTGGGGAAAGAAATTCTGTAAGTTTACTACCTATAGGGTAAAGTATTTGGTCAAAAACGACCTTTTTCAGTCATTGTTCTCAAGTAGTTTGTCATTTACCTTCTTCACCAGACTTTGTTCTGAATGAACCAATAGTTCTTAAAAGGATCATTCAGCCACAAAAGACAATGATCTGACACCATGGGACAGCGGGGAGGGAGTGCCCCAAAAGAAAGCACCAGAGCCCTGAGGGCAGTTCCCAAAAGGACACATTTTATTGCTTTCAAAAACAATATTGTCCCAATAACTTCCTAAGATGACTACTTGATGAAGAGCACTTATTTGGATGTCTAAACCTTAGAATGTCTATTTAAAAAAAAATTAGTCTAGCAACATTACAGTTACCCCTTGTACAGTGATCTAAATAAGTCACAATAACACTTCAGCATTTTATTTGTGTGTCTAAAAATCCTACAAAAATACTGTCAAAATTGATACATACAAGTGTAAAATGCATCTGGCTGAGTTATTTTCTTTTTGGGTTCTACACGGTAGATCACTTACGTTTTTTCCAGTTGAAAGTCTGTGACACCGTTAGGTCTCCATACTTGACAAGACAAATGAAGCTGTGGTTGTTTGTCACATTGAAATCCAGTTCACTGCTAATAGTATAAAGCTTAGTTTCAGGATCTTGAGAAACTGTCGTGTTGATGGCATTTACTTCTTCTCCATTTTCCAACCAGGAAAGGTGAGGCTCTGGAAAACCTCCAGAGGTTGTGCAAATTATCCTTTTGATTGTAGGAGATGGATTTCCAAGGTCAGTTATACTAGGGACAGGGAAGTCAGCTGAGGAAAGAACAAGGATGGAAGTACGTATTGTTACTGTAAGTTACATATTTGTGGGGGGTGTTATATTTTTAATAAATTATCTAGCTTTAGCAAGAAGGATGAGATATAATTTGCAACTTCCTATAGGTCAGTAGTAGTTATGTATAATCCAAAGACTTACTTCGGTTTGAATTGGTTTTTTCAGTCCATTTATCACTTTTGATGGGCATAGAGAAGAGGAGAAGTAAGGTCATGTGAATGGATGTTGACATAGTATTTGCATTTGTAAGAACTGAAGAGAAAAATAATAGGCAGCATTCATGGAGCTCAGTGTTTGTTAGGTCTGCACATTACCTGATTTCATCCTTCCAACAATCCTAGAAAGGGTTGTACATCAAAAAAGGTCAAATACCAGTAATTTCATATGATTTAATATGATATGCTCAGTAATTCTGTATGATTTCATATTTACAAATAATCAGACTGGGGTCAAGAGAAATCACAGCTAATAAGTAGCAGAACTGGGATCTGAATTCAGGCTTTTCTGATACCAGATGTCTTGCCAATGGGTTCCAGCCCTGGGCAAGTTTGCTATGGATTCAATGTGACCAAAGAAATTGACAGCAAAACGTTCTTGGGGTGAAAGGGTTTATTACCCGGCTTGTTCTCCCGGCAGTAGGTCGAGCACTAGCATCTCTGCCTCTGCCCAGAGCACTGGGCCCAGCTCTCTATATAGCACAATAATAGCTTATTGCCTAAAGGTGTGGAAGCAGTAGCCTAGCAACAGACCAGTTGCATCATCAGGTGGTTTAAGTTCAGTGAGTATCCTGGCCATAGGAACCCCAACTTCCCCACACCAGGGTCTTCCCTTTTCTTGTCTTCTATTGTTTTCTTTTCTTTTACTTTCATTTCTTCCCTTTCCTCCTAATATTTGAAGTATACAAAGTGGATCTCTTTTATTCGTCTATTAATTAACATTACAATAAACACCTGTGAACCCATCATCCAACTTGAGGGCTGGAACTTTGACAGTAATTTAGTAAATCTACTTGTATGGGCTTGCCGTTACTGTCTCCCTACTTCCTACACCTGGGGTAATCACTACTTTAAATTTTGCTTAGCATTTCCTTACTCTTTCAAAAGCAGTCTTTAACCAGATAAATCTCTGTCCAAATTATACAATATTGAGCCTGTAATCTCAACTACCATATTCTACTGATTCCCTTGCTATTCTGAAATGTCTTACAAGGGCAGAGAGGCCTTCCTATTATTCCTCCAAGATACCTGAGCCACTCTTTCATTTGTATATTTAGCACCATTAAGATTCTAAAGTATATATGAAGCAAATCATAGTGAAATGACTGCATAGAACACAGGAGAAAGTTCCCCTCGCCTCTTTATCACTTATTCTTAGGCTTAAAGAATTTATACTTCTCAGCATGCATGTGGGGAGCCAATCCCCCATACTTCATCCTATATAGTTAGATTTCTGCTCAGAATTCAGAGTCCCACAGAGAGATGTAGTATGGCATAGTGGTCATCAAGAACAGGTTTTAAAAACAGTTTTGTCTTTCAACCCTGGGCCATTTATTTTTATCACTTTAGTCTTAGTTTGCTCATCTGTAAGATGGGGATGATAATACCTGCCTCCCAGGGTTGTAAGAGTTAAATGACAGCATTTATATAAATCATGTAGCAAAGATCCTGACACACAGGAATTTAGTTAATAGTCAATTTATGTGGGTCTTAAATGTAAAATCTTCTTAAAATCTCTGAGATGAATTTCCTCATTTAAATCAACTCACCAAGTGAGAGCTTACAGGACTGTCTGGTGGCACAGTGAAAAATAAGAGAAAGGGGAAGTTATCATAATAATTATAATTGCCAAGAAAAGGAAAAACTTGGATTTGGTTGGAGGTGAACTTGCCTTTCTTTTTTTTAAACAACCCTGTGCATAAATTAAGTTTGGCATTTTCCTGAGCCATTTTCAGTTGACATTATTATTTTCTACTCCTTTAATTCATCCTATAAGATCAAATCATTTCACTGGTAGCTAATATCAAGAATATTCCCTTTGTTTCCTATAACATCAATATGTCATGTGTTGTAAACTAGCAATAATAAGTCCAAGTAACTCATATCCTAAATAAAGATTCATATCCATTTCTGTACCGTGCTTTACTGAGAAATATTTAACAACAAGAATGCTATTAATATCTGGTAACTGTATTGAAAATCATCTTTTCAGGGTCTGGCTGGGCTTGGAAGAGCCTCCCCATAGGACTATGGGGAAAATGGAAGTTCCTATGGCCAGAATCCTCACCTGACCCTAAACTACTTGATGATGTAATTGGCCTACTGCTAGGCTACTGCTGCCACACCCATAGGCAATGAGCTATTATTGACTGAGTCACTATGTAATGAGCTCTGTCCCATTCTCTGGGTGGAGGCAGAGATGGAGGTGGATTACAGACCTGCAGACTGCTGGATGCAGATGTGATTCTAGTGCTCAACCTATCATTGGGAGAATAAAGCCAGATATAAACACTTTTACCCCCAAAACGTTCTATTTCATTTCTCGGACTCACTGAATTCATAGTGAACTTGTCCAGGGCTGAAACCCTCAAGCAAAACAAAGACTGTGAACCATCAAAGAATTACTCCTTTGTATCTCATTTTAATCAATTAACCCCAGTTTTATAGTTATTTTTCCAAATGTCCTATGCTGATTTTACATCATTTCGCCATCTAGGCAAACCAGTTTGTTCTGATTAGCTTGAGACCTTCTAGTTTTAGGACTGAAAACCTTGTGTCTGAAGACCTTCAGTCCCAGGTAAAATGGGAAAGTTGGTCACCCTAACCAAGTAAGAGATTGTTTGATTTCTTCTCAAACTGTGGTCCTCCAGAGCAGCACAGGAATCACCCAAGAGTTTGTTAGCAGTGCAGAATCAGAGATCCACCCAGGACCTACTGAATTTGAGTCTGCATTTTAACAAGTCCCCAAGTGATTCACAGGCCCCTTAGCATGTGAGAAACACTTCTGTAACTGACTCAATTGGAAAATCAGAATTGATTGTTTCTGGGTCAAATTTAGCCAGTGAAGTTTCCCCATTTTTTTCCCTGTACCTGATTTTGAGGCCCCCAGCACTCTCATGTTGCCCTTTTAACTGGCTTCCTATGTAATCTGCTAGTACGGACTGCCTACCCTGAAACTCTGCCTC
Source organism: Smutsia gigantea (assembly GCA_032199065.1). Classification (NCBI taxonomy): domain Eukaryota; kingdom Metazoa; phylum Chordata; class Mammalia; order Pholidota; family Manidae; genus Smutsia; species Smutsia gigantea. Next base: position 136,704 of record JAVSCE010015170.1, on the reverse strand, counting down.
TTTTCCCCCTTGGAACTTCGTCTTTACCTATCAAAATGTACATGTCCTGAATTTCATTCTCTTTGGGTACTTGATTAGAGAACCATGTATCTAATGTAAATTAGCTAATACAGCTTAATATACTGGTGTTGCAACCTCACTCAAGTAACACATTTTCATTTTTAACAGGTATTTTGTAGGGGGGGAAATGCTGAAGATAGGAGGAGCAGCAAAAAATGGTGGGAGTTCTAGGAATCAATGCAGGTCAGAATTTTCAAGGAGGTGAGCTTCCTAGAACCCTTCATATCACACCACCATATAATTATTTGCTCTCTCCAAGAGCAGGAAATTCACAGGATAAGCGTTAAGATAATTCCATGTAACTGGCTTACCTCCTAAGCTTTAAGTATGATTTGGATGCTACAGCTAAAGATCCAACAGAGCTGAAGACTAAAACAGAGAACAGTGAAGACTAAAACAGAGAACAGTGAAGATTCCATTGAGAATCCACTTATGTTACCTATTATGAAGGTTAATCATTATCTTTTATGAAGTAATAGATTTGGTTTCCACTAAAGGCTCAAGTGCCCAGGAAGAAGAAGAAGTGTGGTTGAATTTCAGGAATGGGGGAATGGCCCTGGGCTATAATTTCTCAACAAGGGCTCAGGCTATTATCAGAATCCTCCAATACTATCACCTGTGATTCAGGCAAGGCTCCTTCCTACCCAGGATAAGAATTTATATGCATAAATAGGACTCTCATTTCTGAACTAATTTTCTTTCCTGTGGCAGGCATAAATTATGCATCCATTTCTATAATATCTAACTTTGTTTGATGGTATAATAGATATAATAGTACAATAGCCATACTCATAGCCATTCAAATACTATTTGAAAAATATGTGTGCCTGAATTGCTCTTAAATATTTCAACATAGTTTCACAAGAATATATTAATAGATCAAGTGCTGTGAATAGTTCAGCTACATCAAGTCAAATGTGTCCCCTTATGATTCAGAAGGCACCTCAGGTCATTATAGTGCCAGATATATGATATGTGATTGTCATGAACTTCGATTGTTGAAGTGCAAGAAATGCACACTTATAGGTATTTCCAGGACAGCTTAAGAAATCAATTAGGGTTTATTGTAAAACTAAAGACTCATTTAACCCTAGAAAACGAAGCGAGATACTTCCCTCTTTGGTAAAATTTCTACCTAAATCAACAGGAGTATATCTTTAAGGGCCTCAAGAGTCTGCTTGCTTATTGTAAATCAGAAAACCCCACTGACCTCTGACGAATAACATCACTGAAGTTAGGTGTTCCACTTTGTAAGACCCTTTTTCAGTCTTCTGGATGACACAGGTGTATGTGCCATTGTCTGACAGGCGCAGAGCCAGGATCACAATGGACAGGTTGTTAGTGATGTCAGTGAAGGTGCGGTTCTCATACTCCGGCCAAACTTTTACTTTTCCAGACATGACAGCCAGCACCATTTCATTATCCTTTTGCCAGTAGATGCGAACTGTTGTCAGTTCATCAGTGGAAATGTTGTAATCACAGGATAGTACTGCTATTTCTTTCACTGTCTTGGTCACCTGAATGGTGCCTAAGGAGAAGCAACAGAAAAGATTATAGTTATTGAATATAGATTCTGCACAAGCAGGAATTCAGAGTAGGCAGTAGCAGAATTCAGGGTGTTGTATCTAGTGGTAAACAGGGTCAAAGAATTTGGTTTGATATTTATTTATTTATCTATTGGTTCCTGGTGCTTTCTTTTTACCTTTTTTTGTGTGTGTGTTTTTGTGAGAGAGAGAGACTAAAAAATTTACCATCTTAACCATTTTTAAGTGTATGGTTCATTAGTGTTAAGAATATTCACGTTGTTGTAAAACAGATCTCCAGAACTTTTTAATCTTGCAAATCTGGAACTCTGCATGCACTAAACAACTCCTCTTTCTCCCTCCCTCCAGCCTCTTGTAACTATCACTTGATACTTTGTTTCTATGAACTTGATGACTTTAGATACTGCATGTATGTGGAATCATACAATATTTGCCTTTTTGTGAATGGCTTCATTTCACTTAGCTTAATGTCTTCAAAGTTCATCCGTGTTTTAACATGTGCCAGAATCTCCTTCCTTTTTAGGGAATGACAATGTAATGATGACAATGAATAATATTCCATGTATGTATATGGTACATTTTCTTTTCCATTTATCTGCCCATGGACAGTGAGGGAGAAGGTCCATGGGTCTCATAAGAAGAAGCATTTTAGGAGACCTAGCACATGAGTGTCAGCTACAGGTAGGCAATGTACTCAGTCTCATGGAAGTCATAATTAAGGAATGCCAGATCCTGAAGGTACTTCAATGACCATTCATTAAGGTGATCTTATTCACAGATGAGGAAACTAAGCCCAGGAAAGGAAACCGCCCTGGCTTTACACTTCAGGCTTTTCGGGCCACTCCTTTTTTACTGGTTTCCCCACTTTTAGGCCCCAGTTCCAGGGGTAAGTAAGCCAATACTGCCTGCACCCCAGCCAGGCTCCACCACTAAGCTCTTTTGCTTTGAGAAAGAGTCCTCCTTCCAGACCTGAACTGACCTCATGACTATGACTTCAGGTTGAAATGACTCCCCTGGTCCCCACCAGACAAGGCCTAAGTTATACCTTGGACTCTTATATTTCTGCTCTCTTCAGCTACCCTAATGTATCTATATCCTGTCTTTACCTCTCTTAGCTACCTGCAATCTGCACAGCAGTTCTCCTACAATCTAGTTTTGCTAGGAGGCCCCATTTAATGATGCCCATTTTCCCATCGGTACATCCCAGAAATACCAGCATTTCAGTGTCCACACTCCATTTCTTTGTTAGCTGCTAAACACTCATCAGTAGCACCCAAATCCCTTGCCAGGCGATATTTTCTGATTTTTTGGTTCAGAAGGCACAGTCACTCTTCCTATGCTGTGCTTGACGTATTGCTCTAAGGCCCAGGTTCTCTCACATGTGGCCACCCCTCCTCCCCAGCCTAATGCTGTGGTGCTGTGCCTTCCCTGCCCTGTAGCCCTTGCAGCCACAGAGCCACCACAGCATCTGGGAAGAGAGACTGGGGTGGTGGGTATCATAGCAGTGCGAGCCGACTCAGAGTGGTCTAAGGCACCGCTTCGGGCGATTGTGCTGGACACTGCCGGTCCCAGCTTTAGAGAATATAACTGAAAAGGGGTTGGGGGAGATATACTTGAGGGGAGCATATAATAACTAACTAACCTGAACTCTCTTTTAAAAGAGATATACTGAAACCAAAATGATATATAGAAGGAGCATAGACTGTGGATCCCTACTGACCTGAGTTCTAGTCCCAGCTCAGACACTTGCTGATTCATGTGTCCTCATCTGTAAATAGGGAGTGATACCTACCTCTCAGGATCCTTGTAAAATCAAATTCAATTAAATAACATAAATAAAAAAGTCCCGAGTACACAGCAGGTCTTCTGCAGAGTTTCCTTTCCTCTCTCTTGCTCTCATGCCCAGCTTCCCCCTCTGGCCTCTTCCGTCTCACTCAGGGGCTATGCCAGACACACAGGCCCCTGGTCTTTCTGTGGACCAGACAGACACCATGACAGAAAGCAGCTGACTCATCTGGGGTCCTAAATAATAGGGTCTTTCCTTGTGATCTGTTTGTTCTCACCTAAAAAGAATCCAGGATTTCTGGTTTGACATGTGATGACATTAGCAAAAGAGGAATTGTAAGTGAAAATGAGCTAATTTCAATGATGGTTCTTAAGGAATTTTTGTCCAGCCATCTGAGGAGGAGCGTGGGTGGCTCTAAAGGTCAGTAACCATCAATGAGCTCCCTTAAGGCTCCCAGCAAAGCCTGTTCATCAGACATCATGCTGAAGAAGAACCAGATCGAGAAGAGGAACCAAAAATCTTCTGGGCACTTTGGAAATTCCTGCTGGGACCTAGTCCCGCCTTTCTTGGTTTTCGGACTCTTACAGTCAGGACCAGGCAATTCTCTCTACACTTGCTTGTGGGTTAGTTCTGCCTTCTCCAACTAACACACTCAAATGTCTTTGAGGGCAGGAATCCCAGGCTCAGGAATCAGGGTTTAAGGCCCAACTGGTGCACAGTAGGTGTTCAAACGTAAGAAAGTCCTGGATTTACTTGTTGACACAGCATAGCAACAGTAAGATAAGGTCTGGATGTACTTCTGAAACAACAAGGTGCTTTCCTAAATATTTTTCTTAAACTCAAAGATGATCTCCATCCATATGCCTCTGACTGATACTTCTGGTATAACTACTAAAGTTTTGGTTTTAATTTTCTTTTTTCCTGAAAGTCGCTTACCTGAACAGAAGCTGAAAAGAGCAGCCAGCACCACGAGGTGGGAAAGCCTGAGGTACAGGCACCTGGGTGGCGGTGTTCTCCACTTCAGTGAGGGACCCATGGCTGGTGCTGCTGAGGTGGAAAATGAAAGCAATTTCGAGCCGAGTGAGACCAGGGTACCTCCCAGCACCCACCAGGCTGGGGCAGAAGACAATTCAATTGCCTCACAGACAGGCAGTTTTTCTCCGGTGATGTTTGCAAAACCCGCTGTGGTTGGTGTGCCTGGGTGTCCAAACTCCTGAGTGTTAAAGACTGTGGATTTATTTTCACAACCTGTAAAGGAAAAAAATAAAAGCCACCCAGGGAGGAAGATCGGCTGACTGAGGGTTGCAGAAATCTCTGGTTCCCTGCCTGAAATGAGCTGGGTGGCCGGAGCAATCTCTAAGCCAGGGCACAATCTCAGGGAAAAGCAAAGGCTGGGCGGCCCTGTCTTGTGCATGGTCCAAAAGCAACCACAGCTCTCCCTGAGCATCTCTCTCCTTGAGGATGGTGCAAAGAACTACACTGGCCCTCAGAATCCGTTAGCCAACCCATGAAGGCTTGGATTCTCTCCAGAGCAGACTGAGAAACCCAGAATGCCAGCGAGGGCATGTTTTGTCCTCGGCACTGCTTCAGTTATGAGACTACTTCTTTTTTAATACATTAACATAGAAAAAAAAAGTGTCTTAATTCTTAAATACCTCTACACAAAGAATATGTCTTAAAAGGGTAGATGATCTCAATGAACAGAAAAATCTGTTAGTAAAAACGAAAAGACGTACTGCAAACATTACTTACTTATGTACTTTAATGTGAGGAAACTGATTTTTTTCCCCAGTAAATGTATCAAAATTGAGAAATGTAAATGAATGCTGTGCTTCAGTGTGATCCTCTCAGGTTGCCACCACAGACATAGTCCAATGCAACTCAGATGTTCGCGAGCCTTCCTTGGGAACCAACCCAGAGCTAGTTTTCCAGCCAAACTGGATTGTTTTACTAGCCACACTCCATTTTAACCAGGAGTAGCTTGGATTCACTTATTCACCAGAACTTTCCTGGTTTGGAAACCTCAGATTCAGCTCACAAAATGAGTATTTGCTACTATCTTGGACACTTGGGCCGTCACCCTGATGGTGGCAGTGGTGGTCCAGGTGTGCTGGGAAGCCTCAGGCTCCTGTGGGAACAAGAGACCCGGAGAAGGCTCCTTTGGGAGTTAAGTGAGCATCCTGGAGGTAGAAATGATGGTATGTTTGTTTAAAAGGCAGTTAGGTTGTTGGTAACGAGTTCTACCAAGCTATCCCATACTAAGGTAATAGTAAATGTACTTACTTGCCGAAGAACAGTTCTTTTTCTTTTATGTTAAATCAAAGGATGAGGCCCCACTTCGGAGATGTTTTTTTTCTGAGGTGTTTTCTTGCTGTCTCCAAAATAATGGCAAGTTGCTCCGATTTTCTTTGGGTGATATATCACAGAGTTGGCCTTCCCCATCCAATTTGCTTTTACTTGATAGAGGTGATCATCTTCACCCAGAAAAATTCCAGTCAAAGCAGATGATGGGTAGGGTGTTAGTTATATATGGTTTGAGGAAGCTCTCTACTCTCCCTTTTTAATCAGTCGTCTTCTAGAGGGTGTGGCAAGAAGAAACCACACAGCTCCTCCCTCCCGACCGCTTGAGAACAAATGCAGTCTGAGAGGAAAGAAGACAGCATTGGTCAGCCCACCGCAGTGGGTGGGGCAGCCTGCTGACTTTGCCTGGTGACAGTCTGTGAGCTTTATGGGCCCCGGTCTCTCACAAGTTGTTTTTAGCACCCAGAATTAGCCCTCTCTAGTCACAGCCACACCACTGCAGGAGCGGACCACCCACCGCACATGTAGTGAATGCTTTCTGGAGAGTTCTTGGCGGCCAAGGCCACCCTTCCCTGCACGCCCACCCCTCCCCCACCCCTTCGTCAGAGCGTGGACCTCCAGGTCATGCTGGACAGTGTATCCCCAGCACCCTAACCACGGCTGAGCACATGGATAGAACCAAGGGGTGGGGTGAGTAGGATTTTTGTCCCCCTCTCCCCCCTGTTTTCAGCCCACCTGAAATCCCTGTGTAGAACTCTGGAGCACTGCCTGGGTGAGCAGCGGCGCCATGCTGGTCCAGGTGGCCTGTTGCGGCTCAGCTGGAAGCCGACAGCACCTTGCTTGAACCTGCATCTTTCACAGTCTGCTTCTGGAAGTTCTGCACTCAAACATCTGGAGCCTGGAAATACGGGGCGAGTTAATGCTCATGGGGCTGCTCTTGACCAGAGTGGGCTGGAAGCTGGTGGAAAACTGCTTTCTGCTTTAGTCACCCAGGTGGAGAGCTCTGAGAGACATGTCATGAGAGTCCCTAGAAGGTCCTGGTGGGATGGAGCACCAGTTGCCTGCAGCAGAGACCAGCGTGGTTAAACACAGTCGTACTGGCTTTCCCATTCAACCCCTCTGTCCTTCACCACTGGATTCCCATTCCCAGTAAACCAGGCCTTTGTTGCTGGCTTTGCTTTCCGGAGAGTCTGGGCTAAGACAGGGGGCATACTCGGTAGAGAAGAGATACAATAGTTTTCTGTCTAAAATTTGTAGAAGTAGAAAAGTGAGTCAATTCAGAGAAAAAAAAATGATAGTAGACATGATATATGGATGTGGTAAACATGGTGAATATGGTTTAGTGATGTCTGAAGTACTGATTTAAAAGTTGTGAGGAAACAAACTTTCCGGGCAAAAATCACAGTTTAAGTTGTCATCTGTCCTAAATTTTTCAGTGTTAAGGAAGGCACTGAGATCCCTTTAAATAAAAAGCTGATAGAGAAGGATGACAGTTGTGGCCTCTGGGCATCCATAGGGTGGGGAGGAGTGGAAATCATCCTGAAGGAAGAGAAGAAAGGAAGATGGCTTTTCCATTTCCAGATGTGCTTAGGTTCTGACCAGCCTGTGCTATGGCAGACCTGAGACCCCTGCAGGGAGTATGTCCCGAGGCTCAGCTAATGCCCCAGCCTCAGGAAATCCCTGGCTGCACCTGAGACACATCTATGCACAGAGTGAGTGGCAGCTTATATGATGTGATCCAATAGGCCCATTTCTAAAATATCACTCCTGGTAGCCGATGGCAGCTTCTATTTAATAAACTTTGCCTCCTCTACTTCCTGTCTATTTTCAAAGATGTCCTCTCTCCCGAGGCAGCCAGAAAGAGCAAAGTGAGAGTCGGGGTGGGAGATGCAAAAGGTGGGGTTACCTCACATGGTGGCAGCCAGGACTTTGTGGCAGGGCCCAGTGGGTGACTGCTTTGTCTCAGATTTTGAATATTCAAGCTCTGGGAAGCACGCCAAGCAAGACTGTGTGACAGGAGCCCCCTTGCATTTTCACCTTCTCTATTAAGAGAAAAAGCTTAGTGAGCATTTTCACTCACCCGTGTCTAGGTCTAGGTCTCAGCTGCACATTTTGCATAATTACAAGGAGGGATGTAACAACTTCCATCTTTCTTCTAATAGAGCAACATTGCATTTTCAAGTAAAAAAACATTTCCTGTTTTATGTTTTCCTGGGTATTTATTCAGATCTTAGAAGAAATTTCTTTCACTGATTTTTGCCAATCTAGATTCTACTCAGTGCATTTAAGGGTGATGTAACAGTTTCATTTTTTAAATGACAATAGTACAATATGTTGGAAATGATATCCTTTGCAGGTATTTAAACTAACAGAAAATTATAGACGTCAACTTTAAAATGAGCAAAGAAATTTTTTACAGATTTCATTTGGGCGGTTTATGAGCAAATATTTTGAGGGCCCCTAGACACCCTCAAATTTTAAGAGTCCCAGTTGAAACCCGAACCCACCTTGGAGAAGACCAAATTAAAGAGCTTTTGCCATTAGCACCTTGATGTGACTGTAATCAGTGAGACTATAAACTACACGGAAGTTCTCATCCAAGACTGTGAGGGCACTGGGTGTGTTTCTCCTTCTTTCTCCTGAGACTCCATGAACATAATAGTAAAAAAAGACATATTTTTTAAAAAGATCTGTCCAGAATTACAATGAAGTAGGAGCATGATGAGTGGACCAAAGATTCGTAGAGTAAATTTCTAGAGAGTGGAAAGTGATTGCAGGTGGTGGATGAAGCTGACGGACAAATCAACGTAAAGAGTTACAGAGAGTTTGAGTAGTGGAGCAGGCCCAAGGGTGAAGATGGGGTCTCAGTATGCGTTCTTCTGCACAACTTGCTTGTTTAATCTGTCTATAGCTTTACTTTAACAATGAAAGGAAGGAATTATTTCCTGAATTTTATGTGAAAAAACAAAATCATAAATTTGAGAGAAAATTTGTATGATCCTAGCGTGAGAGCAAGACATGAACCTAGAAGCCTCAAAAAAGAAAAGAGTTATAAGCTCTGACTTCATAAAAATGAAAGATGTTTATTCAGTAAAAGACACCATAAATAAAAGTAAAAGACAGTCACAGACTGGGAGTATAGAGCAGACCCTCCAGGCAGGGACATGGGGTGTAGAACTTGGTGAGAACCATAGGGGAGGCTTCACACTTGGCTTTGTCCTCCGAACAGGATGATTTCGGCAGAAATAATGATTCAATCTTTCCTCTCTTGACCTCAGAGCTCTTTTGCTCTCCTCATGCTGATAAATCCAGGCTGAGCTCAAGCCTTCTTCTTTTCCTTCTGGAGTCTGCAGGGGAGTTTGGGCTGGACCCCAGAAGTGGCCTCAGAATCCTTGTAAACATTGCTGTTTTCGTATTCAGGGTCCAAGGCCCTGGGACAGTCTAGCTGCTGGGAAAACCCCTTTCCCACAGTAGGCTCATCATTGCCAAGGAAACAAACCCCATTACTGTACTGGCAAAAATTTTCAGGGAAGTTGTTTTTTGTTTTTCTAACAAGACCCTTCCACAGAGTTTGGAAGTTCATTTCTGCATATGTTTGTGGACTCTGCAGTGAAGAATCACGAGCAGGTTTCTGACCAGAAAAGCTGTTCCTGTCAGAAACAGGTTTCAGTTTAGTTCCTCAGGGCACCCACCCAGCAACGAGCACCCTGACTTCTGCCACAGAGTGTGGTTGCCGTTGCCCTGACCTTCAGCCTGTCAGTGGAGGAACTGAAAGGCCCCTCTGGCTCCTTTCCCAGCTTCATTCACACCCATCTATAAAGCCTGCACCCAGCACGCCAGGCCAGACCTGGGGTTTAATACTGTCAGCTAGCTTGGCGGACATGAGTGGGTCCCACCCTGTCCTGGACAAGGCGCTCCCCCTCTCCACCTGTTGGTGTTGGAATTCACCCCAAACCCCTCCTGTTTATGGTTCAGTCTTACCAGGGCCAAACAAGATGTAACAAAGCCCAGCAGGGCTTCCAGACCAGCACAGGTTGGCCACAGGCACACTAAGACCCAGGAGGTGTCCGCCAGTTTCCTCGGGGGTCATTAAACCGTAATTGTAATGAATTTACATTGTGGTTTTTGTCCTCCACCACCCAAGGGTTTCACTTAGGTACTTATGGGTAAGCACCTGTGCACTGGGAAGAAGGTTACATAACCTCAAAGTGTCGATCAGTATGTCGATTAAATGATGCAAGATGCGGGGAGGGACTTTCCACCATTTAAAAAAACCAACCCGAACCCTAATAGAGGGCTGCTTTGGGTTTCCAGACAGCCTGCTCTCTGACCTTCAGGAGAGTGTACTTTTGCTTTCCTTAATAAACTCCAGCCGCCTAAGACTGTTCTGTCTCTTAATTGAATTCTTTCCTTCTGGAAGACAAAGAACTGAGGTCTAAAGGAACCGGTAACAATACCACGGTATTTCCTTGTGGTTCCACAGTCTGCAAAAGCTGGCAGAAACATCCGTGGAAGACTGGGCACCTCTTCCTCTTTGAATGCTATCACACTCTTTGAAATGAAAACCGCTAGAATTCTTAAGAGAGAAGTGGACATTCAAAGTCAACCCTTGTCCAAGTTGAGGGCTCTTCCACATCGCCCACTGGCCCTCTCCCTCCTGCCATTGGCACTATGCTCTTTGACTGCAAACCTGACTGTTCCATAACTTTCTTGATGCCTTTCCTCAGACTTTCTGCCCATATAAACATCTTTCTTCCTTAAAGGACAGACCAACGCCATGTCCTCAAGAAGTTCTCCTTGACTCTGCTAATCCCCAAATGCTCTTTCCCTTCTCTGACCTCCTGATGTCTTTACCACTCCTTGGGAGTGTCGAGCCAATTCCACCCATGTTTATTGAGTGCCTTCTGCGTGTCTTGAACTGTGTCAAACCCTGGGGATGCACAGATGAACAGAATGAGAGAGATGAGAACAAGGTGGACAGACCCTGAGAAAAAGATAGCAGAAAAAGACCACGGCAACCAGCTGAGGGTGAGTCTGCAGGATGGTGAGCATGCCCCCGACCCCAGGCCTCTCCCAGAGCAGTAGCTCACTTCTGCAAGTCGTGATTCCCAAACTTCAATCTGGAGATTCAGCAGTGGATTTTGAGATCTTCTTTGCTACGTTTCCTACCAGGTGGCCTTGACTTCTCTTCTCCTAGTCCAGGTGGCCAGCTGAGTCCCCAGGGTCCCCTTCCTGGGTGTGTGATGGCCCTTGGGTGCCCACAGGCCCATCCTAACAGCCTGCACTGCCCAGCTCTCGGGTGGTGGAAATATGGCTTACAGGAAATGGATGTGTAACTACTCCTTAAACCAAACACTTGGGGAGCCTAGCTGAAGTTATTTTCTTTCCCAGATAGCCTCTGTTCCACAATCCCTCCATCAGGGTCAGCCTGAGCTAACCTACATGAACCTGCTCTCATTTTTGTTTCTAGAGGAATCCTTAACACTACTGGTCGAGCATCTCCAGTGTTCATTCCTAAAATTGCTCTTTGGAGGGAATGGAAGCTTGGAGCGGGGAACCTAAGTGAAAGGGTGTAACCACCACGGTGCCATTTGGGCAGGTTTTTTCAAGTGGCCTGTTTCTGGCAGGCCTCCCAGTGGTGTCAGGTCGCCGAAGAGTCCCTCAACCTCCCCCAGTGGCCACCTGAGAAATGGGTTCGAGGCTCCAGAGGGATTCAGTCTGAGATCACCGTGAAGGCTCTTCACTCCATCAAATTCCGCTCTTCGTGGCACAGTGCTTGTATAAACCGGGCTCTTCTGCAGAAGCTTCAAATGGTCAAATTCCTTCTCGTACTCAAATAGCAGCTAGAGGTGTCTGTGCAAGATGAGCTTCAAATGTTGCTCTTTCTGGGAAGAGTTGGTGAGAGATAAATTCCCCTTGCATTTAAGCCATGCTTTAATTATATGAATAGAATTGAACTATTCCCCCTCTTTTTTGAAATCTAGAGACCATGACCTTTTGTGAAAGATATTTTTTCTTCTTCAGTTTATGTTACACTGTCAATAAAAAACAAATGGCAACTATCTTCCACTTTTCAGAAAAATTTGCGGGAGCAAGAAAGAGGAGAAGGGGGAGGGGCAGGGTGGAGGAAGAGGCTAGAGAATGAAGGAAGTCAAGGAAGGGGATTGCTTCATTTTAGGGGTGAGTCAATAGCTTAGTGTATTTAAGCAGTAAATACCACCTTACTGTCAAACCTTTAAGTCACTGGAGCTCACTTTCATGTCAGCTATATTGTTCCATTTTGAAAGAACCAAGATCATCTTTGGCTTCTCCTACTGCCTGATGGTCGGCTCTTTATTCTGTTTCTCAGGGGACAAGGAAAATGAAATGGAAAACTGAAACGACTGACTTTCCTCACTTTGTCAGCACAACGGTGTGTATGGGGGCAGGGCGGCGGAGGCTGGCGAGTCATGGCTATAGTGATTCTTAAACTCCCGAGTCCTAGAATGAGGGACTGGCCAGGATTCCAAGGCAGGCACTACCCGCAGGCAGAGATGCCTCAAGTCCCAAGGGCGCAGGTTTTGCCTCTTGAAGGATCAGGCAGCAACATGTTGCAAAGCCTCCTTTGAAAGTTGCCCTTTCCAGTTTCATCACATGCAAATTCTTCCTTAAACACAACCAAAACATCTCCTGCTTTACTGTAAGATAATTTTCTCTACTTTGGTCATCCACAGATGTGAAGGGCATTTATGTCCCAAACAAGCTCAAAACAAACAAACAGAAACACCTCAAGGCAATGGAGGATCATTATCAAACACTTCAAAACCACTCCTGCCCTGCTGGGAACGATCGCAGCTCCCCATCGCTCTTTTCTCTGAGTTACCGGTACACTTCAGCACCCTCTTTATTATTGCTTGTGACTTTTCTCTGGATCCATTTTCTACATTTAGTTTGAAACCGGATGTCATATTTCAGTAGAATATGGGCTCATGGAGAAAGAATCCATGAAGATCATCCCTGGCCACGGCCATCACCTTTTCCCCACACCCCCAATCTTTTGTTGGGGTGCTCACTGCCCTGCACCCTCATCTTCAGCTGGTCGCCTTGGTCATTTTCCACTATTGTTTGTTTCTTTTTCTCAGGGCCTCAGTTTCCTCACAGGAGTGACAGGTTGTGCAAATACCCCTCCTGATGTTCACATGTTATGATTAAAACTTTGTTTTTATGTATTTATGTATTCCGCCTTGTTAAAGACCTTTGGACCAGTGGCCAGAGAGCCTGTTTTCCTCGGTCAGCTGAACTTCTAGTCCTTTTTCCTCGTCTTCTTTAAAATCCTCCAGGTGGATACTTGATTTCCGCTGTGCAGATCTGGTACTCAGCTTACAGATCATGTGTGTGGAGTGGCCCAGATAGGAAAGGACGAAGCTTAAAACTATGACCAGTCTCATAACCCAGTGAGCAGGCTCAACTGGAAAATAACTCCTGCCTCAGCACTGAAATGGGGCTGAGCAACAAGGGCATCATTTGGGGACGAAATGCCAACTTTTTTTTTTTTTTTTTAATCTCTGCTTCTCCAGTGTGCCAGCTGTTTGGGTTATTTCTGGGCTTCTGGCAATTTTAGTTTTTCTTAATTATTCTTCAAAAACCAGCCCAATGTAATTTTCTGATGCCTTTGCTGAGCACTCTAAGCTGATAATGTCTCTCATGTCTGCCGGCCTTGTACCTTGGATATTCTCCCCCATCGCAGGCTCTGCAAAGCCTCCCTTATTAGCATGATTTTTGCCTTACCTCTTGAACTGCATGGAGCACCTAGCAAAATGCCTGGCACATTTTGTATGCTGGATTAGTCAGGGTTCTCCAGAGAAACAGAACCAATGTATTAATGAAGAGACAGAGATTTATTTTAAATAATCAGCTCGTACAATTGTGAAGGCTAGCAAGTCCAAAGTCTGCAGAATAGGCCAGCAAGCTGGAGACCCAGGGAAGAGCTGATGTTCAGCTCCAGTTTGAAGACAATCTGCTGGCAGACTTCTTTCTTCCTTGGGGGAGTTCAGTTTTCTTCTATTAAGGCCTTCGACTGAATGGGTAAGGCCCACTTACGTTACAGAAAATAATCAGCTTTACTCATAAAGTCCACTGATTTCAATGTTAATCCCACCCAAACAATACCTTCACAGAAACATCTAAAAAAATGTTTGACCGAAAATCTGGGTATATTGCCCAGCCAAGCTGATACATAAAACCAACTATCACAGATGCTCACCAAGCCGTCTGAATTCCACTGATGATCCAGGATACGTGACAGCTCCTTTGGGCTTCCTGCTCCTCCTGTACTAGCTTTCTTCTGTTTTCTTCTAAGAAGCCTTTCCTTTGTTTTTCCCCCATTTAATTCATTTTAACAAATGTAGATTGAGGTCTTAGCCTGTGGTATGTGTTTCTTTGAATTTTTTTGTTGTTTTGTGTCTGAGAGAGAGTTCAAGGGGCCCAGCCTATTAACCATTTCCTGTTAGCACTCTCTCTCTTTTTCTTTCTTTTTTGTTTTAAGCTCTTAGGGCATTAAGTAGGCATGGTTTTACATATTCAGGCCTCTACGTAGCAAATATTTGTTTAATCCCTTGTTTGGGGTGCTTCTGTTTTCCTGTTGAACTATCCTGGCTGTGGTGCAGTCAGAGAGCAACTGACGATCAGGGCCTCATATTCTTTGTATCAACATGAAACGGGGTTTAGTTCTACAGGAATTACCTTCTCTGAACATTTGGAATCAGTTATAGTTACAGTAATATTACAAGTGACAGAAATGCTTACTATGTAAAGCTCAGTGGTTAAAAAGAAATCTAAAATTGTGTATACAAAATGATCCTTTTCCTCCCCAAAAAAACATATGCATAAAGACTGTAAGTATATACAATCTGAGTGTTGGAATATGGGTGGTTTCTATTTTTTCTGCTTTTTAAAAAGCTTCTTTATACACAATATATATAAATTCTTTTTATGAACGATTAAAAGTTTCCCCTTATCTCTCTCCCTACTTCCAGCAAACTCTATTACCCTTCTGAGAGATAATCATAATCATTATTAACAATTTGATATGTATCCTCCGCTCATTTTATACACACACACAGACACACAGCTCTTTTTTCTTTGCATAAATAAGACCATATATAGTCCTCACTCTAAAACTTAATTATTTAATTTAAATTTCTGTAAGCTGTTTCCATGTGAGATTATTTACCCAAAGTCTACTGGTTTAAATGTCTACCTCATGGTTTTGAACAGTTCCATAATTATGCCATAATTTAGGAGACAGAAACTTATACTCCCCTGTGAACATAATGAGGTTATTTCCTATTTTCTCCTATTAAAAACTGTTCTGCAAAGAACAACCAGGAACACTTACCTTCAAGAACACCTATAGGTATTTCTTTAGAAGAGATTCCTAGAAGCTCTCCCCACATTTCTACTGGAAGTATGCATTACTTTTATCATTAAGAAAAAAGTGAACATTTAAATACATATATTAATACATCAACATTTTAAATATGGGATCATTCAGCTGGGTCAACTCCGTGAGAGCAGGGCCTGTGTCAGAGCCCAGCATATACCTGGCACATGGTCAGTGTTTAATGTCTTTAGGATATATAAAGATCATTTCTTTTTTTTTTATTTTGGTATCATTAATGTACAATTACATGAGCAGCATTATGGTTACTAAAGATCATTTCTTGATATCATAATAACTCTGTAAGAAAAGTACCATTATTTCCACCTTGTAGATGAGGTGCCAGAAATGTCTCAAAGACCAGGTCTGAGTCCTACATGTTTGATTCTCAGCAAGAGCATCATCAACATGGCAAATGATACTGTAGTGGTGAGTAATGAGGACACCTGTGATGTGTCTTCCTCGATAAAACTGGGGATGGAGAACTAAGTCTTCAACATCTCTGTCTCTGCATTTACCCTAGTGCCAAGCATCTAGTAAACGCCAAATAAATATTTGTTCTTCTTGACAGAGCAACATTCACGCTTTCCTTTGCAAACAAAACCTTGGTTTTTGTGTAAGTATCCACCTCTAAGGGAAGATGTTCTGTCCTTGATAAAAGGGAAACTCATTAACCTAACTTGCCTGCCAGTGATTGGTTTAGTCTTCTGGGGTGGGGGCGGGGGTGAGAGGGCTTTGGGAACAGTTTTCCCACCCTTGAAAGAGGAGACACTCTCTTTTTCCTTGGGATGTTGTCTGCAATCACAACTGGATTTCATACCCATTAAGGAAGTCAGCCTGGGGACAAAATAAACACTCGGAGGATAATAGAGCAGAAAGATGGGACAAACGGGGTCCTTAGTGATAGTGTTGAGTTGTTGAATTAACCCTGGGGACTTTTGTTATGTGAGATATTTTGTTTTGTAAGAAATCTAGACATGTCTAGGCATTTTGTTACATAAAGTATAACTGTCCTCATTATTTAAGCCTGGTGAATATGTGAATGTGTGTCAGGTCTGGGATAGGGTGTGATGCTTATTTGCAGTTATTTGGAGCTGGAAGCATGCTAACTGACATATTGTTCTTTTGGTTTGAATAGCCATATCCTTCATGTCCCACAGACATTTTCCAATTGTTGACCAAGGAAAAAGGATTGTTAGTAGGTGTTGTCTATCTTAAAAATAAAGTAGCTAGTTATTTTACCAGCAAAATGAGTTTATTTAGGAATAGCAGAGGAACTGCAATTTACTACATGCAAACTTCAGCAAACCCTAGGGGTTGTGGTGACTTCTCATTGGCTGAGTTGTTGTTGGGCCAAGAGAAAATCTTCCTTCTTCCTGCTGGGGTAGTAAAGTGTCTTCCTGTCAGAGTGTGTAAAATAAGCTGCGATGAGTAAGTATATGCATGAGAACTCCCCCTTTGTGGCTTCCTGCTTTCATTTGGAATGAGGCTTTCTTTTACTCATTGTTACATTTCCTCCTTTTGATCAAGATCTTTCTTTGAAATCATTGATCAAGAGTCACATTTTCCACATTTATTAGTTTCATCCATTGGTACCAGGAAGGGTGTGAAGAAAAGGGAACCCTTGTACCCTGCTGGAGGATGGCATATTGGTGCACATACTATGGAAGGAAGTATGGAGGTTTCTCAAAAAAATAAATGACATCAAACTAAAAAACTTCTGCACAGCATAGGACATCATGAACAAAATGAAAGACAATCTACTGTATGGGAGAATATATTTGCAATGATACCTCTAGTAAGGGGCTAATATCCAAAATACATAAAGAATTCATAAAACTCAATGCCAGAAAAACAACCCAATTAAAAAATGCACAAGAGGACCTGAATAGACATTTTGCTGATAACTCATTCAGACCAAACAGACAAATGAAAAGATGCTCAACATAAACTAATCATCAGGGAAATGTAAATCAGAACCACAATATCACCTCACACCAGTCAGAATGGCTAATATCAACAAGACAAAAAATAACAAGTGTTAGCCAGGATGTGAAGAAAAGGGAACCCTTGTATGCTGCTGGTAGGATGGCATATTGGTGCACATACTATGGAATGAAGCATGGAGGTTTCTCAAAAAAATAAAACAGAAATACCATATGACCCAGCAATTACATTTCTGGCATTTACCTGAACAAAACAAAATCATGAATCTGAAAAGATATATATGTACTACTATGTTTACCACAGAATTATTTATAATAGCCAAAATATGGAAGCAATCTAAATGTCCATCAATAGATGAATGGATAAAGAAGATGTGGTACATATGTAATGGACTATAACTCAGCCATAAAAAAGAATGAACTCCTGCCATTTGCAACAACATGGATGGACCTATAGGATATTATGCTCAGTGAAATAAGCCAGGCAAAGACAAATACCATATGATTTCACTTACCTATGGAATCTAATATATAAAACAAATGAGCAAAATAAACAAATAGACTCATAAACACAGAAGACAGAATGGTGGTTGCCATAGAGGGAAATTGGGAGATGGGTGAAATAGATAAAGGGGGAAAAATTAATGAGAATCTTTGATATTTTGATCTGGGCAATGGTTACATAAGTGTATATACATGTGTCAAAATGCATCAAGCTGTACACTACGATTGTGCATTTTATTGTATGTATCTGAATATAAATTAAAAAAAAAGAGAACTTGAAAACATGTAACAGTATGCTACATTGAGTATCTGTTGGTATGAAATGTCTATAGTACCATGGGCAATGGGAAAAATCAATGTAGTCCTGCTTTAGGGGTAGACAAAAGAATAAAATGTAATGAGAAAATAAACACATTTCCTTATTAGAGAAACATCTATCCATTTTTATAAACACTGAGCTCCTTGAAGATAATGCTTATAATTTAATCACACACCACCCTTGCTGAACATAGCATAGTGCCCAACATATAAGTTGTTGATAATAAAAACAGATGTTAATAATTATAATAGGTTTTCTGCATTCATTGGTTTCATCCCTCAGTGCCAGGCAGGACCGTTCCTAGTTGTCAAGGCCTATGTCCTTTCAGGCATTTCCCATCTAAAGTCTGTATCTTATCAGGGTTGTAAAGCAGCGGAGATCATCTCAAAGTGTTGAGTCTGTATCACCCAACAGGCACATCATTTCTATAAATGTTTGACAGGAAACAGGTACAAAGCTTAAAAACAATTACACAAAACAGAACTAAAAGTAATGTGACAAATTCAGTTTGTGCAATGGTTCTAAATCAGGAGCCCAAACTTGAAGGTGACCAGCTAAAGAGCTCAAAGGACCATGGACCATTAGGTGAAATTTGTTGTATCCAATGTGCTTGTGCCTTAATTTTATGCAACTAGGTTTCTAGTTCCCCACAGGAATTTTTTTAAATAGTTTATTTTGGTATCATTAACCTACAATTACATGTGCAATATTATGGTGATTAAACTACCCCCTTCATCAGGTCCCCCCACCAACCCCATTACAGTCACTGTCCCCATAGGAATTTATCCATGCACAGTAGGTAGTAATAGCTATCACCTTCTTGTTCAAGAAGTAGTTGATCAAGGGCTATACAATTATCCAAAGCTATTTAATTCAGCAAGTCGAGTGGTCATAGTTGGGCTACTATTGCCTTGACTGTGGAATCAGCTAACTCTCCTAATGTAAGAGAAAGATTTCTGATCATGTGTACGCTGGCACTTACTCTTACTCAGGGGAGAAAGGCAGTCCCTAGGGAGGCAAACCCAGAGTCATGTATGCCTCCTCTAGAAGTTCCTGTTTAAGATGGTCCTGAAGTCTTAATTGGGTGGACCAGTGGTAGGCTTCTGACTTGCTATAAAAACAAAATAGTAAATACAGCAAGAGCACCTTGCCCTTTCATTTTCAGCTAATGACAATGTGTTGCCCAAGGACAGGGGTCGTTGCCAAAACCTCCACATATGAAGGGTAAGCCAGGGATCCACAGAGCTCCCTCATAAGTGTTAGCATTTATAGACCCATTGGTTAGTAGAAGGTATTAGCATCATTCAGCCAAGGCTCAAATGCTGTATTATTACACACAGAATGATTCCCCCACCCCGCTCCCACCAAACACATGGGTTTGACTGTAAGCTTGCAAATGGTCTGATTTACCCTGATTGGTCTGCTATCTCTCGCACAACTCAATTAAAACAAAATACTCTCAGCCAAGTCTGGTTCATTACAGCTAAAAAAGATGGTATAGCAAATTAAAAGTTTGGAGAAGTACTCAGAATACTTACCTATGGTGATTCTAATTCTTTTTAAAAGTGACATTAATTTATCCAGACAAAAATATACTTTTTCTTTGCTTTTGTTTACTATCAACATGCAAAAATTCTATACTGCTGTCAAATAAATGAAGAGTTAAAATTAATCCTTACAACTACCCTAAGAAGTATTATTACTGTCCCATTTTATGGGTGAGGGACCCAGAATCCGGACAAAGACCTCACATTCATTCAGTACTCTTTTCCAGGTATCTGGCCACACACTCCTTGACTCTAACCCAGAAAAGCTGGGCATAAGGAAAGGCACAGGCCACACGTGAGTCACTGACAGTCAGATGAGGGCCCAGTTCCAGGAGCCGCGACAATACGGGCAGCCAGGCGCTCCCAGGCTCCGCCCGAGCCTAGGAGGCAGGTGACGCAGGTCCCGTGGCCTCCGCTGGGGCGCCCAAGGCTGCGGCGGTGCCCGGAAGTCGCTTCGAGGCCCCGCGACTCTCTCCAGCAGCGTTCGGCCAAGCGGAAGGGGCCCCAGTTCGCGGAGCTTCGGTACTGGGCGCGGCCCCGGAACCCGGGGCTCTGCCGTCTTCCTGCGCGCTGCGCTCCCCGCGGGTACCCGTGCCTCTCCGGCCACTGGAAGCCGCCCGGCTTCTCCGCGCCCGCGCGCTGCGCTGCCCGCGGCGACCAGGTACTCCTCCCGCTGTCCTCCCGCTGTCCTCCCGCAGCCCCGCGCGCGCTCCGCCGAGGGGTGGCCCGGTGGCGCCCTCTGCTCCTCCCCGACACCTCATGGCCGTGGACCCCGCGCACGCCTCGGCGCCTTCCCTGCGCCCCGGTGCGCTCCGCTCGGCGGTGACCAGGTGCCCACTCCCACCCCCTGTCCGGCCGCGCGTGCCCCCCTCGTCCCCCAAAAGCTGAAGACTGTCGGGAAGCAGCTACCCAGCCCTTAACTTTGAATTTATAGTTCTGGGGCGAGAATGTAAACTGTCAAAGTTCAGGGGAGTTTTAAGGAATAACGGCCGTCTGAAGCGGGACGCTAGAGCAGTACATAAAATTTCCCAGGAAAGAAATGATCTTCGTCACTCATATCCTCTTGCAATTCACAAAAACAAAAACACACATTCCGGTGGAACCAGAAGGAATTACAGAAAGGATGCCGAGAACATTGGGAGAGAAGGTACAGGGGGCTTAAAAGTCGGTCCTCAACACCATCAGTAGAACAAAAAGACATCCTACAGTATGGGAGACTATATTCATAAATGACATATCCGATAAGGGGTTGACATCCGAAATATATAAAGAGCTCACGCATCTCAACAAACAAAAAGCAAATAAGCCAAATAAAAAATGGGCAGAGATGAAGAGACACTTCTCCAAAGAAGAAATTCAGATGGCCAACAGGCACATGAAAAGATGCTCCACATTGCTAATCATCAGAGAAATGCAAATTAATACCACAATGAGATATCACCTCACACCAGTTAGGATGGCCACCATCCAAAAGACAAACAACAACAAATGTTGGCGAGGATGTGGAGAAAGGGGAACCCTCCTACACTGCTGGTAGGAATGTAAACTAGTTCAATCATTGTGGAAAACAGTATGGAGGTTCCTCAAAAAACTCAAAATAGAAATAACATTTGACCCAGGAATTCCAATCCTAGGAATTTACCCTAAGAATGCAGCAGCTCAGCTTGAAAAAGACATATGCAGCCCTATGTTTATCGCAGCACTTATTACAATAGCCAAGAAATGGAAGCAACCTGTGTCCATCAGTAGATGAATGGATAAAGAAGATGTGGTATATATACACAATGGAATATTATTCAGCCATAAGAAGAAAACAAATCCTACCATTTGCAACAACATGGATGGAGCTGGAGGATATTATGCTTAGTGAAATAAGCCAGGCAGAGAAAGACAAGTATCAAATGATTTCACTCATCTGTGAAGTATAAGAATAAAGGAAAAACCGAAGGAACAAAACAGTAGCAGACTCAACAGAACCCAAGAATGGACTAACAGTTACCAAAGGGAAAGGGACTGGGGAGGATGGGTGGGAAGGAAGATATAAGGGGTGAAAAGGGGCATTACGATTAGCACACATATGCAGCAGCGGGGGACACGGGAAAGGCAGTATTTATAGAGAAGACAAGTAATGATTCTGTAGCATCTTACTATGCTGATGGATAGTGACTGTAGCAGTGTATGTGGGGGGGACTTGATAATAGGGGGTCTAGTAACCATAATGTTGTTCAAGTGATTGTACATTAATGATACCAAAAAAAAAAAAAGTCAGTCTCAGAAACCAACTAAGTTCAGTCTCTGAGCGCAGGACAGGAGCCCAGCTAGCATCTCTAGTTCCGCCATCCCTCCCCTCCAGTTTACAGATGGGAAAATCGAGGTCCCAGACGGTGGGCTTGTCCACAAACACACACTTGATTCTCACCAAAGCCTGGTCTAGTAGCCCAGAACTCCAGTTCCTAAGCATCATTTTTAAATAATAAAATATATACATAATGTCTTGTAACTATCCTTTGTGAGTCTAGAAACGGTGTGATCAGTAGTACGGTGTTGATAAGCTCAGCCTGTCTTGGTCATTTGTTCTTTTCCAGGTGTTTTCCAGCCTGCATGGCTGGACAGGCTCAGAAGCACTAGGGCTTGAACTTAACCCTGACGAAACAGGGTGTGGATAAGTGCTGGGGAGCAAGGGCATCTTTGGGTGGGAAAGAGCTTGAGCTGAGGAGTGAGTGATCTGGTTTAAAAACGTGTTTGCCTGGTCTGTGCAAGTGGGGTGGATGCCATAGAAAGGAAAGTTGTGGGGAAAAAGGATTGTAGTTCAGTAATAAAAAAAAAAATTTCCCTGGTTGTGTATGAATGATAAAAATAGTGCTTACTAAAATGATTTCATTTATAACACATAACGAACCCACTGAGGTTGTTAATATTTTTGTCACCATTTTACACATGTGGAGGCTGAGGCACGAAGGGGTTGCCCAAAATAAATAGACTGCGCTGAGGCTGAATGGCCTGAATCCCCAGATTGGGTCCCAGTGCCTCCATTCACCAGTTGAATTTACCTGCTATGAGCTTCAGGTTTCCTATCTGTGAAATGTATTCTGCAAGCCTTGCCTCCTAAAGAGTCAGAGAAGGTGCAGGTGCTCTGTGAACTGTGCATCATGATACCAATGGAAAGTACTATTTTTTAAATATAGGAGGGATACACTTCCCAGACCAAAGACCAATTAAAAAGAGAAAATGACGTGTTTGGTGTGATTGCAGAGTTGAACGGGCTTGCCACTCAACAGAGAGGCAGGTGAAGTCGTGGCTACAATCATGGGTTTTGGGGTCAGATGGACCTAAGAAGGAATCCCAGCCCTGCCATTTAGTAGCTCTGTGACGTAAAACAAGTCACTTAACCTTTCTGATAACTGCGTTATCTCTGTGATCCTAGATTTACTCATCTGTAAAATGGGCCTAACATATCGTTCATACAGCAATTGCGAGGATTAAATGAGATGTTCTTAACACAGTGCTTACAAGTAGTGAATGCTCAGTAAAATGAACAGAGGGCTAGTATTTTTTCTGATTCTTTTATCTCATTCTCTTTGTGTCTCAACATCCCCCTGGACAGCCTCACCATGTGTGGGGGACAGATCGAGAAGTACGTGGCTGCCATGGTGCTGAGTGCAGCTGGAGATGCCCTGGGATACTTCAATGGGAAATGGGAGTTTCTTAACAATGGGGAAAAGATTCACCAGCAGCTGGCCCAGCTGGGCGGCTTGGACGCCATAGATGTGGAGAGGTGGAGGGTGAGCGACGACACGGTGATGCACCTGGCCACCGCAGAGGCTCTCATTGAAGCCGGGAAGGTCGTGGACTTGGCTCGATTGTATGCGCTCCTTGCTAAGCACTACCAGGACTGCATGGGAGACATGGATGGCCGGGCACCAGGTGAGCACAGCCAGCAGAGTACCTTGGCAGGTGGAGGGTCAAACAGGCCCAAGGAAGTCATTGAAAAAGTTGATTGAGATTTAAGTATCAAGGAGACAGTAATTGTGATTTCGTAGTTGTGATAAAAATGGGAAAAAAACTGAATATTCTGGATTTAATTTAATTGTTTGGACACACTTTCAGGCATTTAAAATTATGTAGATAAGTATTTACTGATATGGAGAGATATTACATACTGAGTAGAGAAAAGGTAGGGGGTTACAAAACAGCATGTATCTTATGAGGTCCATTGTCATTAAGAGTATATACATATATCTCTTTCCCGTACGTTGCAAAAAGCCTGGAAGGATATACACGAAGTGGTAATTATATCTGGGTTATGGGAGTATTTATAGTTTCTTGTTTCCTTTTTGCTTATTTGTATTTTCTAAGTTTTCTGTAATAAACAAGTATAAAGAAAAAGTTAATTTTTCTTCTTAAAGAAGGATGGAAAGGGTCTTACAGAGACTCCTTTTCTGGTTCCAAGTCTGCTCACTAGTGGCTCTTGCTCACCTTGGGCATTTGCTACAGCCACTTGGGCACCATGTGATTTGAATTACCTTTTCCCTAGCCCATCTGACCTACTGCTCCTTCTGTGCCACTCAGCTAGAGCTGCCATAATAAAATACCACAGACCGGATGGCTTGCACAACATGCATTTATTTTCTCACTGTTCTGAGATTAAAGACTAGGTGGGTTCGGTTTCTCCTGAGGGAGGCCTTTCTCTTTGGCTTGCAGACAGCTGTGTCCTCCCATAGTACACATCCCTGGTGTCTCTTTTGGTGTGCGAATTTCCTCTTTTTATTAGGACACCAGTTAGAACAGGGCCCACCCTCACGTTCTCATTTTAACTTCGTTGCCTCTGTAAAGGCCCTGTCTGCAAACACAGTCCCATTCCAATGTACTGGGGGTTAGAGCTTTAGGATATGAATTCTGGGGTACACAATTCAGTTCATAATACCTTGTGATGAAAACCTGCCACCCCACACACAACCCAGGGGGCTCTGGCGACCCCAAGAATTTGGCCTTAGAAACCAACATTGTTCATCCTCTCTCAACATCTGATATTTCATCAGCTTGGCGAGTAGAAAATTTTTCTTTGTCCACCTAAGCCATCTATGACATTGTTGTGAATAAACTGACCATAAGGGAATAACACCGCCCCCCACAGTGTGTTACTGCCACTGCTCGGCTCCTGTGCACATTCACAGCACCCAGTAGGATAGGGAGACAGGACGGCATTGGTGACAGCACTCTCACATAGGGGAAACACAGGGAGTGGGCTTTCTTGCTTAGAACCCATTACTTCTCCTGAACCTGGTGATCTCCATCATAGAACCTGTGGCCTTTTCCTGCCATTCAGGGACTCTAGGCATCTGGTTCTCCTTGGGTTCTTTAAGGGCTTGGGTGTGGAGCCTGATGGTCTGCATGGGGCCAAAACCACTGTGTGATTTTCTGTAAGGTTCTTAAGCTCTCAGCCTTAGCTTATTTATTAATTTTAAAAAGGGAGTAATGTGTTATGCCTACCTTTTTGAGTTCTTGTGCTGTCTCACTAGTAGCTGGTCAAAATTCTGAGGCTCTCCATGTGAACCTACTTATTAATAATCTTATCTAAGGGTTATACATAAGTAAGGTACCATGTTGGCTTGGGGCTTGGGGCATTCATCATCACATTGTTTTGGCTTTCCCTTTTCCTCAAACACATTTGATGACAGAGCTTGGTTCTTTCCTCCTCCCGGGGACTTCCCTTTGGTTATACTGACCCATGTCCTACCCAACTCTTCCCAGGGGACACCTCAATGCACTATGCCATGCTGCTGGAGCCAGACAAGGCCGATGGCTGGAAGATTCCCTTTAACAGCCATGGGGGCGGCTGTGGGGCTGCCATGCGGGCCATGTGCATTGGTCTCAGGTTCCCTCACCACAGCCAGCTGGGCACACTGATCCAAGTGAGCATCGAGAGTGGCAGAATGACCCACCACCACCCCACAGGCTACCTGGGAGCCCTTGTGTCTGCTCTTTTCACAGCCTATGCTGTGAGCAGCAAGCCTCCCTGGCAATGGGGAAAAGGACTGATGGAGGTGCTACCTGAAGCTAAAAAGTACATTGTTCAATCTGAACACTTTGTGGAGAAGAATCTTCAACACTGGTAAGTTTGAAGGTGCATGCACCTGCTAGAAAATGGCTGAATCTGTGTGCACCCATGTGTGCGTGTGTGTGCCTACAATTCATAGGTCATAGCAACTGCCACATTTCTCACTAGCCAGTTTTTTCACCCATTGCATCCAGCCCCCTCCCTGCCCACCTGCTAAGAATTACTGAACTCAGTCCCAGCGCAGGCTGCCACCATGTCGCCAAGTGTGGACTTCGATAAGCAGTACAGCTGCAGAGCTTCCCTCTCGTATGGGGATCCTGTTCTGTGTTCCAACTTTGTACAGTTGTTGTGGTTCTTGTAGCCTGAGATGAGCCTTCTTGATTATTTCCTGGGACTGGTGTTTTCAGCGATGTCTTGACACACAAATAATATTTTGAAATCCTTGGTTAGAATGCCAGAGAGACAGGTTTTTCCCCCAGTTAATAAGTGGCCTTGTAACATCCTGCCTTTTGGTGGTTCACTTTGCATTGCCTTTCTTAGAATAAAAAGATCTGAGGCTTTCTGCTGAAATCATCCATGGTCATGATATTCCTGAGTTCCCTCTTGAAAAAAGATAACTATGTAAGGAGATGATGGGTTAATTAGCTTGACTATAGTAATCATTTCACTGTGTATATCAAATCATCATGTTGTCTCCCTTAAATGTAGACCATTTTTAGTAAGAAAATAAAATTAAATAAATAATAAAGTAAAAAAGCATGAAGAGAGGCTACATAAAGTTCCCCCTTGAAAGGTGACACTTGATGTTATTCTTAACTCAGAAAAAAACTTTATTTCTCACCTTTAACTTGCTATATATCTTTTTTACTTGGCAACAGATGTCACTGCCTTGTTTATATCAATTCTTAGCAAAATGCATTGTTTATGATCTTAGTACAAGAAGTTGAAGTCATCTTAGAATTTTTCTTGTTCACACATCCATCTGATACTTTCCTTACGGGTTTCGACTTTATTTTTTCAGTTGACTCTAGAATTTTTCCTTCCTACAGGTCCTACTTTCAATGTAAATGGGAAAAGTACCTAAAACTTCGAGGGATTTTAGATGGCAAATCAGCTCCGACCTTCCCCCAGCCCTTCGACGTGAAGGAGAGGGATCAGTTCTACAGCTCTGTGAGCTATGCCGGCTGGGGTGGCAGCAGTGGGCACGACGCTCCCATGATCGCCTACGATGCCGTCCTGGCTGCGGGAGACTCCTGGAAGGAGCTCGCCCACCGAGCCTTTTTTCACGGCGGAGACAGTGATTCCACAGCTGTCATCGCTGCCTGCTGGTGGGGAGTAATCTATGGGTTTAAAGGCGTGAGCCCCCCCAACTATGAGAAACTAGAATACCGAAACCGGCTGGAAGAGACAGCTAGGGCTTTGTATTCTCTTGGGTCAAAGGAAGATCCTGTAGTTGCCCTTTAGGGAGAAGTGATGTCATTTCTGGTGGTTTCTCCTCTTGTGTAGTCCCTTTTCTGCTCAGTTTCTTTTCACGTTTTCCAAAGTCGAGTCTTAACCTTGACCTCATGGAATTTTAAGATAGTAAGCCCCTTGGGCACCTATAGCTCAGTCTGTCCAGACTCACCCTGTTTCCTCCAAGCGTGCCCGTCTTTCTGTCCTGAAGGACCTTCATCTCAGTCGATGGGGTCAGCATCTCCCCAAGCTGAGAGTCTCACAGCCTCCTATTGGAGACTTCATTTTTATCAGCTGCTCTTTCACTAAGTTTTTTCTGTATGCTTCAGTTTGGATTCCCCCCAAAGTGGACTCTGAGACAAGTATTTGAGTGCATGTAGTTTATTTGGGAGGCGATTCCAGGAAGAACTGGGAGGAGAAAGGGGAAGTTAGAGCCAGAACAAGGTATGTTAATCAGCAGGTTACCACTACTGGCTGTGGGGACTTAGTCCACGTGTGTCCTCTGCGTAAGGCACTCCTCGGAGTTGTTCCAGCCAAGGTGTGAGCAACCCTGGGTGTTTATCCACTGACCTCCATCTGACAGTGGCGGAGGACCACTCCAGGGGACCCAACTCCCTGGTATTCCTCGGCCTGCCTCGTGTGCATGCTAAGCACGAATGTCTTCATATAAAAGGCTTGGAGCTGCTTGCAGTGGCCGGCTGCACGGGAAGAGTGGGGGCTACATGTGGGGGCCCAGCAGCATCTGCCAGATGGTTCTACCTCCAGAATAGCCTTCAAATCTGTCACCTCTTACCTTGTACCAGGTATTTTTGCAGCTGAGGTTCTGCAACCTAAGCTACTCAAGCCTGGGGAGATGCTGGACTTAGCCACACTCTGTACTTTCCTGGCTGTGGCATCTACCATGTTGCCAGTTTTGTTGTTACCTGTTTGCTTGTCTTTATTCTCCTCCAGTCAGAGCTAGGGTGGTGCCTGGGCACACAGGAACTACTTAATCAGCACATAGTATGTGAATATTGTTAATTAGCCTTCTGTCTGGTGCCTCTGACTCCAGGCTTGCCTTCCTCCTTGCCCTCCAGAGTTACCTTTACAGATAACTAATTAATCATGCCAAACTTCTAATCATGTTCCGATGGATACTCACCCCCGACTCCATTTCTGGTTGTTCTTTCTGCTCCCTTTTCACCAGGTAAATTCTTATTCAGCTCAGATGGAGCCTCCTGGGTGAAGGTTTGGGCATTTGGCCGCTTTCTCCTCACCACACCCAGAGCCTTCTGTCAGCCCTGCCGCCACGCTGATCATGCTGTGTGGGGACTGTGCGTGTTTGGGGGGCAATCGCAGACCCCTCGTGAGGCATTGTATCTTCTCTTTGTGGCCTCCCTGCCTGGCCCCCCGAGAGGCATTTAATAAATATTTACTTTGGAAGTTCATCGAATTGTGCTGATGTGAGTGCTTTCGACATGCAGTTCCGCGTCTGTCTCACGCGTCCTCTACTCGCTGGCTGCCAGGAGTGACCGTCATGCGCTATGAGAGGTGGAGGGCTTGACGCTTTAACCATGCCTGTGTGCTGACCTACATGAGAGAAAGCTCTCTACTCCATCTGAAGAGGGGCACCAGCAAAAGCATGGGATGAAAATTCTCTTGCACATAAAAGGAGAAGGAAAGTCCAAAGCACTTTTCGTGGCTCAAAAAACTTTCATATGTATTTATGTATTTCAGAAAACAAACATGTTTTTAATATGACAACCAGGATAACAGATTCTTCAGCAAGATAGCCAAAGAGAATTGCAGACTTTTAGGAGTGGTGGGTTACAATTCACAGAACATGTTAATAACTTCTTATATTCCCGTGTCTTAAAATACTCCTTTGTCTTAACCTGTGGGATCTGACACTCTCTCCAGGTAGAGAGTGTCAGATCTGAGTTAAATTGTAGGACACCCAGAGAACTGGTGGGGGAAAGCCCCACACAGCTGGTGTCAGAAGTGTTATGAGTGTGGCAGTGGTGTGAGAGTAAGGAGACGCACAGGAGGAAAAAATGGCTCTTTATAAAACACGAGTTAACCTGTGTGTCACTCTAGTGGATAAGGACGTGGTCACTGGTGGCAGTTTTTCCAGTTTAAGTCCCTGTTCTGCAATTAACTTGCTGTGTAACTTTGAACAAGTGATTTAACCTCACTTTGCCTCTGTTTCTACATGTGTAAAATGGGGCTAATAGTATTACCTATGCTTTGTGGAGTTATTTCTTGGATTACATAGAATAATAGCTGGTATAATAAGCACTCAACCAAAAGGGTGGGAGACATGTCAACCTATACTATGTATGTATTACAGATAACTTCAAAAAAGATATATCTGGTGTCTTTTCATTAGTCATGAAATGGAGGCCCAGGGAAGATCCCAGATGGATCACTTCCAGCCAGTTTCTTGCACCACTTGGAAGACACAACCCAGGGGAACCCCGGGATTTCCTCTGACGTTAATATTCTTGTGGAACCACCTTGCAGTACTGCACACCCAGTGATGAGCCCTCAAGGTTCATAAATACTTCCAAGTCAGGAGATCTCAGGGTACAAACATTAAAACGTAGAACTTTGGTATCAAACTGTCATTTAAAAAGCTACAATTTTCAGTTTCAACACTTGGAGGCTTGGACACACCTGTGGGGTACATGGCTTCTCTATTCTGGAAAAACCACATGTGGTCTTTTGTCTGGGCAAATGTAAAGCAGGCTCCACCTCTTTCTTGGGAAAACAAGATACAGAATATGGATGGTTTTGATTGATTTTTTTAAAAATTGAAGTACAGTTGATATACAATATTATATTGGTTTCAAGTATACAACATGGTGATTTGATACAACAGCTATCTATATTATTAAATGTTTACCCCAACTAGTATACTTAATATCTGTCAACACAGAAAGATGTTACAGATCTATTGACTATATTCTCTATGCTGTACTCTCATCCCTGTGACTAATTTATAGTTGATTGAAAATTTGTGCCTCTTTGTTCCTGTTGCCTATTTCACCCACCTACTCCAAATCCTCCCCCATGGTAACCACCAGTCATTTCTCAGTGTCTATGAGTCTATTGCTGTTTTGTTTTTAGATTCCACATACAAGTGAAACCATATGGTATTTGTCTTTCTCCACCTTGCTTATTTCACTGAGCATAATACCCTCTAGGTCCATCCATGTTGTCACAAATGTCAGGATTTCTTTATTTTTTTTATGGTTAAATATTCCACTGTGTATATGTACTACATCTTCTTTATCCATCCCTCTTTTGATGGACACTTTGGCTGCTTAGATGGTTTTTACATGAAACCAAGAATTATGAGGCTTGGGTAACAAATATCATGAAATGCTCTCTTTCCGCATAAGAATTTAGATTGTCTTATGCTCATATGCCACAGCTTATTGTGAGAAGGGGTGTGTGTGTGTGTGTGTGCCTGTGCATGTAGAACATCAGGAGTAAAGGATCCAAAATCATGGTATTCATCTCAGTTGGAAAGAAACCCGGCAAAAGATGGACTCCCTCAAAATCGAGTGGGAAAGGGGCTTGAGCCATTTTGGGTTGGGCACTAAAATCTCATGAGAAGGTCTATCTAATGGGATTCTATGCAACTTTACAGAAAAAATGGGGCAGGTGCAAAGTGTTTAGTGTGAAAAGCAAGGTGCAGAAGGGTTTGTGTAGTGGATCAACAAGTGTAAAAAGTTCAAAAAGGAAGAGAGATTATCTCTAGAAGGAAATGCAAGAAAATGCTAACAATGACTACCTTCTGCGGGCTCTGGGGCTCTGGGAGAACAGAATGGAGATTAATTTTTCACCACATGCTTTTGTACTTCTTCATTTTTTAGAAAACCATATACACGTAGAACTATTAAAAAGCACACTTTAAAAAATTAACATGATCTCATTTTATAGCCATAGACTGGTAAGGCCACACACACACACACACACATACACACACACAGGCAAAGGCATATTCGCTTTTGGAACTGTCAGCTGGGAATCCTGAAAGCAGGTGAGAAAGCCGGCAATCTGAGCAGAGAACAGGCAGGTGGGCCTGTTTTTTTTTCTTCTTGTGCCCCAGGTAAAGTGCTGTTCCTAGAGAATGAAAGATGTGGAACAGTCTGAGCAAAGTTCATAGCCCAGAGCCAAGCCCAGCTGAGGTCAGCAGAGCTAACACAGACTTGGGAGCTAGAAATAGACCCTTATTTCCATGTGTCACTGGGCTTTAGGGTGGTTTATTTTGTGGCATCCATGACGAGGACAATGGAATAATGACCAGGAAAAGGAGTTACCAAATAAAGTTGAAAGTGATGATGATTACACTAAGATAGACATTATTTATTGACAGGAGGACATTATTTATTTTTTATTTTGGGGGAGATATACGTGTTTAATCTGTTGCCATATCAATAACACGGTTGAATTACTTTCTTTTGAAAAGTCAGAAAGTGGACAAGTGATATATTAAACTACCTTGAAATTTCATGTCTTTCGAGCAAAGGAATGTGAGAGTAACTAAAGCCTTTTTTTACCCATTTTTCTCCCCTAATTAGAGGTCTGAGATAACTAGTCCTATTTTTGCAGAACAGAAGCCTAGCCCCAGGCAAAACCTGAAAAGTGAAGGAGTTCAGCCAAGCTAGCCTTGGAGGAGCGGGAAGGTGATGGGGGAGGTGGGGGAAGGGGAATAGGAGGGGACTAGAAGGGCGCTCTTACAGGTTAGTATTCAGTTTACGAAGAGGTGAAGAGCTGTCTATAGTGGTCACACATGGGCTTCAAGTAATGCTTCTGTCCTTTCTTTTTCTTTCAAAATGACTATTTAGTGAGCACTTATTGTGTGCCAGGCACTGTTCCAGGCACTGATCACACAGCAGGGAGCCTGAGCAATGCACACTGGCTATTCAACAGCCCATCTCTGGTCTCCTGCTTGCCTCCCCGTGTTCCCAGATCCTGGGCCAAAAAATCCATCTGACTCCACTTTGCCAGGGGAGCTGAGACAAGCACCGATGCAGGGTCCGGCGGCCCCTTCCCGCTCTCCTCTCTGAACCCACACTACCAGATGCACCACGCCTTCCCTTGGCAAACGCTGAGTCTTGGCTGTGTGGCAGGCACTGTGCTAGGTGCTGGGAAGACCTCACGGAGCAAAAGAGACCAGAATTTTGCCCTTCCGAGGTGCCCATTCTCCTTGGGGACGACAGACCACACACACTGACTATAAACTGGTGTTTCCTGAGTGTCTCCTGGTGGAAGGGTCTCTATCCACACCCTCTAAAATACATCACCTCCTTTCCAGGAGGACCCCTTCCCTTGGCCCCCTCGAGCAGTGCTCCCCGGGCCACTGGCCCTTTGAGCTTTAGTCTCCTCACTGTGAAATGGAGATGGTGATAGACCTAACAGAAGACTAGTGGTTCTAGCACGTGTACGATCATCTGAGAAGCTGCTGGAAATGCAGAGTCCTGGGCCCAGTCCTAAAGATTCTTGTTCTGTGTGTCTGGGATGGGCCCTGCAGTCAGTCCCGGGTCCCTTGGGTGATTCTGAGGCAGGTGGTGCTACACAGCAACACCCCAAGCCCACTTGGAGAGCACTGTACCAGGTGATGAAGGCGCTCTCTAAATGTCAGCACAGAATGCTGCACGCAGGAACACTGGGCTTCCGTAACCAGGATAACTGGCTTGGCGTTCCAGCTCTGGCTGCGGTGTGTGCAGCATCAAAGGGCAGGCCTGTCTCCTGCTGTGGGGTAACCTAATCAACTGATGTTCGCAGTTGCCGCCCTTCCGGATCTACACTGTCTTTGCCCTGAGGCCGTCCCCAGGTGGTGACTGACAGGGCGGGGCTGCTGACACAGGCTCATTCCAGCATGGCCCCAGACTGCTTTAACACGAGACTTCAGCCTGAAGACTCCCCATCGCCCTGGCCAGACATTCTGGAACTCTGGGGCATCCGAGACTCTTCCGTGTAATCCTCTTTCCTTCCCCATCTCCTTCACAAGTGTCTGAACTGCATGACGGTCTAAAGGCTCTCCCTGCCTTTCTCAGCTCTCCTTATTCCTCACAGGTGTTACCCCAAGAAGTCTCTTGTACATCTAGTCCCATCGTGGCACCCCTCTGGGGACCTGGCTACTGCGCCTGGGTTGGTCTGACACCCCAGCCATCATAGTGCCCTGTTTACTGCCACCCTCCTTCCTGGTGGCACCAGTGCTCGAGCCGTGGCATCATGCACCCGAGGGGAAGTGGGGGCTGGCCCTCAAAAGTCCTTTCATCCCCATCTTGGGCAGGCCTTGGGCAGCCACATGGCCCAGCAACAACGTCTCTTCAGGGGGTGTTGCTGTCCGTGCGGTGGTTCAGAACATGGCCTCCGGTGCTAGCTTGCCCTGCTCCAGGTCACAGCTCTGCATGACGTTGGTCAAGTTGCCTAACTTCTCTAGGCCCTAAGCGGTACTCACCTCACAGAGCTGTGGTCCACAAAGCTTGGGACTGCCCTGCTGGCGGGTGGTCCGCCTCATAGCAACGTGCTGCAGTTTAAGGAGTGCTGGGCTTACACCCCTTGCCTCTCCTTCCCCCTGACCTGCCCAGAACTAGCTCTCCGTGGTTTCGACCGCTCTTTCAGGTGAAGAGGCCCCATGGTGCACACGGAAAATGCCCCGGTTCCAAGCCAGCTCTGCTACTTCCAGCAACAGTGTCTCTAGGCCATTTTGCTTTCCTGCTCTTCGGTTTCTTTCTTTGTGAATTCAAGAAGTTGAAAATCTCTTCTTAGAGGTTGGGCTTTATTTCTAGCCCCAAGATTCTAGGAAAGGATAGTACTCTCAGAGGCAAACGTTGTCTTCTTCCATTCTTTCTGTTAAATGTACACTACACGCCTATTATTGGCTCAGCTCTATGCCAGGCGCTGGGGAATCAAAAGTGAAAAGAAAGCCATTGCCCTCAAGTCACTTGGAGTCTTCCTAGGGAGACAAATATGTCCACAGATGATATTCAAGTACAAAGAGGCTTTTGTGATCACCTAGAGATGAAAGACGACTTGCTCCCTGAGTAGTTTTACTAACATTTCATAATGGGAAGTGGGAGAGGCGCAGGAAATAGTTTCCTGATGATGCTTGGCTCAGAAAAGAGGAACAATGTGTTTCAGTGTCCCCGGTTAAAAAAAAAAAATTTATTTTCAATGAAAAAAAGAAATTGAAAAACTCTGGAGTTTAAACACAGTAAACAAATAAGCAGAGTTTATTTTTCTTTTACAGGTCATGAGGCCAGTTAATGATTAGTGAGATCCAAGTGGGTGTTTGGTGTTCAAAACACTAAGCACTGTGAGAAGCTGGGTTATGCGATCTCTTTGACATTAGGGGTCTGCTTCATCTCCATTCTGAGACTTCCTGCTCAGCGATGCTCCCAGGCCTCTGGGAGAGAGGCTCCTGGTCACGGGGTCTCCTTCTGTGGCTCAGCGTTGTAAATGCAGGTAAGTCTGGGGCTCAGGCCTTGGGTGGAACTTCTTTTCATCAGTGATTTTATTCCTCAAGCCATCTACTTATGCAGTGCTAACCTTTGGAAGGTCCCCTAAAAGCCCTCTCCTGAGATGAGTTTAAAAGAGGGAGAAGAGAAAAAAAAAACCCTACAATCATAATGATTGTAACCAGGGCACTTTCTCAAGGCACAAAAATTGAACTTCCCCTAGCTTTTTACTCATTTTTTCTAAAACCTGTATTAGTCCTTGTCCCCTTGCACAAACCAGGGTGGTTATAAGAGAATAAAGTCTAATTAATTTCAAACTATGATTCATTTTCACCCTGTAAATATCCACTGTTCCAAGATACTTAATTTATGATTTAAATTGTTCAAAATAACAATGATGTTGTCATTGAGATTGTGAGCTGTCCTTTCCAATCTTGCTGACCCACTCAGGTTCAGGCTTGTTATCCCTCCTGGCAGGCCTAAGATGACCAATCCCTGCTAACCACAGAGGACTGGATGACCTTTAGAACTTCCCTCAGATGCCATTCACATTCTACCCCACCCGCCTCTCCTACTTGCTTAATGTAGCAGATCTGAACCTCCTGTAGCTCTGAGCTTCTCTGGATTTGTGAAGACCCCCTCCTCCTCCCAGCAGGGCCACCACTCAGGGGCAGCTCCCTTCCCTCTGCTCCAACAGCAGACTGCCGTTCTGTCACCTCCACCTGACATGCAATTCTCAGTCCCCAGCTTTGGAAGGTGCCTATTCCTTCTGCAAATGTTCATACTACTTTTTTGTTCATGTCTGCTCTTCCATCTTCCAAGAGGGCTTTCACGGTTCATACCTCCCTTGCAACACTTCATGCCTCTACTCAGCACCCCTTCCCTGCTCTGAAGGTCAACTTACATGAGTGTATCTACTATCTGCATTAATGGATGGCTTTTAAAAGGTGCTGCTTAGTTTCTCTAACTCAATCATTTATTTGTATGTGTACAAAAAGACCTCGTTAAATATATATAAAATATTTGTGTGTGTGCGTGAAATTCTTCCATGTCTGCATACAGAGCTAGTTTGTTTTTTAAAATGGTTATTTACATACTCAATCTTAAGGAATATATATCTTAAACATTTTTGATAGATGTGAGAAAAATTTCCCTGCAAAGAAGTTATAACTATTTATTAATATACAAGCATGGCTGTTTTCCCACCTCTCTACCAACACTGTATATTAAACATTCTCCAGATTGTCAATCTGATAGGAAAAATAGTATTACATTGTTGTCTTAATTCTTATTTTTTATTATGATTTGTGCTTCTCATGTCTTGTTAAAGCAATTTTCCTATAAGAATACGCTTTCATATTTTCTTCTAAACTCTACGGGCTGGTCCAATCAGAATAAGAGCTCCAGGGACAAATCTTTTGGATTATGGTGTATTTTTTAATGTGCTGTTGAATTTTATTTGCCAACATTTATTTTTATATTTATATTTATTATTTTGCATATATATTCATAAAGGATATCTATCATTTTCTTCTTCTGTATTGTATTTATCTCATTTTGTTAGTAAGGTAATTATAACCTTATAAAGTAAGCTTTTATCCTATGAAACAGTTTACGTAAGATACAGATAATCTGTACTTAAAAGGTTCAGTGGAGTTCTCAAATAAAACCATCTGGGTAGAGTATTTTAGGGCCAGAGAAGACTCTTGGTTGCCAATTCAATTTTTTGATACTTGTACTTTATTTGGGTTTATTATTTCTTCCTGAATCTGTTTCAGCAAACTATTTTTCTAGAGAATCATTCACATCACTTTCTAGTTATGGAAAATTCTTAGCAATTATCTTTTCAAAATGTTGTCCCTTCTCCCATTCTCTTCCTTTAGAAAATAGCTATTGGGTAAATGTTGGAGCCTTTCCATCTATTGCCTGTACTTTTTAACTGCACTTTCTTACTAAAAAGTTTCTTTTACCTCTCTACTAGACATTATAGTATTGATTCCTTTTTTATACCAATAATTGTCTTTTTCATTTCCAATTTTCTAATTGGTTTTTTCCTCTATATCTTATTTTATCATTTGTGCTGTTTTTATTTAATAATTTCTTATGCTCTGTCTATATTTTATTCTTGTATATTCTCAGCATACTTATTTTAAAGTCTATTGCCAAGGGTTTTTTTAAACCTTATTTCATCTGGAACGAATGTACTGATCTATTTATTGGCTTTATTGACTATCTTTGCAAACATTTGATTTCTTTATACATTACATTTTGTTTATAGGTTTTTTAAAAAGTCAACTTGTTACTGAAGTACAACATATATACAGAAAAGTGCATGGATTATTAATACACAGATTAATGAGTTTTCAGAGTCAATTCACCTGCCCAATCATCATTCAGATAGAGAAATAAAGCATTACCAGATTCCTAAAACCATTCCTTATATCCCCTCTTAATCACTACCACCACAAAGAGAACTATCTTGACTTCTAACACAATAGATTAGTTTCACTTTAATTTTCAGTGTTTCTGGTTTCCCTCTCTGTCTCTGTTCTCCCACTCCCCATCTTTAGACTGACTCTTCCATCAGGTGCATTGACTCAGCTTCTTATTGAGGCCTCACTTTTCCATCCTGCCACCCTAAATAAAGCTATAACCCCAGGTAAAAAGCTGTTTTTCTTTTGTGTGGTTTTGTTTTAAGCTTACTTTACGGAGATGGGCGGCCCCTGTCCCCCCACTGACTACCACAGGGGGGCCTGGGACTGGTCTTCCACACCTGATACGGAGCACCTGTGGGCCCTGCTCCCTTCACAGAGCCGAATTCTTACAGCTGCTGCCTTCTCTCAGACCTGGAACCTAGCATTGTCATACAGTTCTGTCCTTGTTGGTGCAGATAGTATTTTTATTTTTGAAAACAACAGTGTCTTTTTCTCTCTCTCTTGTGTTTTGCTCCTTTCATTACTCCGGATGTGCTAGTGGTTGGGGTCGGGGGATATCCGACCATGATTCACTGTGCCATGTGTCATATTCTTGAATGATCAACAGTTTTGTTTTATTGGCAATTTCCCCCCTTTTTCAAACTTTATAACTTTTATCCCATGTTGTCTAGATATATTATCTATTGTTCTAGTCCCATTGGCTAGGGCTAGACCTTCCAGTATAACACTTAATAAAAGCTCTGCTGGTAGGCATTCTCACTTATCCCCAGCTCTAAATGGATGTTCCTAATGTCTTCCCGTAAGTATGATTGTTGCTATAGGCTTTTGGTAGATAACCCCATCTTATGTTAATGAGTGTTGGACACTGCATTTTACTGTATTTTTTTCTACATCTGTTAACATGAGCATACAGGTTTTTTTCCTTTGTTTGTATATGAATGAGATTAATACATTTTCTAATGTTAAACCATCTTTTCATTCCTTGGATTAAATTCTGCTTGGCCATGACTTATTTTTCATTCTAGTTACTCTTAATGGATTTGGATTTGCTGATATTTTATCTAGGGTTTTTATGTCTGTTTAATAGTGAGACTGGCTGTAGTTTTCCTTTCTCTTTCTGTTGGCCAGTTTTGATATTTTGGTTATTGTCATAGAATGAATTTGGATTCTCTCCTTTTCTATTCTCTGGAACAGTGACAGGGATTGAAGGATTGGT
This sequence comes from Smutsia gigantea, assembly GCA_032199065.1. Taxonomy (NCBI): domain Eukaryota; kingdom Metazoa; phylum Chordata; class Mammalia; order Pholidota; family Manidae; genus Smutsia; species Smutsia gigantea. Next base: position 98,664 of record JAVSCE010015170.1, on the reverse strand, counting down.
AGAACTTTTCTAAAACTGTCTGGCCTGGTAGAATTTTATAATGAATGGATTTAAAAGTATGGTTTCAATTCCTTCATGCTACAGTTTTATGTTTGTTTTTTTGTTTTCTCTTTTTTGACTAAGTTTTGGTAAGCTCTATTTTTCTAAGAAATTACCACTTTTCTAGGAAAATACCTGTATTGTTTAACTTTTGGGTGGGTATAAATATGTTCTTTTATGGTTAAAAAAAATCTACTCTATTTGTATCCTCTTTTCATTCCCTGTACTGTTTACGTGTGGCTTCCCTCTTTTTTTCTTATTCTCTTTTACCAAAAGTACATCTAGTTTGTTATTCTTTTCAAAGACCTGTGTGTGGCAGGCACTATTCTAGGCAGTGCAATGAACAAAATGGATATAAATTCTTACCTTTTTGGGAAGCACATTCTAATGTGAGGAAATCAATAAACGATGTTTAATAATAAACTAGTAAATTCCATAGTAGATTAGAAGGTGAAGATTGTTATAAAAATAAATAGATCAGGATAAGGAAGATGGAGAGAACTGGGTTGAGGAGCAGAGGCAGGTTGCAATTTAAATAGGGTGGTTAAAGGAGAGAGGATGACATCTGACAAGCAAAGACTTGAGGAGAGGGAACCATGTGGATGTCTGTGGAGAGACACTCCAGGCAGAAGGAACTGCAGTGCAAAGAACCTCAGGTGGAAGCCTGTCTAGAGTGAGGAAGGGGTGGGAAGTCACATGGCTGGAACGGAGGAAGCAATAGTTGTACAGGCAAAGTGCTCCTGGAGTGGGTGGTTTAGACCATTTAGGGCTTTAGTCCATTGTTAGGACTTTGGATTTTATTCTGTGTGAAATGTCTTGGGGACTTTTTTACAGAGATGTGATGTGATATGACTTATTTTTTGGCTGCTGTGTTGCAGATAGACTAAAGCGAATGGAGAGTGAAGGCGATAAGTTTGAGAGGTGATGGCGGCTCAGACCAAGGTGGTAGCTATGTAGTAGTGAGGATGGTTTGATTCTGAATGTTTTGTTCTGAGGGGAGAGCCAATGGGGCTGACCCACCATTCGTATGTGGGGTGTGAGGAAAAGGGAAGAGACCGAGATCTCTCCAGAAGTCCTGCCTGAGCACTGACTGAGTGGCTAACAATATTTCTCATATTTTATTGTTTCCTTTAATTTCAACTATTTCCTTTGTATTTCTTTGCCTGTATTTTATTTGGAGTTGCTGTACTGCTTTTTTTTCAATTTCTGAGTTATAAGATTAGTTTACCTAATCTGTATCTTTCCCTTTTCTCCCCTTATATTTGCATCTAAGGTTTACATATCCCCGGGGCTGTTTTAGCTACTTTACTCAAATTTTGATATGGATGGGCTTTATTGTCATTTAGTTTTTAACATTCTCTAGTTTTGATTATTCTTTTACCCACACAGTATTTAAAGGGGGTTTTTAATCTCCCAGTGTATTTAAAAATAATTTTTGTGATCAATTTCTAACTTTATTTATTGTATTTAGATCATGCTGTCTGGATTCTATTGGTTCTTTGATGTTTGTTGGCCCTTGCTTTGTGACATACTCACAAAGGCCTTTGTGATATGTTCACTTCAAAGGACTGTTAATTCTCTGTCTGATGGATGCAGTCTTCCCTATATGACACATAAAGCAAATTTATTCGTTTATGTAGTTCAAGTCTCAAGCTCAAGCAGAGTGTTTTCATCCTCTATTCACAAAGCCAAAGGCTGGGGGAGGCAGATGAGTGGTACGGAGTTCTCTCTCTTTCTTGTGAAAAGTGGAGTGCAAGTTGCAGGCCAGACAGGCGGGAGGGCTGCACTCTCAGGGTGGGCTTCACCACGGGGTTGCTCAGAAGGGAGATGCAGGGGGCCTTGGGGACCAGGTCGTTGGGGAGAAACCAGTGGGGCACCTCAGGACTCCAAAGATGGGTTTCCCACAATCCATTTACAGTACCGCATCCTGGTGCTCCCCAATCCATATGTCTGTTGTCTATGTGCTCCCCAGTTACCTCTGAAGGCAGGTAACAGTTCCAGAAACCCAAAATGTCTGTCTTCCTCATGAAGGGGCCTGCACAAACCAATGTTTGCAACTGGACCTCTCTAACTCTGTAAATGGCCTTGTCCCTTGGCAAGAATGTGAGGCAGCTGCGAACAGCCCGGTGACTGGGGCCACGTGCTGTGGGTCCATGTGTGCCGGGCTCTCCCTGTATGATGTGCTGGGCGTCAGGTGCCACACCTCTTTCCCACAGAGGTGGACATTGGGGTGGGATGTTGGGTATTGTAGATGGGCCAGATTTCCAGCTCCCTGAACAGCAGGAGTTTTATTCCATCCTTTTCAATTCAGTGTTTTCTGAATTGAGATAACCTTGACTATAAAATATCCTGTTTAAAGTATGTAAGAACAAGTGCCATTGGAATGTGTAGCTCACAGAGGCTGCTTTCTACCCAGTGGCTGGCAGCTGTGTGCTGGGCACTGGGAGGCTCTGGTCAGCTCTTAAGGATGAGAAGGGACGAGACTGGTGTGGGTGGTTTGAACCCTCCGGGTTGGGGTGTTCAGACCAGAGTGAGCCCACTGCTCACTTCATTGCCCAGGGCTCTTTTCAGAAAACTATTATTTTGCTAGAGCTGCTGTAACAAAGTGCCAGCAAATGGGTGGCTTAAATAACAGAAGTGTATCGTCTCACAGTTCTAGAAGCCAAAAATACAAAGCGAAGGTGTCGGCAGCACTGGCTCCTTCTGAGGGCTATTTGGGAAGGATCTGCTCCAGATCTCTGGCTTGTAAAGGGCCAAGTCTGTGGGTCTTCACACTGACTTTCCTTTATGTCTGTACTTACATGTCCTCTACTTATATGGCCACCAATCACATTGGATTATGGCCCACCCTTAGGACCTCACTTTAACTTGACTTCCCCTGTAAAAACCCTTCCTCTGAATTCAGTCCTCTTCTGAGGTCATGGGGGTAGGGCTTCAACATAGAAAATTATTTGGGATGGGTGGGGGGACTCAGGTTAGCCCACGACATGATCCATTTCACCATGGTCTTTCCTAGCTGAGTAATAGTCACGTTCTCCGGTATTGTATCTTTGGAAGTGAAAAGTATTCAGAGTTTTGGTTATAGATATGATGCCTTTGATAAGTGAGTCTGATTAGTATACTACTGATTTATAATGAATGCCTGGAAATCCTGTTTCTCTTCCTTTTAAGAAGGTAAGGGATTACTGATTTAACACCTTTCTTCCTTTTAGGAACAGATGACCTCACCTTGGATCTTTCTCATTATTTTGTTTTTTCCTCAGGAGATGCACCTCCTCCCCCACAGACAAAGTGCACTGACTTCCAGAATGCTAATCTCCTCCGAGGCACCAACCTCAAAGTTCAGTTTCTCCTCTTCACCCCTTTGGATCCTAGCTGTGGGCAGCTAGTGGAAAAAAGTAGTGACATCCAGGACTCTAGGTTCAATGCAACTCTGGGAACCAAACTAATTATCCATGGATTCAGGTGGGAGCCAACCAACCAATAGGACTGCCTTAGCTCAGAGCTAGAAAGTCACCATCATGCTATAAGAATTTAGGCGGGAGCAAGAGGAGAAATGGATTTACTGACTGTCACATGTTTCACCCCTTACCTCCTGCTGTCCTCAGAGGTGTCTCATTGCAATGTGAACACACATTATGTTGTTCATTCTTCTTGGTCATACACGTTATGTTGCAATATATAGTCATTGAGTCTCAATTCAATCACCATCCTTCCTTCCAACATCTTCTTTCCAAAGCCCACTGAAGAGGCCAGCAACAGAGAAAGGTTGCTGGGAGGAAAGGAGAGAAGGTGTTGAAATAATAGCACTATAGAGCACCTGGAGTCAGGCTATCCAATGAAGAGGTGGACATAAGGCATTGCCCGGAAGATCTCCATTTCCTGATCTCTGGGTTCTCTGCTCTTCAACTCCCTAGACCCCAGGGACCCAGCCACATGCTCCCTTAGGCATCCCCTTCACTTTTGTGCCAGTCTCACCTGTAGTAGATCTTACATTCAGCCACTATCCAAGGCTGAGTGTAGACTCCTCAACCCAGAGAAAGCTAACAGTGCTGGAGAGCTCAGCGGGCTGTCATTCTGTCTGTTTCCCCAAAGCTACATCTGATGGCGCACACCTAGTCTGCATCCTTCTGTGCACATGAGCATGCTCCGATTGTCTCCATACTGTGGGCCATTGAGAAGCTTCTTTCCCCTTCCTAACATCTTGAGAAAGCTTTCTGAAACTTTTTCTATCCTTCTCCTTTTCCTAGAAAGGTCTTATTATACTGTAAGTTCCAGAAGGGTAGGGAATATATCTTTCTTTTTTTTTTTTTCACAGAGCACCTAGCATACTACCTGGTGCATTTATTGAATGAATGAAAGGGTGAATGAATGAATGGGTAAATGAAAACATTTATGGGAAATGTCCATATTATAGAATGAGAATGAAGATTGCAAATTTTACTCTAAGGTACAAAACACCCTTTTATAACTTACACAAAGGTTCCATATGTGCAGGCAGAAGCCCTGGTGATTGGGATTATGTCCTGCCAATGCTCAAATTGCTGTATAATTTTACTCCCCATGTACCATATCCCCCACACCCCCTTACTTGTTTTGACTTTTTTTTCCCTAGGTTTATTCTGTTAACAGAGAATGAATGTTGTAGTTTTCATGACAATGGATATTGGCTTGGCAGATAATTTTCCTGTCCTTTCTTGGCACCCTGTCCAGGGCTTTAGGAACAAAGCCTTCCTGGATCAATGAATTCATTGGTGCCCTTCTGCGGGCAGCAAGTGCTAACGTAATTGCTGTGGACTGGGTTTATGGCTCTACAGGTGCCTACTTCTCGGCGGTGGAAAATGTGGTTAAGCTGGCTCTTGAGATTTCCCGTTTCCTCCGTAAACTCCTGGTAGGTCTAGAAGAACTCAGGGTGAGTTTTGGCTGCTGATGGGAGAGGGAGGGGTCAGAAGGAAAGAGCAACACAAAGGGAGGAGCTTTAGGGCTGGAGCAGGGCCACCCAGTCGCTTGCTGGTCTTCAGTTCAGATCTTAGCTTTGCCACTTACAGTGCTGACACCGGGCAGGTCATCGAAGCTCTCGGAGCCCACCGCTCCTCCTCTGTAAGATGTGCCACCACGTTAGATAGGGAGTGCCGGTGACTGGCTTTAGTAGTCCCTCCGGAGGGAATGGCACCAAATGGAAAGTGAGGGGATTGTCAAGGTGGAGAGCCCAGGAAAAGGGCTAGTGCTTAACAGGATAAGAATTCTGCCTTTTCCCCCCAAAGCATGTGTGGTGAATGTGTCACGCCCCAGCCCTTCTGCTTCTGAAGCCTCATGAGGAAATGTGACCCTGTGGAGCCAGAGGCTGCTGTGGCCCAAACGCAACTCACAGTATATGTCCTGTTGTAGATGCTGGGTGTGTCGGAGTCCTCAGTCCACATCATTGGTGTCAGCCTGGGGGCCCACGTGGGAGGCATGGTAGGACATTTTTATAAAGGCCAGTTGGGACGGATTACAGGTAATGTTTCCTTTGCACATCCTCCCAGGTTTAGAGATAGAATGCTCTAGAAATTGCTGAGGCAAGCAGAGGGGAGTGTTGGTCCTTTGTTCTAATGATCATGTCATCTATTACCACTAAAATTTATTTATTGTGGCCCTTGTGTGTAAGAAAATAGTATTGTGTTATTGCATGATTGCAAATAGTGTAAGTGGCCATGTGTTTCTTTCTGAGCCTCACTTGCTACATCTGTAAAATGAGTTCTCATAGTTCGTATCTCTTTGGCCCACTGTGGAAATTACCTTAGTTTTGCTAAAACTTGCAAAAGCACTGGAGACTCTGTGCCTCAGGAGATTGCTTTCAATCAATAAGGGACTAGAGTTGTGTAGTAAATACCCAGCTTTCTGCCCTTCAGTGGAACAATTCTGAGTTGAGTTCTACATTCTTCTCCTGTGCGCCAGTGGGATGAGACCCCATTAATTCATTCATTAAAAATTTCCTTCATTCTCTGACTCATATTTCCACTCCCTCACTGCTTTCTGTGCTCTTCTCCCAAATAAGCTACTTACACTTTAAATCTTTGTCTCAGTGTCTGCTTTTTGGAAAAAGGAAGGAAAAGAATCGAAACTAAGACATGGATGTAATAATATTGAGTTCAATGTGTTGTTGTGAGGATTAGAGTGTTTGAACTGCCCAGCACAAGGCCTGGCACTTGGTAACTGCTCCACAAATTATAGCTATTGTTATTACTACATGAGGATTAGTATTACTCACATGAACCCTTATCAAATGGTTGGTGTTATCTAGCTCCTTTTAGAGCCAGAGAAACTGTCATTGTGTTAGAGTCAACACAGGGAGGTTTCCTGGGTCAGGTTATCCTGAGCTAATTCTCTCAGACTTGGGCCCTTGTTGGGGGACAGAAGGGCTGCCCTTCCATAGGTATGTAGTGTGTCGGGAGGGCTCCTACTGCTCAGAGGAAAGGGGCTTCTGACTTCGGACTGTCCTTGCAGGTCTGGACCCTGCTGGACCAGAGTACACCAGAGCCAGCCTGGAGGAGCGCCTGGACGCTGGAGATGCCCTCTTTGTGGAAGCTATCCACACAGACACTGACAGTGAGCTTAGCCAACCTTCCTGGGGTGGGGGAATGAACACTGGCAGGAGGATTTGCAATTCTGGAACAAAAATGTTTAGTCACGGAGGCAGGTCCAAGATGGCAGTGTAGAAAAAGCCTGAAAGCACCTCCTCCCACATACATACAAAACCTACAACTACATAGAATTCCTCCTGAGGTGGAACTGAGGCTTGAATAAACACTTGCACAATAAGGGATAGAAAGGCCACATAAACAACGGCAGGAGAGACGGGGACATGGTAAGGGCAGGGCCCCCACCCCTGACAGGACCCTGCAGTGGGGAGGGAAACCACTGAGGAACTGGAGGAGTACAGATTTGCCTGCCCTCGGGCACAGAAAAATAGCTGAGGTTTAAACGGCAACCGCACTACAAACAAAGGCAGCCGATTTTCAGAACTAAAGCACCTGTCCAGTGGCAGGGGAACTGCTGGAACCCTCTCCTGCATCAGAGGTTCTGAGCAGCGCCATTGTTTATGATGGAACGGAAGCAGGGTCTGGGTGCACACACCAGCTCCAGATGTAACTGAGGCGGCCTCCTGGTATCCGCCCCTGCCCAGACGTGCCCACGGGAGATCCAGCAGCCCCACCAAGGCAGCCCTTGTTCACTGCTCACACAGATTCACCCTGCCTGCTCCCTGTCCGACCACAGCTGCCTCGTCAGCATGGCCTCGGCTGGCACTCACATGACTCCTTCCGTCTTCACCCCTTCCATTCCTGGCCGTGTCTTTAGCATGGCACCCACCAGGGAGATCCCTGGACCATGATCTTACACTCTCAGTCACCCCGCCAGCATGGCCCTGGCTGGCCCACATTCAGGCAAATGCTGGATGGCACCACTCTAACCCTGGCTGCCCTGCAAGCTTGGCCCTGCCTGGTGCTTACTCAAGAGACCCTCAGATCAGGCCCCTCCAAACCCAGCTGCCCTTCCCAATACTGCCCTAGCCCTGGCCCTGCGCACATCCAAAAGCCGCCCAGACCATGCCTCGGGAGCCCCAGCTCTGGGACACGGCAGCCTAAGTTCACCCAGCCTCCAGCCAGCCAGTCTAAACCTCCCCCCCCACACACAGAGTCTAGCCAATGATGTTCCTGCACAAGCCCACATCTTCAAGACTGGGAGGGGTAGACCCTTTGCCTAATCCATAGAAACAAACACAGAAACTCAAACAAAATGAGGAGACAGAGTATTATGCTTGAAACAAGAGAATAAGACAAAACTTCAGAGAAAGAATTAAATGAAACTGACTTAAACAATCCACTTGATAAAGAGTTCAAAGTAATGGTTACAAAGATGCTCACTGGACTTGCAAGAATAATGGAGGAACTCTGGGAGAACTTCAACAAAGAGATAGGAAATATAAAAAAAAACCAATCAGACAGGAAGAATAGAATAAACAAAATGAAAAATATACTACAGGGAATCAACAGCAGATTAGAGGATTGCTTGATCAGTGATTTGGAAGACAGAGTGATGAAAAGCCCTCAAGCTGAACAGCAGAAAGAAAAAAAATTAGGATAGGTTAAAGACCTCTGAGACAACATCAAATGCCCTAACATTCACATTTTAAGAGTCCCAAAAGAAGAAGAGAGAGAGAGAAAGGGGTAGAAAATTTATTTGAAGGAATAATAGTTGAAAACTTCCCTAATCTGGGAAGAACCCCAAGCAAAATGAACCCAAGTTGGTCCACACCAGGACACATAGTAATTAAAATGTCAAGGATCAGAGATAAAGAGAATTTTAAAAGCAGCAAAAGAAAAGCAACAATTACATATAAAGGAAACCCCATAAGACTATCAGCTGAGTTTTCAGCATGAACTCTATAAGCCAGAAGGGAGAGACATGATATATTCCACGTGCTAAAAGGAAAAGAACTACAACAAAGAATACTCTGCAAAGTTATCATTCAGAATTGAAGAAGACATTAAAAGCTTCTCAGATAAACATGAGTGAAAGGAATTCACCACCACTAAACCAGACTTATAAGAAATGTTAAGGGGACTTCTTTAAAAGGAAAAGGAAAGGCCATAACTAGAAGCAAAAAATATATATATATGAAAAGAAAAAATTTTATTGGCAAAAGCAAACGGATAGTAAAGATAGTAGATCCAACACTTAAAAGTTAATGTGAAGGTTAAAAGACAAATGCATTAAAATAAATTACTTATTGAAATTAGTTAAGAGGAGCACTAAATTAAAAGGTATGAAAGAAAACATCATATACTTAAAACATGGATTAGGGTGGGGTATAAAATGTAGTGCTGTTAGAATGTGTTCAAACTTAAGGTATCACATGTCCCAATTTCAAACTATACTACAAAGCTACTGTAATCAAAACAGTATGGCACTGGCAAAAACAGACTCATAGATCAATGGAACAGAATAGAGAGCCCCAAAATAAACCCATGCTTATATGATCAATTAACATATGACAAAGGAGGCACAAATATACAAAAAGGAAAAGACAGTCTTTTCAATAAATGGTTTTGGGAAAACTGGACAGCTATATGCAAAGGAATGAAATTGGATCACTGTCTTAGACCATACACAAAAATAAACTCAAAATGGATTAAAGGCCTAAATATAGAACTGAAACCATAAACCTTCAGAAGAAAACATAGGCAGTAGACTCTTGAACATTAACATTAGTATTTTTTTCTGGATAGGTCTTCCTAGGCAAGGGAAACAAAGGCAAAAATAAACAAGTGGAACTATAGCAAACTAAAAAGCCTCTGCATAACAAAGGAAACCATGAACAAAATGATAAGGAAACTTACTGAATGGGAGGATATATTTGCAAATGATATATCTGATAAGCAACTAATACCCAAAATACATAAGAAATGATACAATGCCACATCAGAAAAACAAATAATCTGATTAAGAAATGGGCATAGGACCTTAATAGGCATTTTTCCAAAGAAGACATACAGATGGCCAATAGCACATGAAAAGATGCTCCACCTTACTAATCATCAGGGAAATGCAAATAAAACCCACCATGAGATATCATCACACACCAGTCAGAGTGGCTAATATCAACAAGATAAGAAGTAAGAAATAACTGGTGAGGATATGGAGAAAAGGGAACCCTTGTACACCACTGATGGAATTGCATATTGGTGCAGTGACTATGGAAAGCAGTATGGAGGTTTCTCAAAGAACTAAAAATAGAAATATCATATGACCCAATTCTGAGAGTTGACCTGAAGAAAACAAAATCATTAGCTCAAAAATATATATATACACTCCTATGTTTATCACAGTATTATTTACAATAGCCAAAATATGGAAGAAATGTTAAGTTCCCATCAATAGATGAATGAATAAAGAAGTTATACATAGATATATATACAATGGAATATTACTTAGCCATAAAAAAGAATGAAATCTTGCCATTTGCAACAACATGGATGGACCTGGAGGGTATTATGCTAAGTGAAATAAGTCAGACAAAGACAAATACCATATGATTTCATTTATATGTGAAATCTAAAAAAAAAAGAACCAAGAAACAAAATAGAAATAGATTCATAAATACAGAGAACAGCCTGTTAACTGCCATGTGGGAGGAGAGTAAGGGAATGGGCAAGGGGATGATACAGGTGAAGGGGGAAAATATTAGTGAGTGTTTGATATCTTGATCTGGGTAATGGTTACATGAATGTATACAGTCAAAATTCATCAAGCTGTACCCTAAGATTTGCATGTTTTATTGTATGTACCTCACTAAGAAAAAGGCAAAAAGTTGGACTAGAGGGTTCATGCTCCTAAAAAAAAAAGTTCAGTCATGAGTCTCACTCTGATTCAACACTAAACCTTGTGCTAAGGTAATGCTGGGGGGAGCATGCATTGCAGCCTGGCTGACATGGGAAAGTCAGTTGCTTTTTCAGGGTGAGTGTGCCTGGCCCCAGAGGATTGGGGCATTCCACTGCCAGGGCAGATACCCAGGCCTCCTGGAGGATGAGTCTAGCCCTTCAGTCCAGTGAAGAATGAGAATACTGCCCTCCAATAGTGATTAGCACAGGAAAGACCCGCCAGCTCTGAATCCATTAGGACCAATGAGCTGTTCTGACCAGCTGGGAAAGGGAGTGGATGTTCCTCCTCAATGCTACTCAGTGTGAAATGCCCACAGAGGCTGTGCCAGACCCTGTGCTCAGTGTGGTGGGTGCACGAAGAAAGGGCATCTGACCAGAGAAGTTTGCAGTTCAAAGGAGAAATGTCCATGTCTCATTCCCTTTGGTCAGAGCTGCCTTCTAGCCCCCAAGACTTTCATGAGTATGGAAGAAAACAACCCACTCATATTTTTCAGTCCTCTTTCCCACCTTTACCTCACAGATGGGAAACCAAAGCCCGGCTCTTGGATTAATTAACTATGCTGATTAACAAGGTTAACCTCTTCTGTCCCCCAGTCTGCTAAATAGATAATTTGTTAGGTCCCTACTTACCTAATCTAGGTCTCTCAGTCCCCTTCAAAATGCAGCGTCTTCCTAATGTGAACAACAAAAAAGTCATTCTATAGAGTCAGTGTTAATTGAGCTATGTGGTGGGCACTGAGAATGCCGCGATCAGCTAGGCATTGAATAACATCCTTGTCCACGTGGCATTTACAGGCTAGCTGGGCAGGCACTCATTCATTTATTCCTTCAATAAAGATTTCTTTGACACTCCTCTGGTATTGAGGATAGAGCAGACAAGACAGGTGAAGGCCCTGTGGTTGTGGAGCTTACATGCAGGTAAACAGATAAGATCATTACAGATGGTGACCGTGATAATGAAGGACACAGGATGGAGGGTGACTGGGGAGGGTAGGGGGCCTACTTCAGGTAGGATTATTGAAGAAGGTCTGTCCAAGGATGTGATGTCCGAGGGGAGACTTGGCAGATGAAAATATGTCAGTTCTAGGGGGAGAGGACAGCCACAACGAAGGCCCTGGGTGGGGACAGAAAGAAAACCCTGTGGTTAGAGTGCCCCGAGCACAGCGATGAGTGAGGCTGGAGAAGAGGGAGCAGCCCCAGGCCCGAGTGGCAAGTTTTCTTTCTCTCCCCTCCCCTCCCCTCCCCGCCCCTCCCTGCCCCCGCCTTCTTTCTCTTCTCTTCTTTCTCTTTTTTTCCCCCCCTCTTCTTCTTCTCTTTTCTAACTGAAGTATAGTAGATAAGGAGTTTTAGATGTTATTCCACAGTCAGTGAGAACAGGGTGGTGGTCTGGATTTTGCCTCAGAAGATTCCTATGGCTGCTGTGCAGTAAGTGGGCTGCAGGAGCGCTAAGGGAAGCCTGGAGGCTCCTGAGACGGTGTTTGCAGAAGTGGGCTGGTGAGAGCTGATGGTGGCTTGGGCAAAAATGGTGGCAGTAGAGACAGAAGTGCAAAGATTCAAAATATATTTTGGAGGTAGAGCTGCCCAGACGGGTGGCCGGCTAAAGGAGGGAGCGAGGCAAAGGGAGGAATCAAGAATGACTCCTAGGTCATTGCTTAACCCCTGGGGAGATGGCATTAAACAAAGACTATGCAGTCAATCGCTTGTGGTGGTGATAGAAGATGTGAAAAAGCAAAGTCTTTGGCGGCTGGATCTGACCCAGTCTGAGGGGTCAGCTATGGTCACTGGGATGAGATGGAGGCTGCAGTCTCCTAGATTCATCTCTATGTAGGGAGGTCATATTTCTGCTCAGGAGAACACAAAAATATGTGGTAGGCTGTGAAATGTGTACCAAACATAATTATCAGGACTACTGCTTGAAGCAAAATAAAAGCTATTCAATTATTCAGAAATTTACAAGCTTCAACATGTACTGATTTACAAAAAATTTATATTGGAATTTTTAAATTTTATTAGACAAATATGAATATCTTCTTATATGAATCTATTCTTCTTTGCTTCCTTTCAGCATGGAAAAGCCCCTTTCTGAGGGCTAGTTCTGTGGTCTCACAGCACTTAGGAGTCGGGTGGGCCCCCATACAGCCCTGGGAGTGGGGGCTGTGCTGCTGGGGACCCTGCCGTGGGACCTGGAACGGGCATCCTGCAGTGAGAAGGTCACGGGGCTCTGCTTCCTTTCAGATTTGGGTATTCGGATTCCTGTTGGACATGTGGACTACTTTGTCAACGGAGGCCAAGACCAACCTGGCTGTCCCACCTTCATTCATGCAGGTGAGTGTTTGGCTACTCCAGAAACAGGAAGTCATCAGCAGCCTTTGTGTGAGTCAGTGTGGGCCACGGGGGTTTTCCATCCAGGGTCCTCTGCCATGTCCCATAATGCCTTACTCAGCACCTATTGCATGGATGTCTTTGAAGCCCAGGTATGCTGCAGGGGGAGTACCTGAAATTAAAAGCATACTTACGCTGCTCTCCCCACTTCTTAGGCCCTACCGTAATATAACCTCAATCAGTAACCTCTCTTCTTCCTAGGCCCTGTGTTCTGGCAGAGTCTAACCAGCTACATCTTCTGCAGAGCCTAGTTGTGCTAGAAGCAGACCTACGGGCCCTCAGCTAGCTAGCTAAAGCATCAGTTCACTACATGACCATTTCTCCAAACTTACTCATTTAACAGTTCTCCAAAATCGTTTTCAAGATAATCTTCCTGAGTACACCCAATGAATATACATTTCTTCTCTTGCAAATACATTCTTATGGAATGTTCTTTTCGAATATATGCATTGTCAGTGCATATATATTGACAAGACTATATTCTTGTCAATATAGTCAATTGAAAGTAAAATAAAATAAATGATATTAAATTTGTCAAAAGCTAAGCATCAAGGTTTATTTAGTCTTCTTATATTCTTCCTGAAAGCATAGCCAACATATCAGTGTTTCATATGGAAATTTTGTCCCAACTTCTGTTTGCTATGTTTTTTTTTTAGTCTTTTCCTGCTTACCAAACTTTTGATGTTTGAAGGATTCTTTTGATAGTTTTGTTGGATAACCACTAATCTAATTTATCAAATTTACTGATTTTCCAAAAACATGTTTCTTTTAACAATGTATAGATTTTCCAACAACTTTGATCAGATGAGATAGTTTGGTCTTAATGACTTTTGAAAATTTCTGTGGCATTTTAGCTGGCCACTTGTCATTGTTTCTTCATGACACAGTTTGAGGAGGGTTTAGTTTGTGTCTCCCAGTTTCCTGTTGCAGCTGGAAGGAGCTTGGCCACAGGGAGTGTCCCAACCGTGAGGGAAAGGAAAGTCAACATACAGCTCAGATTTGGTTGCTGGTCCCAGAGTGGGGGGTTCCAAGGTGAAGATTCCAGAACCCTGAAATGGTGGCTCACTACAGACTTCTTAGCTCCGGCCAATTTGTATAATGTGAGTCACTGCAAATTTTTAAATAGAAAATGACAACAAACAAGAAAGCCAAATTTTTGGTAAATTGAAACATTTTTCAAATTCAGTGGAAGAGTCATTTAGTTAGGTGGACCCCAGAATGTTGCTTTCAGAGATTGACCACGAGTAGCTGCTGACTCCCTTATGTGTCTCATCACTGGGTTGGGTACAATGAGCTTGTAAAAATCTGGTTGTGTGGGTGATGGTGAAGGTAAAACGTGCAGACAGATATCTATTTTGAGAAGTGGGGTCAGGATCCCCAACTGTCTGTGTGCTCCCACTTTCTGAAAGAGAGTACTCATGACCAAGGAAGAATGGGTTTCAAATTAATCAATTTTCTTGATAAGCTAAGCTTAGGTACCTCAAGAAAATAAAAAGGAAAAGTGAGAATGAGGTAACCATGGTCATTAATATTTTTAAAATGTGGCTCAGGGGACATCCCATGTATTTATAGCCTGTTAGAATATAAAATTCAGCTAAAATTACAGTAAGTAGCATAGAGGGAATTTCCACTTGTTTTAAACTGAAACTTTGGTCGTTGTTTTTTCTTCCCCCAATCGTTCAGGCTATGATTATGTGATTTGTGATCACATGAGGGCCGTGCACCTCTACATCAGCGCCTTGGAGAATTCCTGTCTGCTGATGGCCTTTCCCTGTGCCAGCTACAAGGCCTTCCTTGCTGGACACTGTCTGGATTGTTTTAACCCTTTTCTGCTTTCCTGTCCGAGGATCGGTAAATGCCATTCATTCCTTTGGCTCCCTTTGACAATTTGGGGAAAGTTCAGGTTTTGTTGTCACCTTTTTAAGTCCCAGTCTCTTATGGTCAAGAACTCTATCCAACTGGGGTAAAAAAATTAGCCAATGAGGTGTTCAGCCTGTTCCCACAAATGGCCTTTGGCCCTCCAGGTTCCACGCCTCACCCCCCATATTGCCATTCGTCCTGCACACACCTCCACACACACGGGTCCCCGTCTGCACGTCCAGCCTCAGAATGCTCTCTAGAAACATCGGTGGAGTCCCTGCCCCCCTCTCAGAACAGATGCTCGCTGTAGGTCTTTCTAGCTAGGCCAGCCACACTCCAACTCCTGAGAGACCCTAAATCAAGGTGCTCTGGAGGAATCCCCAAGACTGGCACACATGGCCCACTTTAGAGGGTTAGGCTGTGGTGGCCACGGGCCAGCTGGAGGATGCCTGACTGCTGGGCACATTCCTGGATGATCCAGGCCAGTCTGGGAGAAGGGATTGGGGAAGGCTGAGGGATCTGGCCTCAACTCGCCCGATGCAGATCATTGCTGGGAACATCCTGGGGTTATCTGGGATGAAGAGCTCCAGAAAAACTCTGGGAAGCATAAATGGTTCCCACCCCTCCCTCCCTCACCCCCCCACCCCCTACACCCCAGGTGCCACTCAGAAGTGCAGCAGCCTGTCATTGCTTATATGCAGGAAATTGGTGTCAAATGGACAAAAAGTTAATGTACATGTAGCCTCCCACAGTAAAGAAAGTCAGCATCACTTCCCCTCACCGGCATCTGTCACGATCCCCCAGGTGGGATGGACCAGTTGTGCGACCACCACGTCCCGCTGTCCGCCCAGCTTCTCTCGTTACACTTCCTCTGGCACTGAACACCCCAGGGATGCTAACTGCTCGTGTTCCCAAGACTGTTCCATGTTTCCTCGCCCTCTGTGCCTCGGCCCAGACTGCACTCTGTGCTTGGAACACCTTCCCCAACTTGTCGACCATTATTTCAGGCCAAATACTTCTCTGTGCTCTGCCAGCAAAGGATGCAAATGCTATTCAAACAACTATCATATAGATTGTTTCACAAGTTGGAGAGAGCGTTTCAAAGTCCTTATAAAAACCTCCTTAGAACGGGCCAGATGATCTGAAGAACGTACTTCCTGTTTGCTGGTGTATATCCTTGGCTGGACCGGGCTGCACATATCCTGGGATTCACCACAGGGCATGACACATAATGTGCATACAGTATAGTGGTTGGTAGAATGAAGGGTGCATGAATTAATAAGTATGTGGCTGGGTGCCATGGGACTCTTGAAATGGCCTTTTCAGGGCTCTGCTAGCTTTGCTTCTTTACTTCCAGGGCTGGTGGAACAAAGCGGTGTCAGGATAGAGCCTCTTCCCAAGGAAGTGAGAGTCTACCTCCTGACCTCTTCCAGGGCTCCGTACTGTGGTGAGTTGGGGCAAGTGCACAGCTCACTTCTGCCCATGTGCTGTTCAGCAGAGTCCAGGGCTCTGGTCCGGCCTGTGTCCAGCCGAGCATGGTAGCCGAGGTGGGGGGAGAGGCGAAGGACTGAGGCAAAGATATCACAGGAGGGATGGGGGCGGGAGCCTCTCATCTTCAATAGAACCAGAACTTTCAGAACCAGTCAAACCTGTAGCTATGGATGAGGAGCTGGGGGCATCATACTGTCTATATACTGATCCTAGCCCCCCCCCCCACCACCACCTGGCCCTGCACGGTGGGAATCTGCCCTCTATTTCGGGTTCTCTCTAGAATGGCATTTGACCTCTTCCTTCCTGCCTACTTTTTCACCCCCTCCTTGGTGCCAATCCTATGTGTCTCCCACCCCAGCCGCTCTCCTAGGTCCGGGTCCCTGAGGAACATAGAATCTCACCCTGTGCCCTCTTCTCCTTCTCGTACATATTCTGGAGGTTCACCATTGCTTCAATCACTGCATTTCATTGAAGCTAAGATGCCAGTGATTGTAAAAGATGTTAAATGTGAGAGAGGAGTGTGTGTTAGAATCTAGGACATATATTACAGGCTGAACCATCATTTTTCCCTATGTTATTTGCATCTTCACTAGGGTGACTCTACTCCTGGTTGATGCTTGTTATCCTGGGATCCTGTCTGATTTATTGTGTGTACAGGAGGTTAGGGTAATAATGATATCTGACTGATTCTGACTGACTCCCTGATGAGCTTGTGTCTGGCTGGTGGAGGGGTCCTACGGCCATGCCTTCCTGGTCCTAGAAGGCCTGGTGCCGTGTGATAGGGGGCCCAAACCTCATTCCCTCTGTGGTCACGCAGACTTGGGTTGGAACCTTAGCTTCTCCACATACTAGTTGCATGATCAGGAGCAAGTGACCTTTCTGAATATCTATGTCTTATGTAAAAAATGAGAACAGGAACAGTACCTACTTCAAAGAATCAATTGCAAGGATAAAATAAACTAGTACGCAGGAAGTCATTAGCCCAGTGACTGGAACCCAGCAAGTCTTAGTTCCCTCCCCTTTAACAACCAGGCAGTTTGGGAGACTGGGTGTGGATGTTTCCAACTTCATGCTCAAGAGAATTCATGGCTACTTCTTAGGACAAAGTGGGTTCCAAGAGCCAACTGTGGGCTTCTCACGTATACCAGCTCATTGGACAGAACGGCTCTGAGAGGCAGGGGTGAGGAGGGGAGGCTCTGAGAGACTAAGTGATGTGCCCAAGGCTGCCCAGCAGGGTGAAAAAGTCAGGATTCAGCTCCGGGTCTTCTGACTCCAAAACCTATACTCTTTCCATGCCGCCACAGGCCCCCTTCTGAGAACCTGCTCCTGACAGCCCTAGTTCTTGTTTCTCCTCTGTCCTCGCTGCCCCCTCAGAGGTTGGCCAGAGGGAGGACGCTTTGTCCTGAGGCAGAGGCGGCGCTCCCAGGGCCAGGGCAGCGAGGCTGAACTGGCGCCTCCCTGTCTGTACAGGGCCGCAGGGAGCTAGGGGAACACCTGCAGGTCAGAGACATTTTAAGGTCCCCACTCAGGCAGATTCACGTAGTCATGGTTTTCCTGCCTGTTTCATATTTGTTGTGAGTCCCCAGCCCCATGAGCCAGAAGCATGGCCCTGTCTGTTCAAAAGCCCTAGAAGGGCACAGAAAGAAACAAGCCAGTGTGAGCCTGTTTGCCCACGTGCTTTGAGCTGTGTGGTTCTGAGCGTCGAAGCTGGGACTCTCTTCTCCCTGGACGTACAGGCCGTCCACCTGGTAGCTCAGGTGGTGCCAGCAGCCGCCCCCCCCCCCAGGCCGTCTGGGCACGAGGTCCCCAGTGCCCGGCACTCGTGGCCTTCCTGGGCCTCAGCAGGGCTTACCAGGACAGCGGTCGCCCCTGACCCCTGCCGGGCACCAGCAGTGCTGTTTTTCAAGTGACGATTGTTCTAACATTACTTTTTCCTTGTGGAACAGTGTTTCCCACAGAGAACCTTCTCTCCATTACTTCATTTAATCCTAACTGTGTTGCATGAGGTGATGTCAGGGATTGTTGTTGACAGATGAAGGAACCGAGGCACAGAGAGGTTCAGGGACTTAGGCAAGGCCACACAGCAGGTAAGCAGCAAGGCTGGGCCTTGGATCCAGGTCTCCTGGCCAAGCACCCAGGGTTGTGTGCCGCTCCCGTGTGATGTCCTGTGCAGACTGGATTTCACTACCCGTTCCCACCACCCACTGTTAGCAGATCTGGTCCTCGGGGGGCTTCCAGATAAGGTGGAGAAGACAGAAGCAGAACCTTAGGATACTTGCTTAATCAGTGATATCTGCTGGCAAAGGAAGAAGTGATATAATTTATCAAACTCAGCCCAGAGAATGAAATTCCTAAAGCTGATGTAAGTTAGCCTTTTTTTCCACATTTCAGTTATCTACTCCAGGTCGGCCCTGTCCATCACCACACCCATCTACATCCCATAGTAAACAACTCTGCGAGGGAGACGAAGAGCGAAGCATTTGATGTTTCCCTGTGGAGGAGCATGTGGTGCTCCTTCCCTCTTGTGGGTTCTCGGCATCTTGCCACCTGTCAGCGAGTCCTGGTACTGACCCCATGGGCCCGGAAGGACCTCAGCACTCCTCCAGCTCAGTGCTGTGTCTACCTAAGTCCACTCTATGTCCCCCCAGTATTCTCTCATAAAACATGACAAATGGAGAGGTGACAGGCAGGGGAGGTGGGAAGAACTGCCTTCCCAGCTATGTCCCAGTCACCAAGGAGTCTGTGAAAAGGCTCCAAGACCCATTACTGCAGAATACTGCCAGATGGGCCTACCCCTTGATAAGAAAAGGATAGGTCTTAGGGAAACTGTAATCCTTATTAACCTGTGCCGCCAGCGGGACAGCAGGTCCCAGGACATCTGCGTGACACAGGCTGCCCACCCAGTCTATGTCAGCGACACCAGCCTGCAGAGCCCCAGTGTCCTCGCTGCCCGGGAGGACGGAGCTGCTGCCACCACTGGGAGGGAGAGAGTCATCTCCTACACCCAAGTGGGCTCCCTGACACTGTGTGTATGGTGAGGGGGATGAGGGGCGTGGCTATATTCTATGAGTTAATTGTTTTTAGTATAAAATAGATTCTTTTTGGTTCTTTCAAAATCATACCACCAGGATGTCCCCAAACAGGGAGGAGTGGGACCTTCTAATATTACAGACAATAATGAAAACTAACACATATTGAATGCTTCCTAGTCACAAGCACTGTCTCAGGCCTTCATGTATATTAACTTATTTAATTCGGATTCAGATTCGTGGGGATCTATTTTTATGATCCTCACTTGACACTTGAGGTGCCTGAGGATCTGCAATGACAGGGAATCTGCTCCAGGTCCCACGGCTACGAAGAGGTAGAGCCAAGATTCTCAACCACACGGCTGCTCTCTGGGGCTTTTTGTACATTGCTCCCACTGACCTCTGGCCCAGCTGTCTGCTCTGCTTTGGTTTCCTAGTGCATCACAGCCTCGTGGAGTTTCACTTGCAGGAGCGAAGAAACAAGGACACCAACATTGTGGTCACCTTCCTCAGCAGCAATGTCACCTCCTCGGCCAAGATCACCATGTACGTATCTCGGCTGGCCTCTCTCTTTAGGACTAGTTGGCTTTTCATTTTACCTGTGCACGTACACACACGCACACACACACACACACACACACACACACACACACACACACGTGCATGTATATCCCAAGACAGGCACTGGGTGATCCCTGATGGGTGGGCCAAGGCCACTGGGCTGGGGGTGGGGGTGAGGGCAGCACCTACCACAGATGCACCCACAGACGTGTGCTGGACACCTATTCCTGGTTCAAGATCAGTAGTGGGTCCAAGCATGGTGCATTAGGACAATAGCAGATGTGGTGGGCAGGTGCAGTAATGGGGCATTGAGAATATAGGAATTGAGTCCCAAGTAGGAAATAGTGCTCAGGAATCCAGGTAGGAGGCATCAGGAGATCAGTAAGTTGGAGGGCCTTAGCCACTAGCCCAGGGAGGGCGGCCCAGAGCCCGGGAAGCACCTACTCCTGGGGGAGTGGCCAGTAATAGTGGGTTACCAGAGCAGAATCGCGCACAGAGGGTCAGTTAGCTAATGAGTGCAAGGTGAGGGTCGGCAGGACTTGGTGCTGGGACCCAGGCTGAGCGTTTCCTTCCCTTGGCTTACACTGGGGCCCCGCAGTTGAGGGCCAGGCTTGAGGTGGGAGGGCAGAGAGCCTCAACTGTAGGAGCTGCAAGGCTCACGGGGAGGGCAACTCAGCAGCAGTGGTGCATGTTTCTTTAAAAAGCAACGGGTTGGTTACTTACAAGCCAGCAGGAGACAGACTAATCAGGTAGTCCAATAGAAGGAATTTAACACAGGGAATTAATGGCAGATGTGTTGGGAGAACTGAAAACCCAAAGGGGAGGCAATGCATAGATCAGCAACAGGAGTCGCTTTCAGCCCGGACTAGAGGGAGAAAGCAAGGTGGTGTTGGTAGGAGTCACAGCGGGGGCTGCTTGGCAGGAGTTGGAAGCAGGGAGGAAACAACCCTCCAAAATCACTGCCCAGAGCAGTCTCCCACCTATGCATTAGACCTCCCTGGGACCTGCTGGCAGGGAGCCTGAGAAATGAGGTTTTCAGGGAAATAGATGGAGCAAAACAGGGAAACGACCAGTGCACATACATGCAAATGTACAACTGTCAACAGGGACAGGGGCTATGAGAACAAGTAAGACAGAGCCTGATCAAGTGTGAGGAAATAATATCTCAGTAGAGATTTGAAGGATTTGAAGGAGTTATCCAGGCCACAGGTTAGGGAGAAGTGACACTGGGAGGGGACAACAGAGAGTGGGACCCAGTCAGAGGAGGCTGGAAGGGCAAGTCAGGGCCAGACTGGACCAGGCCTTGAAGGACAGGTTAGGGATTTGGGTTTTTTATCCTGAGAGCAGTTTGGAAAGCCACTGAGAACTAAACAGGAGAGTGACCGGATCAGATTTGGGTCTGAAAACGTTTCTCAGGCTGCAGTGTTGGACATTAACTGTGCTATCAGGGAAGACAGGCTTTTGCTGCAAGGAGAGCACTCTGGGCTCCCAAAGCCCCTGCCACCAGCATGGGCTCCAGGTCACCCGGGCCATACAGGGAGGTATGGCAGCCGGACCCCAACACAGATCTTCTGGTGCCCACGTAAGCCTTGCATATTGTAGCTGAATGATTCATTAAATCAGTGCAAGGTTATGTTATTTCTACAAGGGTGTTTTCAATACCTCTCCAGCCCATTAGGAGAGGAGCCAACACTGGCAGGAGTTATGACAATGACACCCAACTCTGGCTGAGTGTTAGGATCACCCGGAGAGCCCTACCCGAGGAATCGCAGCAGACTCTCTGCGCATAGCCTCAACCACTACTTTTAAAAGCTTCCCGAATGATTGGAACAGGCATCCAGGTTCTCTCCTTCATCTCCCAGGAGAGATTTGCATTACCTTCTAGAAGAAGGCTATCATGATTGTCTTCAGCCTTTGATGTTTTTTTTCCCTTTTGCTGAACAGAAATTGAAAAAAGGAAACAAGGGACGGGGGGTTATGTATGGTCTTTCTCCTACTTCCTGAAGCTTTGTGAAACCCCCAAATTTCCTTTTAATTAGAAAATTTACCCAGACTCAGTCCCTAGCCCACTCACCCACAGCACCCTTCATGCTCCTACTTTTCAAACTCTTCTACTCAAGAAGCTTCTTAAAGGAAACAATCTTATTTTTTCTTCCAGAATATTTTAAAACACTTCTGAAATTTAAAAAAAAAAGGACTAGGTTTTATACAAAGTTATACAGGATCTTCCTCAAAAGGAGAAAGTAAACTATATGACTAACAACGCTGGGTTAAGAAGTGCACAAAGAAGACATTTCACCACTCTGCAGAGGCCAGAAAGGAAAGGGAAACCAGGCTGGCCTAGCCATGGGTCTCCCGGTGGAGAGCACCCTGCGCCCACGCCAGGCGGAAGGCAGCCCCTCCCAGCACTCCTTTCTCACAGTCCTGGGTGCCGCCAAGCCCAGGAGGACTGGGAAGGGTTGGCAGCCCCCTTCAGGGCACAGGAGACAAGTCCCTTCCCTTGCGGGCTGCTGCCTGTGTGCCACGGGGCTCCTTCCTTGCTCCCACACAGAGGCCCTTGAGGATCTCCTCACATACCTCTTTGCTCCACTCTTTATTCTTACTTTATATAGGGTCCCGCAGCCCTTTTGAAGTGACTCTTTGGGCTGGTCACTGCATAGTCTTCCCTCCATCTACCTGGAGTCTGTTTTCACCCAGGGTCCTGTAGGCTGCAGTTAACATGTGCCAAGCCCTGTGGGTCAAGCTCACAGCTCACGTTGGGGAGCTGGGGTTCAGACCTAGGACTGTATGACTCCAAAGCCACACAGCTGGAAGAGACAAAACCTGGGCTCCACCCCTACTCTTTCTGGCTTTAGGACCTGTTTGTTTGTTTGGCTGGTTTTTCCCCATCACACAATTCATACTCAATCTAAAATAAAGTGGTCCTCATAAAATTCTTTGAATGTCCTAAAAGAGGACTCTACTTCCCGGTAGGTGGATCTGAAAGTGAAGATCTCCAGCTAGCAATCTAAAGAAAAGGGACATTTTTCCAGATGTGAAAATCCAGGAGTTATTATTTTCTGCAGTGTCCACTTATTTACTTTAACAAGTTAAATAACAAATATTTTCTGAGTCATGTTCAAAAATGTAGGTACATGAGCTGAGTGGCTGATGAGGGAGATACAAAGAACGGTGGTGCCTCGCTTCAAGGTGCTATTTTGTGTGTGATGGCTAACCAAGGCTACCAGCAGAGCCCCATAGAAGCCAAGGGAAAGCAAGGGCCAGAAGAGCTGGAGTAACTTCCTTCCCTTTCCCTTCCAGACCTAGACAGCAGCTCCAGGGGAGAGGAGTCATAGCTCACACCAACCCTCAGTGCCAGATAAACCAAGTAAAACTCAAGTTCCAGGCTTCCAACCATGTCTGGAAAAGAGACCGGACTACCATCGCTGGGCAGTTCTGCACTGCCCCTTTACCGGTCAATGACAAGTAAGTCCAGAGTCCCTACAAGGACTGACCCTGACCTTAGAGGTGACGCCTGTTGAGGTGCAAACTCATCATGGTGCTTAGCTTCCTCCAAGCAAAGATGACAAAGACCTAGGGTTTCCCTAACCCCCTGCAGGGCATTCTGGGGTTGGGGTGAGAGGAAGCCAGAGTGGATTTTAATTTCCCACTCACTCTTCAGTGTAAGAAACTCCATTTTATCTGATGTATATATATATATATATATATATATATATCACACACACGCGTGCACACACACACACATATGTGTGTGTGTGTATTCTATTGTATATATCAGTTTTATTTAGTTTAAATGTAAGATTTTATTGGAATAAATATTTCTCATTGCATATTTCCTGCTCCTTAGCCCCCTCCAGGGGTCACAGACACAGGGGTGCATGCAGAAGCCCCATCCCTTTCACCCTGCCTCTCACAGGAATGCCTGTCATCATGGTATGGGCGCTCAGGGGCAGGAATAGGCTCCTATGGTAGACGACTGTGGATGCTTTCAGCTGACTTCAGGGAAGCACAGAGCCCACAGCTCGTAGCCCTTTCTCCTGACTTGCCCTGAGCACATAACCCTCTTGTTGCTCTTCTTTTGCAGTAAAAAGATGATCTGCTTACCTGAGGCAGTGAATTTAAAAGCAAGTGTGACTGTTTCTCGTGACCTGAAAATAACGTGTGAATAAGCCTGGGAAGGCTACAACTCCTTGGATTTCAGTTTGGGAGGGGGGTTCAATTTGTTCTAAGCCATGACCAAGAAGGAAGGCAAAACTCTTGTTTATTTCCTCCGTAAGTAGCCACCTTAGAGGGGAGAGATCTTTTAGTTTGCAGAGCTTTGTCTCCACTGCCAACACAGATGCCGTCTCAGCCTTCTTACTCATGTTTAGCTACAATTGTGCCATATCCGTGGGCATCTGTATCTAGTATTCAATAGAAACATATACAGGGAAAATGCTTTAAACATTTTAAAAAATAAAACTCCATGAAATATCTGAGTCATTTGTTTTATTGGAATCTTGTCATGCACGAAAAACGGAGTTTGCAGTCTGTGGGATTGGAGGAAAAACAGTAGATGCTGGGTTCACTGTATTAAGATCACAATTGAAAAAAAGTCCCTGGGATAGGAGAGGAATGGAGGGTGGGAGGGTGACAACATTCACTGTCCCCTACCTTTGACTTCTCTGGTTTGGTGGATCAGAGAGATCTTTTGGGCATATAGGGGGATTTTCTTTGGGCCAGTGTTCCACAAACTTCGATCTTTGTAAATAACCTAGTATCAGCCGCAGTCCCGCGGGAAACAGATGTGCCGTCAAATTGGGTGATTTGAGAACTTAATAAAAGGACTATTTAGAAACGTGTTAGTAGGGAGTCCCATTCCCTGGGGCTAAGAGCAGTGGGAGCTCTGAAGAGGCAACAGGCAGGAGCTCCAGGGGCCGGCGACCCTGCAGGGGGGAACCGGGAAATAGGTTCTCCACTCTCACTCTTCTTTCCTCCCTCATTCCGCTGGTGCACCCCATGGACAGACTCCACCTGGAAGCCAGAAGGCAAGAGGCCTATTGATGTGACCAGGGGCATTTCACCGGGCAGAGGAGGGTGGGGCAGGGAGGGGTGAGGTGGGAGCCCAGAGCTGTGGCGCACACCCCTACCGCTTCCTCCACAGCCAGGGAGCCTCGGGCTTCTTCCGTTCTTGATGGTGTTCTCTAATTCTTTTTAAAGTCATTTAAATCATTTGTAACTGTATAAATCGGTAATATTAAGTACATTCATTTTGCTGTACGACCATCACCACCACCCAGCTCCAGAATTTGTTCATCATCCCAAACTGAAACTCTGTGCTCGTTAAACCATAACTCCCCACTCTCCCTCTCCACCGGCCCTGGTCATCACCATTTTACTTCCTGTCTCTATGAATTCTCTTCGAGAACACTTCATATCATCATACAATATTTGTCCTTTTGTATCTGGCTTATTTCACTTAGCAGAATGTTTTCAAAGTTCATCCATGTTGTAGCATGAGTCAGAATTTCCTTCCTTTTTAAGGATGAATAATGTCCCATTGTGTGTATAAACCACATTTTGTTTATTGATTCATCTAACAATGGACACTTGGGCTGCTTCCACCTTTTGGCTATTGTGAATCATGCTGCAGCACACAGGACTTACAAATATCTGTTTGGGACTTTTTAAAAAACCTAAATAAATGTGTTTGAAAGGAAACTGCTGATGTGCTGACTCACTGTCCACAGTAAAGGCAGGGCCAAGGATGAAAACAGCAGGCTGCATTTGCTCCCTCAAGGTCAAGCCACCTGGGCCACCAGGAGACAGAGCTCCCGCCTTTACTCACCCACACACCTTCCCTTCTGCATCGGCCGCCAGTCCGCAGAATAACTTACCTGAAGAACCTTCCCCAGTATGCAAGCCTTAATGCTTTTCTTTTTCTCAAAACGCAAACCCTCTCTTTCCCTTACTTCCTCCCTCTACTCCACCCAGGTTCCTGGCAAGAACCTCCCTAGAGGCTCTCACCCTGAGCTCTAGCAGACCTCATTTCCTGCTCTTAAGGCTTCAGAGCACTGTAACCCACCTGCCCTCCTGGGAGACATTGCTTAGCCCATGGTTGCTCTGTAGTTTTCTCTACTGACTGTTCCTTCCAAGTGTGAGTACATTATATTTCTGTGACCAAAATCATGTTACATGGTACTGATGCTGATGAATGTTACCCTGCCCTGCCCTGGTTTACCCTGTCCTCAGACTTTCAGTTTTGTTTTGGGGCACAGCCCAGTGTTTCTTTGCTAATATCTTCTTACTTCAAATACCATTAGACTCTCTCACATTTTACTTTGCTGCACATCAGAAACTTGATATCATTACTTTAAATGGAAAGCCAGTTTACCTTATTGTAAATTAGGCCTAAAAATAAATACAATGGGAACATGACAATGTTTAAAATTCCAACTAGGTACTGTGGCTTGCTGAAGGCTCTACCTCCCAGGCCTGTCTTTTCCTGATTAAAAAGGGAAGGTTAGCAAGTATGAGCAAGATCGCAAAACTTAACACCAAACAGACTTCCTTTACAGGTCATCAGTGGATTGAAAGAAAATTAAAACGTGAATAGCAATCTCACCGTGAGAGTGAATGTTATTTAATGCTGAGTCTATGGGCTTCCTTAAGCCATCTTGCCCAGGGGTACTTGACCCACGCTTTGTGCCCCCTGGGTCTGAGGAGGTGGGATATGTGGGAGGTTGGAGAAAAGAAGGGGAGGCAAGGAGCTCGTTGATGGCAGGGCAAAGGCAGAGTGTGGGATTCCCCTCCACACCCAGGTCACCACAACCTCTTCTGAATTTGTTATGGGAGTAATTCAATTTGGCAATCAGCCCCTGCTCTTGCGTGGCTCTGCAGACATGACTTCCAGACCCCTGCTCTCTCTGGCAGCTCTACTCTGAACACGTCCCTTTGTTCCGCAGTCCCCGTCCTGGGCTCTGTGTTCCTTACTCCCACAGGGAACACCAGGGGCACATCTCCACTTGCTCCTCGTGATAACCCTCCATTAGTTAAGCCTAAGAGTCACTTCAGGGTTAACTATAATTCTTCAGCTTTTAAAAATCTGTATTCTTATTGATCCAGCTTGCCTTCTTTCTTGTGGAGTTGATTTTTGAACCTGAAGGAAATTTCCATGTGATCCAATTCCATTACATATCCTTGCAGTCTCTCTAACCTGGCAGGAATTTTTCATTTTATCCCTAAGAATATTTAGCTCTCCCTTCAAGCTTCATATCATTTCAATATTTTTATATATTTATTTTATATATATATGTGTGTGTATATTTATATATGACATTTTTTATAGTCTTCTTTTTTAAATTGATAGCCAAGAACTTGAAAGGAGAAGTCAGGGGTAAAGCCCTACCTCCTTAAGGCTTACTGAAGATTAATCAATACTCTGGGTCTGAACCTTCACATTTACTTCTGCTTCATGTTTACCTTGACTACTTACATATTATGAGAAAAATTTCAATACTTTATTTCTACAATGATCCTCTGATTTGAGAGTGAGAGATACAGAGACAGAAAATATGATTAATTTAGCTTTAGCATGACTTAATTCTGGGAACCCATGCAGGCTCTTAGTAATTGCCACCTCTTTTCTTAAATATATGCAAGGTATCTTTTTAGTGATTTGTTCCAGGACTTTGCTGGCAATCAACATCCAGCTTCCTAATTTCAGAAATCTCTGCTTTCCCTCTTTTTGGTTACTAGAGCACCCACTGTCTTCTAAGTTTTCTTCTCTGGGATTCTTCAAAATCTCTGTACAAAAACCCCAGTCACCCCACAAGGTCTTTCTAAAGCAGGATTGTAATTCAGTGTCTTGGTACCAGGAGTCATTTAAAGCAGCTGGGAGTTCCCTTCTCAATCTTGGTATTCAGATTAATTCCAAACCCGCCCCCCCTACATTATTGTGTGTGGGTGTGTGATTTTTTTTTTAAGTTACAGAACACTGCATGTTTATTTTAACAAGTCAAACTCTAGACATAAGTTGTCATGGCCCTGAGGTGATCAGTATTAATAGCCTGGTGTATGCACTTCTCACACTTCTCCATGTTAAGTATAAACACACACAGTTGTGGGTTTTTTTGTTTTTGTTTTTTTAGCAAGAATGAAGTCATAGCACATCTATCACTCTGCAATTTTCCTTTGTCATTTATCAATATATCATGATATCCCTCCTGGTTACATACATAGATCAAATTTACTCACTGGCTGTGTAATATTCCACACTATATGGCATAATTTAGTCAACAACCTTTTTCTGATGGGTATTGAGGTTTCCAGTTTTTTCAACTACAAATGATGCTGCATTAAGTATTTTTGTGCATCTGTTCTCAAATACTGGTACCTTCATTTCCATATCATAGATCTCTTTGGTGAAAATTACTAGGTTGACAGATGAACCAAAGTATCCCAACATTTCCATGTATTACCTCATTTTACATAGAAGGAAACTGAGGGACATGGAAATTAAGTGACTTGCCCATGGTTATACAGTCAGCAATGGGTAAATCTGGATTCACACAAGCTTCTGGAATCCAGAATCTGGGCTCTAAACACCTGTTCAAGTTGATTTCAAGGACTTGCAACCAAAACATCCTGTCTAAATAAAGATCTCCTTGGCCTGGCCCCACTCTACCTAACTGAAATTACCTCCCATTTTCCCTAACATGCTGAAGCCAGTATCCCGCTAAAACGTACTGTGGGCAGTGTCACCTCCGTGCCTTTGCACCTGCTGCCCCCATGACCCCTTTTTAGCTCCTACCAGTCATTCAGGGTCCACTTCAGCTCTACCTCCTTCAGGAAGCCTGTCCATCCAATATCATTTTGGTCAGTATCTATGCTGTCTTGCAATGGTCAATAGTTTATTATATGTATGCCAGGCTACTATGATGAGATTGTAAGGTCCTTAAAGGGAGGGGCTATGTTTTCTCTTTCTCTGTGTCCCCCACATTCTAAGCATGCAATAGAAGCTCCTTGAATTGAAGACAGTGTTCTGATGATGCAGGCAAGAGATGATCAGGCACAGAGAGGCTTAATTCTAAAGGAGGAGTTGGTGTCTTTTCATTAGTGTCAGGAATGGCTTCCATTGATTCATCTTGTTTTAAAATTTCACCTGCCAGTGTTACATTTTTAACCTTTAAAGGTCTCTACAGGAGGATGCGCTAGTTGTATATAAAGGAAATTATATTGAAACATAAACCTTCCCAGGTGGCTGAATTCTCCCCAGTCCTCGATCTCCTTGTTGAGTGGTCCTAAGTGACATTCTGTGAGCGACACACACCACTTCCCCCAGCCTTAAACACACCTCTGACCTCACTCTTGGGTGCACCCAGGCCCTGGAATGGCCATCCCAGTCTCAGCTCTGCCCCAGAGGAGGCTGGCTTCTTCCCCTTAGAGGGAGCTTGGCGGTGATGTGACTCTCCCCATGCCTGTGTCCCGTCATGCCCCTGTGAAGGCCTGAAGTCCTCACTGGTCCTCAGGATTTAATCGACCATCTCATTTATGAAGCCATAAGTGCTTTCTGTGGCCCTTCCCTGTCCTGACAACAGCCCAAACTCAATCCATCTCAAATCAGGACAGCCTCTCCTCCCCGAGTTCTTCCTCCTCGCCTATGGTAATAGCTACAGCCATCATCCAATACGCAGGCGTGAAGCCGGAGTCCTCTTTGACTCAGAACATCATAATGACCAAAAAAAGTCATTTCCTTCCTTCCCCCCGATACTTGATTTACACTCAGACACCATGTCTCTCAGTTTCTTCAAAATGTGTCTGGTATCTGTCTCTTCCTTTCTGTTCCCTCTGATGTGTGGTTAGGCCCTGGATTTGGCATTCACCTTCAAACTGGTCTCTTCCTCCAGCTTCTTTTCCCTCCAGTCTACTCAGTTTACTTGTTCCAGATAATTCCTCTTATAAACTCTTTAAACTTACCTCTCCTGCTCCAAAATTTTCACTGGATTCTCCTAATGTTCTTAGAATAAGGCCTTCCTTAACTTCTTAACCGAGAATTTAAGAACTTCCGTGGCTAGATTCTCATCTTTCTTCCTTGATTTCTCTCTTACTCTTTCCCAAAAGAAATTCTTAGCCCCTGCTCAGTTGATCTATTATAATTCTCATGATTGTGTTCATTAAACAAACTTCCTTTGTATTTTAGTTATCAAACCACTGAATGTTGGAGGAGGAAATCAAGGCGCAGAAAATTTAAGAGAATTGGCGGAAGTCAAACAGCCACTTAGAAAAAAGCATGGTTGCTCTTTCATTTCTATTGCATGTCCAAACCTGACTGCACTCCTATTGGATTTTAATAACTCTAAGTGACTCTTCATTACATGTGACTGTGGGCTTTAATAACTTTTGGAAGAAAAACAAGGGACACTGTTTATCTAGAAGTAAGTTCTTGCTGCTGCCTTGAGGTTCTGGGTCTCTAACATACCCAGGCCTAAGCCAGTAGACAGATTCTTATTGTGGATGGAACCTGAGGGTGGAGGGGCAGTCAGAGATCTAGGCAAATAACTGGGAAGGGTAGCCCAATATGTGGACACCCTCCTCGTGGCACTAGGGTCAGCCTTCCTCACCTAAAAACGCCCCTTCTCTCTTGTCACCAGCCCTTTCAACATTAAAACTCCCCCAGTGTTCACTCAGTCCTCCTGGTTGAAACCTGAACCACCCTGACCTCAAGATCCCTGTTAATCTCCATCCAAAGTTCAGTTCAGAGCTGCCCTCTGCTATAGTTCTTACCTTGAAAGTACAGTGAAATGGGTAAAACCGGAGACAAGCAATCATAAAACCAAAAGGTTTACTCATTCGTTTATTCAGCAAAACTTTATTGAGAGCCTACTGTGTAGCAGGCATTATTCAGATGACAATCTTTTTAATAATAACTACAATATACTGGGTGCTTACCATGTGCCAGGCATGGTTCTAAGTGCTTTAGTGTGTGTGTGTATGAGATATATGTGTTACATATGTGTGTTGAACTGTTACATATTTACCATATATATGTTGAATTCTCAGAACAACCATATGAGATAGATAATTTTTAAATTGCCATTTTAACATATAAGCAAGTTGAGGTAGAGACCAGTTGAGTAACTAGACAATGAGTGACACAAAGCTAAGTGGCAGAGCAGAAATTCCAACTCCAGAACTTTGTATTCTTAACCCTGCACTATGTTGATAAGGTCTCCTAACCCAGTGTCTACTTATGTCTTCCTCATCTCCTTTTTTTAAAACTTAATTTAACAAACATTTACTGGGAATGGTAAGGTGTCTGGCCATGAGCTAGGTACTAAAATGTAAATACCAAAGAAAGGACTATTATCTTTAGAAGCCTACACATTAGTAGGGTAATAATAAAAAGAACTATCACGTGCCAATGTTGGTGTCTATAATTTACTTTCAAATGTTCAGAATAGACAGTGTGAAAAATGAGTTGTCTCTAGTCACCATTCTAGGAATGTCTGATCAGTTCATCATATCAGGAATAAATACTCTAGGAACAGGCACCTGACATTTCACCAAAACCTCACAGTCCAGAGGCGGTTACTATAAGCCCTTCAACCCTCTTCATGTCCCCATGTCCCCATTTCCCCTCAGATCCCCGGAAGCTTGTCAAGCTACAGATTCCAAGCCCAGGGCTCCTAGGAACTCAGTTTTAATTGGTTTGCTATGGGTCCCGTATGTGTGTGTGTGTGTGTGTGTGTGTGTGTGTGTGTGTGTGTGTGTATATATAACTTTTTTATTGTGGAACATTTCAAACACATACAAAATTAGAGAGACAGAATAATGACTCTTTATGTACCCCATCACCCAGCTTCAACAATTATCAACTCTCGTGGCTATCTTGTTTTGCCTATAGCACTGGTATTTTTTAAAAACTTCCCAGTTTATTTTAACAGGTAGCCAGGGTTGAGAATTACTGCTCTGAACAAATAATTTCAGCAGGATCACCACAACCAGAAGTATGTATCAGTCATAACGGAAGCCTGGAGGGGGGTGAGGAACTCTGATCACTGAGGGAAAATGGGAGGCTTTCTGAGACTTCTTACTGGGTCTTAAGGGCTCCGGAGTGAAACCATCCCAGAGGTGGCTCTGATGGTTGGACCCCGGCAGAGGTGCTTCTCTAGATGGGCCTAAGGATCCCAGGCTGGAATCACACCCCCACTCACATGAAAAATGAAAGTTTTTCTCAAATAACACATTTTTAGTTACATTGAAGTGGGGTTTATGAGGGTAGATAAAGTAACACAGTGTACATGTGAGGGTTTAAAAGTTTTATGTTTGTAAAATAACAGTAGACTCATAGACACCAAGAAGGGACTAGTGGTTACTAAAGGGGAGGGATGGGGAGGGTTGGGGAGGAGGCGCCCAATAATTCGCAATCACAATATAGGTTGGTCACGGGGATAGTAGTAGAGCACGGAATATACAGTTAAGGGTTCTGTGGCATCTCACTACGTTGATAGATAGTGAGTGCACTGGGGGGGTGAGGACTGGATTATTTGGCCGACTAGTGAACCACTGTGCTGTGTATTTGAAGCCACCATAAGGTTGTACGGCAATGATACTTTAATTTTATGTTTGTGATGAAGAAATGACAGGGGTTAAAATAATTTAAGAGCGATTGGAGCGTGGAAAGGAAAAGAGAAATAGAAGATAAGTGGTGAATAATGAGGAACCGGGTTACAAAACACCAAATTCAGGGGAAAGAGATGAAAGCAAATTGGAGAAAGGAGGATTAGCCAATGGTTTCCTCACAGACACTTCAGGGAGGACATAAGGCCTGAGCCCTGCAGCAGGGCCTGAAAACACCAGACAGAAAGGACCTCCTTGCTCAGTCATACAAGAGTCAAAGGGAAAATGTCCTGGCTTGAACAAGGGGCAGAAGCAAAAGCAAACTGGAAAGCAGAACTAGATGACTCTAAAACCCAAGTCTTAATCTGACGCATGTTGAAATGGTTAGCAGCCGAGTTAACAAAGATCTAACGATTGTCAGCCAAATGCCAGGCATGCAACACGGCGTGAGGCACTGGGACTACAGCAGGGAGGATCTGCCCAGCCCTCGAGTGCCCAGAGCAGGAGTCTAGGGGAGATGGGAACCTAGGGAGAGAGTCCCAGAGGACTCAGAGTCCTGAGGAGACAGGTTAATGTGGAGGGGTGGGGTAGATGGTTGGGAGAGTGTGGGAAGGGGGGGACGTTTGTTCTAGCCTCAAGGGATGAATAGGATCCAGGGCGGAGGGCCAAGGGGTAGAGGGCACTTCTGGGCCATGGAGCATCGCCAGGTGGCAGTGGACAGCTGGCAGTCATGTGCTGTGCAGAAGATGACTCTCAGGAAGGACCACGTCAGAGAGGTGAATCAAAAGTGAAATAAAATCCCATGATCTCCAGGGAAATTTCTGAGTGGGAGTTAGTGTGTGAGTTCAATGACAATTAGAAGTGAAACTGCTGAGAGTACTGCTCACACTTCTTCCGTCATCAGGACTTGTGGGGAGTCTACAGGAAGCCAGAGTGTCCAGAATACCAAGGGAAGAAGGCGCAGAACCTGTAAGATGAAAACGCCTCCTCTCCCAGGCTGTCCTCCCCCAGGTGTCTCATAGGTTTCTGCCTCTGTTCCTGTCACAGCCACGTTCTGGCCCTCGGTACCTCCTCACCCCATTGACCACTTTAATGGCCTCAGCTGTTCTCCTGGCTTTGTTCTTTCTACAAGTCCCTCAGAACATGACTATGTATGAAAGAGCTACACTCTGCAGGACCCCACTGTATGTACGGAGCGTGGTCTCCCTGGGCGCTGCTTTGATTTCCCTGCTCCCCTCCCATTGCCTTCTGATTAGAGCTCAGATTCCACAGTGGTCACTAAGGGCCATTGCATCCCTTTCTCTCCAGGCATGCCTCCCTCATACCTTCCAGCCCTGGGACTTTGAGTCACAAGTCGCTTTCACCTGACTCGCTTCTGCCTTGCCTCCTTCCGTCTGTCTTCTCAGGTACAGTGCAAAGTCAGCTTCTCCAGGAACCCTTCCTAGTCCCAGAAATAGGAAGTGATATCTTCTGCTGAACTTGTGTACGTCAGATAGTGGTTTCCACCAATTCTTTCCACAATGGACTGACACTGCTTATTCGTATTTGCGTCAGGGATCCAGCTTTAACTTAAACTATTTATGGGCCATGAGAAGCGTATTTACACGAGGGACTGAGGAGTCTTGGGATTACTTCTTGGAGGAGTCAGGCCCAGGGAACTTGACTTAATAAGGCCTTGTGGAGGGGAAAGGGGGCCTTTAACTTGTGTCTCTCCTTTTCTAGACCTTGAGCTCCCTCAGGACAGATACAATGAATGAGTCACCTAGTGAAGCATGTGGTGCCTGGCATAGTTTTTGACAGCAGTGGATATTTAGTGAGTATTCATGAGATAAAAGAATATTTGTTTTCTCCTAAGAGCAAATCTGTTACAGTGAAGTTATTCTATGTCAGGCACTATTTCTGAAAACGTTATTACCCAAAGATTTTCTTTTCATTTGTATGGGACCTTTAGTGTGGGGCTATTATAAGAGGCTCATAAATCCATATCATGTCAAGAATTTCCTGTAGACTAAATAAAAAAATGCTTTGTGCCTATATGTAATGCTACATTTCAAATGCATAACGATACCACTGTGGTTAATTTTTTTAATTCACTTATCTATTTAACAACCGTATTGGAGTCCTAATGTCTTTTGCCATTATGTATGTCATTAAGTAATAAAAGCACAATGTCTGCTGTGTAAGGTCTGATTCTTTTAAAAATAGACCAACACACATTAAAAGAGGTTGCCTTCCTGTGGAACCTCTCCCATGTGCCACATGTGTGTAACAACAGCCCTGCTTTAGGAATGGCACCACAACCCAGGTAATATTGAGTCTCAATTTACAATGAATGATGAGCCTTTTCTGTTGATTGCTACTTCACTGTTTCTCCACAACAGTTCTCAAAGGTTGACAAGAGAGCTATTGAACTTCTCAAGACTGACCTGGGCCTTCTGTGATGAAATATACAGGGAAGAGACAGAAATCAAACAAGAAGGAAAATAAATACACAGTGTAATTTCAGAAAAAACTGAGAAAAGAACATAAAGATCTATATGGTACACACTGAGAAGTTCTACTAAGAACATAATTGGAATCCTAAAAGGATAGGAAAGAGAAAATAGGACTCTAAAGAAAGTCCAAGCAGGAAAAAGGGACAAAGATTGATGGTGAGGTGAGGTGGGTATTGTAGCTGGGATGGTAACATTTGAGCTGAGAATTGAATGACCAGAAAAGGTCAGCCAGAAGTTCATTGAAAAGCATTCCAGAGAATGAAAAACAACTGTAAAGACTAATGTAGAAAGAATCTAGGTACACCTGACAAATACAAGTGTGGCTGAAACATCATGACTGAGAATAACAGCAGAGTGACCTATAGTTGGGGAGACAGGCAGGTAGGGCCTTGTGGGTCATAAGTGGTTGGAAGAGTACTATTCATCAAAAATTCCTTTTGCTTTCCCACATTTCCCAGTCCCCTTAATCAACAAAGCATAGAATTGATTATTAAGTGGGTCTACATGTCTAGAACTCACCAATGGACAGTGGGCATGAATGATTTGTGTCATTTCTGGGCCAAAGCAGCAGAGCTGGCACGGGAACATCAAGCTGTTTATTTCCTGAGGTGATGGAGCTAAAGTAGGTCGGATCACTGAGTCGCAACATGAAGACAGTTGTCGTGATGAGTCATGCAGACTCTCAGTAGACTTTAAGTAAAAGTGAAATAAACCCTGTTCTATCAAGTCACAATAAGCTGATCCTGACTAAGATCACATGGTAATAAGTTTGAGCTTTATTCTAAGTGTAATAGAAAGTCATTTGAAACTTTTAGCAATAGAGTGATGAGATCATACAATCTTTAAATGACCACTTGGCTATGTGTAGAACAGATTATGGGGAAGAGGACAGGAGAAATCAGGAGACCAGTTATAAGTCTACTGAAGTTAATCTAGGCATGAAATAGTGGTGGCTTGAAATTAGATGAGGCAATGGAGGAGATGCATTGAAATTCAGGATTTATTCTGAAGGTAGAACAAAGAGGACTGATAAAAAAGACTCCAAGGTTTTGGGCATGGGCAACTAAGTGAAGAAGATGGAGCTAGCAGAAGGTAAGGTGGGTAAGGTGGTAATCAAGAGTTATATAAAAAACTGCTTTGGTTTTAAGATTTCTTTCAAAGATTAAGAAAAAAGAGAGAAAAAAAATCCTTCCCAACTCCTTTTACAAAGTCAGCATAACCTTGATGTCAAAACCTGACAATAATATTACAAGACCCAAAGATGCAAAAGTGATCCCAAACAAAATATGTGAAAACCAAGTCTGGAAATACAGAAAAAGGAAAATGCATCATAATAAAACTGGATTTGTTCCAGTGATATGTTTAACATTCATATATCTATTAATGTAATTCATTAACAGAACAAAGGAGAAAAACAATCTCAATAGATGAAGGAAAATCATTTGATAAAATTCAATACTCACTCATGATTTTAGAAAACCCTCTTAGCAAATTATAAATAGAGCTACTTTAATTTAATACGAGATTATAAAAATCTAATAGCACACATCATACTTAATGGTGAAATATTGAAAATATTTTCCTTAAGGTCAGGTATGAGAGAAAGCTGTCTTCATCGTCACTTCTATTCATCCCCATACTGGAGGTCCTACCCAGTGTCAAATGGCACCCAAAGAAGGAGAAAGAAAAAGAGGAGGAGGCAGGAAAAAATGAATCATTATTTAGAGACAGCATAACTGAATCCATGGAAAATCCTGAAGACTCTATGGATTAATGATTAGAATTGATGAGTGAATTTACCAAGGTCACTAGAAGGAAGTTGAAGGTACAGAAATCAATTATATTTCTATACACCAGCAATAAAAAAATTAGAAAGTAAAAAATATTAACTGACAGCATTTATAGTTATCAAATTCATCCAATACCTAGAGGTAAATCTAACAAAAGCTGTGCAAGGATATCTATGTATAAAACTATAAAACACTAGTGAAAGAAAATAAGACCAAAATAAATGGAGTGCTATACTATGTCCATGGACTGAAAAATCAATATTATAAAGACATATCAGTTCTTTACCAACCTGATTCATGATGTGAATATAACTTTAATAAAAATCCCAGCAGAGTTTACAATTTTGTGGAAATGAACAAGCTGATTCTAAAATGTGTATAGAATACAAAGGGAAGGGCCAAGAATAACAGACTTGAAGAACAAACTTTGAAAAACACCATATATCAAAAATTATTATAAAGCTACAAAAATTACAACCAGATGGTATTGTCAGTGGATAGAAAAGCAGACTAATGGAACAGAATAGAAGATCCAGAAATAGACCTACAAATGTATGGACACTTGATTTATAACAAAGGGGATACTGAACATTATTGGGGTTAGGATAATCAGTTCAATAAGTAGTGCTCAGTCTATTGGATATCCACTGGAAAGAACAAATCTGATCCTTACTTCACACCATACATAATAATCAAATTCAGGTTGACTATAGATCTAACTATGAAATGTAAAACAACAGAATGGCTAGAAAGTAACACAGAAGAATATATTCAGGGAAGGAAAGATTTCTTAAACAGGACACAGAAGCTCTAATGATAGGAAAAGACTGATAAATTTCTACATTGGAATTAAGAATTATGTTCATCGAAAGACACCATTTAGAGAAAACAAGCAGAATCCCAAAGTGACAGAAAACATTTGAATATACATAAACAGAGGGCTTCCACTTTGAACCTTTAAAGAATTCCTTTAAGTCAATGAACAAAAGCATACAAAGAAACGGACGAGAACTAGAATAGACACTTCACAATAGATATCTAAGTGGCTAATAAAAACGTGAAAAAAGGTATTCAACCTTATTACTCATCAGGGAAATGGAAATTAAAGCCACAATGATATGTTGCTACAAATTCCCAAATAGTTAACATTAAAAAAAAAATCACAGTGCCAACTATCGAGGAGGATGAAAAGCAACTAGAACATTCATACACCGCTAGTGGGAATATTAATTGGTACACCACTTGGCAAAACTGTTTGGGAGTATTTACCATAGTTATATATGGTATAACATATACCATACCATATACATACATACCCAGTGTCTGAGTAATTCCAGTCCTAGTTATATACCCAAGAAATGTATACATACATGTGCCAAGAGATATATTCAAGAATGTTTATGGCAGCACTATTTCTAATTGCACCAAGCAAATTTCCCAAATGCCCATCAATAGTAGAATGGGTAAATAAATTGTGGTATATTCATACAACAGAGTACTACACAGCAACAAAAATGTACAAACTATTGAGAGAGCACAAGATGCCCAAGGATCCCCAGCTATTCCAGCCCTCAGCTGTTTAAGTCTTCCCAGCTCAGGACCAAACTCATAAGTGAAGATGAGACGCCTGGAGCCCTAGCCACCAACTGAATGCGACAGTATGAGAAACCTTCAATGAGAACAGCCCAGTTTAACTCAGCTAAGCCTCACATTCATGAGCAAAATAAATTATCATGACAAATTTAAGTCACTGCTTTAGGGATGAAAGCTACACAGTAACAGATTATCAGACTATATGTTGAAGTATTTAGGAAGAAAATAAAACAAAATGTGTTAACTTTATAAATCCACTTTTAAATGTTTAAGGACATTTAATTAATTAGATTTGTAAAAATCCCTCTAAAAACTATTGTTTAATACTAGAGTCATAAAAAAGAACAAGAGATTTCTGAGTTGAACTTAAAAGATTGTGGGACAACTAGGTTTTAAAATTTCTATTTCCATAAAATGAATCTTAATTGAAAAAATAATCAGTGAAAACTTCTTGGATAGCTGACTTCATCGATCTTTCAGAAAGTTCAAAAAAACGACATTGGGAAGGGAACTGAGTGATTTATTGAGTGCTTATTAGGTGCTTATCTAAGTCAGCTCATTAAATCCTTGCAACCCTGCGAGGTGGGTTTTATAATCCCCATTTTACAGATGAAGCTCAGAGAGACTATGTAACTTGCCCAATATTCTGCAATTAGTAAAGGATGGAATCTGTGCTTGTGCACATTTAGATGTCTTCTGCTGGACCGAAGGCTGGCGAGGGTGAATTTCTAAGTCACTCAGGGCCCTGGGTGTAGGCGCAGTGCCGGCATCCTGTGGGTCTGCGCCCACCTTGCCTGGGAGCCTGGGAGCCTCTTGCCTGTGGGTGAGAAGGGCAGTGTGCATACCAGTGGCCTTCCTGTGAAGATAATGTATCCAGAGGAAGGACAGCCCATTCATCCTTAAAGTTCAGGAGTGTGGATTGGAGCCAGGGGTGCCTGTCCCCTGGACATAGCTTGAGAGTAGCTCTGGAGAGGACTTCTAGAAGCTGTGGAAAGAAAAAAGGAGGAAAGATTTCAGCATTTGGCCCTAGAGAGCTTGCCTAACATCACAGGTTTCTTTCCAGGTTTTTTTTTTTTTTAATCTACCAATTCCCAATGTTTTAACTGTACCCAATGCCTGACATGGTGGGGACAGTTGTATTTTGAATCATTTCATTTAATAATATTAGGATGAGTCAGCTTTTAGGTTATAAAGCCCAATCCTTGCATTTTACAGGTGAAGAGACCAAAAGATCAATGTCTGTTGTTTCCCATGAAGAATCTATAGAATGCTGCATCCTATCTAACAGTACTGAATTAGTTGAATTAGTTTTTTAAATACCTGTATAGAAAAATGGTGGGTTGTATAAGATCCCTGTCTTTTATTTTTACAAAGAGAGGGGTAGGTAAATAAAGCCTGTGAGACATGAGAGGACAAGTAGCCCGGGTGTGGGCACGGGCTGCAGGCTGCTGGGGTCCGGAGGGCGAGGAGGGCACAGCCTCCTCAAACTTACGTGACAGGTCACCAAGCCTTGGCAGGTAGAGTGGCCCTACCGTCCAGAGACTCAGAACCTGAGGCAGTTCCTGCCATGCCACCTTCAAGGGCAAGTGGTCTGCCCCAGGAGTCTTTCCAGTGGTTCCGTGAGAAAAGTGCTGCTTAACAACACTGACAGCTGCTAAAGCGCCTTATAGCCACTTCAGCGGGAAAGAGCCTGGATATTGTGTGATGGCAATCTGTCTCCTCCTGAGCAAATAAAGGCAAACAGAGGGAGGTCTGGCCATCGCTCAGTTATTCAGGAGCTGAAGAGCTATGTGTTTACTCTGATAGCCTTTTGGCTGTTCCTTTTGGTCTCAGGAAATTCTGCCAGTTGCCACCTTCCTTGGAAGGTGAGGGAAATAGGGGATGTAAGGGAAATCATATGTCTGAGACAGAGAGACAGAGAGAAAGAGAGAGAGAGATGGAGAGAGGGAGGGAAGGGAAAACAAAGAGAGAAGGAGGAAGAGAGGGAGGGAGGGAGGGAAGGGAAAACAGAGAAGGAGGAAGAGAGGGAGGGAGGGAGGGAAGGGAAAACAGAGAAGGAGGAAGAGAGGGAGGGAGGGAGGGAAGGGAAAACAAAGAGAGAAGGAGGAAGAGAGGGAGGGAGGGAGGGAAGGGAAAACAAAGAGAGAAGGAGGAAGAGAGGGAGGGAGGGAGATTTCTAAACAAATCTACACCCAACAGAATTTTAAAATACCTTACACATTAAACTAGTCCTTTACAACTTACAAACAGCCTTTTTAAACTTAATCCCAATTATTCTTCACAGCAACCTGGTAAGGTAGACAGAGGCTACCTGTCTACCTATTAGTAGGTATTAATTATTTATTAGACTATTAGTCCTGTTCTGCAAATGAGAAACTGCTCTGATGGTGGCTAGGTGGCAGGACTAGAGTCAGATCCTAGACATTAATAGACATAAGCCTGGATATCCTAGACATTGATCCTAGAATCACAGGATCACAGACTTAGAAGGCAACTTAAGACATCCTTTTCTCAGAGCCCGAATTACCTAAAAAATATCTGAGGTTTCCTCTTGCCCTTGCTTGAACTCTTTGAATTATGAGTAACTCACTGCTCTCCGAGGCAACCATTATTGATCCTGAGCTGAAATCCTTCTTCTTATAACTTCAGTCTTGAATTCATTTTTTCCTCAAGAACTACACCAAAATAAAGCATATTCTAATTCTCTTTTTTTTAACTTGGAAATATTACTCTTGCTCTTCTCTTGCAGATTAAATATCTTCTTTAACTGATATTCATGTTTACTCCTGTGATTACCTAGTGCATTACAAATATGTGTTGAGTTGGTCCTCTGGCCCTTAGTACTATGTCCTGGTCCTGGGCTCCTTCTGTGACCACAATAATCCTCTGTGTTATAATCTGTTTCTCATTTGTGTGTTTGGTTAGGTGATAGAAAGAAAGGAAACAGTATGTAGTTTTTACTTTCAAACCACAGAGTTTTCAGAATAACTTGAAAACATAATAAAAAATTGGCCAAATAGCTTTCAATTAACCTATGATAATGGACTCATTATCTGACGTTAACTGACTGCTTTACTGTTGTTATTCACTGAG
Organism: Smutsia gigantea; assembly: GCA_032199065.1. Classification (NCBI taxonomy): domain Eukaryota; kingdom Metazoa; phylum Chordata; class Mammalia; order Pholidota; family Manidae; genus Smutsia; species Smutsia gigantea. The sequence goes on along the minus strand of JAVSCE010015170.1, from coordinate 57,310 downwards.
CATCTTCTGTAAGTAAGATACCAAATGGAACACTGTGGAGAGTGTCCATAGAATGACATGGAAAATTCTAGTGAAGGCAGGGTTAATGTGAGGCCTCACTGTAAGACCCTGCATGAACACATTATCCAGTAGTCCTGCTTTGTCTGTTAAAAGAAATAACACTCATTTGTGTTTCAGTTCTGAGCACCACCAGAGTAAATGATGCACTGTCTTCAAAGAAGAGCTCCAGTGGAAGCTCTGACTATTTTTGGCTTGGTCCTAAGTTGGATTGGTGAGAGGATCAAGCACTGGTGTGTGTGCGATGAGGCTGTGTCACCCTCAACAATGCAGAATTCAGCCAGATTCTCGCCTCTTATGTAAGTGCTGTGCTGGCATGAACAGCAATGAGCTTACATTTTGGTAACTATGAAGCCAGGAAATAGGTGGTGCATTGTGCCCTATTTTGGAAAAGGAACAACAGTAAACTGCTACAAAGACCACAAGAGGCTATGCTTATTCATTTCAATAATAACCCTAGAAGGATTTTGATGGCAAGTAAGTCAAACCAAACATACAAAAAACACAATTCCTGAGAAGGATCTCTGGTTTAAATGATCCCATCATCACCAATCAAACTGAAAGCTCTCTGAAATTTGGCCAGTCTTAATCATGTTTTCAAGTTGTTCTGAAAACTCTGTGGTTCAGAAGTGTCTTGCCAATGGGTTTCAGCCCCGGGCAAGTTCGCTATGGATTCAATGTGACCAAAGAAACTGACAGCAGAACATTCTTTGGGGTGAAAGGGTTTATTACCCGGCTTGTTCTCCTGGCCAGTAGGTCGAGCACTAGCATCTCTGCCTCTGCCCAGAGCACTGGGCTGAGCTCTCTATATAGCACAATAATAGCTTACTGCCTAAAGGTGTGGAAGCGGTAGCCTAGCAACAGGCCAGTTACATCATCAGGTGGTTTAAGTTCAGTGAGGATCCTGGCCATAGGAACCCCAACTTCCCCACAGAATTAAACAATATGCTGTTTCTTTCTCACTATTACATAAACAAGAAAACATTTAAAAACCTACTCTTCATGTTGCAAAATATCAGCACTTTAGAAAGTGAGTTATATTAGCAGTTGCTCATCCTGAGCTTCGGAAAGAGCTGAATTTGAAAAGAGGCACTTCAGATGGTAGCACAGGTGGAGGCCTTTGGAGACTCAGCTGTGACCTCCTTTCACTGGAGCAGCTATAGTGTCATCGAATGGCACGTGGTCAATTCTTTGTAGGTACAGATTGTAGGGAACTTCTAGCCAGGCAGGACCCACAGGCCAGCAGGGAGGAGGACAGTCCCGAGTCACAAGAGAAATTGTGGTGAAATGGAGCAGAGAGTTCTTGCTGAAAGATACTGACAACCTGGAGCTCATGACCACTATGCTGCTGGCCGCTTGCTTCTCTTTCCCTCCTCTAAGTTGTTTACTCTTCCTTTGCTTTCTCACATAAACCCAACAGGGCCTTTGTGGGCCAGCTGGTCTCACACACTTGAATGAAGAAAGTGAGATTTGGTGAGGTTGTGTGGTTTGCACAAAGTAGCGGAGTCAGAAATAGAAGCTAGGACTTCGGGGGCCCAGCTCAGGTCTCTTTCTTGTTTACTGTGCTGCCTGGCTCCTACTAGCTGGGAAAACTCATGCACAAAATGTGTAGCCAACAAAAGCTGGGGGTTTTCACTCCTTCCCTTGAATGGGTTTCTCTATAAACAGAGGGAGAGGTACTGATTTTGGAAGAGCATGGAAAAAAATTAAGATGGGAGTTTAGGGTAGTTTAGGAGGAAGACTAGATAGAACAAGGCAGGACAATGGGGGATAAAAGGAGCAGGTAAGAGAACGAAAAATGAACAATAAAATGGGGAAGATGCAGAGGATAGATATGGAGAGGGGAAGTAACTGAGAAGATGAAGAAAAGGGTATTTTTCTTCTAAGAGCAGCAGACTGAAGCGGCCAAGGACTGAACAGAAGTCAGAAAGAGGGAGGAAAGAAGAGAACAAATAGAACCAGGAGAAGAGAAGCAAACCAGGAAGGACATGAGAGCACAGAGCCGCCGTGCCCTAAGGGTGTGTACGGGGGCTTAGGCACATCCGCCGCAGAGTGGGGTGCACAGGACACGATCCACGGCCATGGAGGGGAGATGAGCAGAAAGGTGAATATCAGCAGGGGTGGGAAAGGGGCGCTGATAGTGAGCCGTGTAAATGGAGGAAGTCAATTAAGTGGCCTCAGATGCTTGATAGATCCTTAGAACTATCCCAGATCAATTCCTCTATGGTTCTGGAGACACTGGAACCACAAGAAATGATAAACTCCATATTTATAAAACCAAATAGCTAGCTCTCCTCACTCACTTCTCTTGCCTCTATTATCATTTATATACCTTGTTTTGCAAAATATGCTTTCACTCACTCATCTCATGTACCCTGGAAACCTTCCTCACTGGGCTAGTTTCTTGGGAAATTTGTCAGGGTTTCCTCTCTAAGGCCTCCCCATCCCTGATACACATTTGGAAATGCTTCCAAATTGCAAACAGTGGGATTTTCCTCAGTAAAACCAGGCCTCCACCATGGTTGGGTGGAGTCCAGAGGAAAATGTCACAGCCTTGTGAGAGCAGCCATGGGGAACAGGAGAGCCATTTCCCAGAACTACTCAGTATAGCCTTTCTGGTACACTCTTCCGAGCTGGGAGGGAAACCCTGCACTTACCGCTAGGCCCTCCCAGGTTTGTGCCTGTGCCACCTCGCACAGGGGAGTTCTTCAGGGGAAGTCAGGTCGCTGTGTACCCACCCAGTTAGAGTCACGTTCAGAGCAGCACCCAGCCTCCTGCCACCCTGGGCAAGAGGAGAACAAGATGGGGAATTTTCCTCCCAGAGTTATTTGCCCGTATCACGAGTCTCTTTGAAATACGTGATTTTCACAGAGATACCTGCCCAGACCAGGCTGAATAGCGACTGCTTTCCTGAGCTGACTCTATGCAGGGAAGAACCCATAGGAATTAGAAACACATCAGTGTTTTTTCTTTAAAACGCATGCCATAATTAAAATCCCCCATAGTCCCAACTGTGGCCTTAGCTACTAGGACAACCTTGCCAAAAATTTAGCAACCAGTGCTTTGCTCAAAATGTCAACCAGCCTGCTTTCCAAAATACAATTACACTTAATAAGAAATGAGTTGCAAAAATCCCCTCAGGCCTTGCATGCACCTGGAGTGAGCTGCTATCTGTATGGTTGGGTTAAGGCCACTTTCTGGGAGTTCTCTGAGAGGACAGGCTCCCTGAAGTGGTTTTTGCCCTTACAAGCCAAGTCTAGGCCAGCTGTTGGCAGGAAGGCATGGCGGCTGCCTTCTGAGTACTTACAGCGTCCTGAGCCAGGCGGCCGCGCCCACAGCATTTCTGCCCTCACCTCATGTACTCCCCATCACTCCTATAATCCATGAACGATTCTGATCCTGACACCTCCTCAAAATCCTCCAGCACCAGACTGGTGGAGTCCTCACCCAGGACGCCACTGTCGGGTCTGGACATCCTGGCCCGGAATGGAGGTGCAGGAGGGTCAGTGGCAGCTGGTCGGGAAGGGGGCGTTTGCTGGTCAGATGTGGGCCTGGCCTGAGGAGGGAACACGGTTGGCTCATGGATTTCCTCTTCATCCTTCTCAGACTCTGGCCCTGTATTTGGGGCAGCAGGCCCCAGGACGTGATAGAGGCTGGGGAGACGGATGTCAAAACGCAGGCCAAACTTTGCAAAGAGCTTTTCATTGAGTGCATAGAGCTTCTCTGAGATGTCATAGCCCAGCAGGACTGAGAAGATGCAGGCGATGTAGCGTTCTTTGGCCAGAAGAAGGTGGAGACGTTTCCGGGGCCAGGAAATGTAGCTACACGCGTTCTCAGCAGTCAGAGTGACCTGAGAGGGGTCAGGAGCAGAGAGTGAAGGTTTTAAATAGAAAAGCTGAGAGTGAAGCTTTTGACCAGAAAATGCTCAGCATAGAGAAACATACAGTTACTTGGCAAATGGCTATACTTTGATTAAAGAAGCTGTGGGAGCAGCCCCTGCCCCGTGGCCTTGCCCAGAGGAGGTCTAGTGAGTGGCTTTCCTTATGTACACTGATATGGGTGCCCTTGCTAGGCACTGTGGGATCAGCCATTCACTCACTGGGCCTTCACCCCCTGGAGCCTCAGTTTCCACACCCAGTCTCCTCAGCTCTCATACCCTATGGCCACCGCTGGCATCACTAATGGCTACGGAAGGTTCTGAGTCTGTTTTGAGTCAAGAGAGGAAGGGGCTTCCTAGCTCCAAAGAAAGGTCAGAATACTTCTGACAGTTTAAGAACAAAGAAGGGTAATTTATTGGAGTAAGGATGTTAAAAGAGTTGGAAAGCATTTCAGCTAGAGAAGAGCTTCTGGTTAGGAGTGCCAAGCTGCAGCAAGTGGACAGAATACTGCTGGGATTCAGGCCCAGGAAGGTGCTCTTCTCTGGGCCACTACAAGTAACTAAGAAGACCTAAGGACTAATGTCAGAGAAAAGGCACAGAGGAAGAGGAACTCTTAAAGGCACGATGTCAAAGTGGCAGCCCACTGTCCGTTTATTGAGTCATCTGGGATTTTCTGAGCACTCACTATGTGCCCATGGTGCAAAGTTAATGACCCTTCCAGGGTAAATAAACATATGGTGCTTGATAAATCCTTGTTACAACAATGATGAGTGGTAAAGCTAAGGCTCAAATGGAAACCTAAGCAGTTAGGATAGTAAAGGAAAAGGGTGTAGAATCACACACTTGTTTATAATCTGATTGGCCATATTACTTTAAAAGTGAGAATGTCAGCTGAGTTCATGAGGAAGATTTGGGAATAGAGGCAGTGAAAAGGATGATGATGATAACAGCTGACATTCACTGAGAAGTGACTACATTGTGGATTTATGTGGATTATTCAGTTAAAGGTAGGGTTGACTTTCCAAACATCCTGTATTAGGGATTTTATATAATCCTTTTAAGTCCTGCATTGCCTACCAGATCTCCCATTGCCTCCTCTCTGGTCCGTCCCCTCTGGAGTCCCCACTTCCAGTTCCTCCATTCATTTCCTCCTCTTTGCTTCTCATCCCTAATCATCAACACTGAAGTCAGGACCCTAAATTACCTCATCAAGGCCAGAAGCTCTTTCGAGTTACAGCTTTACACATTACCAGCTATGTGACATCAGGTAAATTACTTAATCTCTCTGCACATGTTCCCTCATGAGAAAGAATTCTGGAAGTAGTGCTCACAATCTGTCCATTATTAACAGCCAGCGAGTAGTTGTCAAAAGCTGCCATAGCCTGTCCTTCAGGCGTGCTTACGAAGAATTCCCAAATAAGTCAGAGGACTGAACACGAAGCTTGTGTAGGTAAGAGCTACTCTGAATGTAAACAATGTCCTTAACACTGAACGCAAGACTGTGGACGTAATTATGAACAGGCTGTTACTGCTTCCATCTTAAAAATAAATCAAAATGAAAAAACGAAAATCCTTTTTCTTCACTTCACTTCGTTGGCTAGCTACCACTCTGCTAATTTGCTCTCCTTTTCAGCAAAACTCCATGAAAAAAAGTTGTCTATACTGACTGCCTCTCACTCTCTCTTAAACTAATAATGCTTTGTCCCTAGCAGTCCACAAACACTCTTGCTGGTAAGGTTGCCTGTGATCTCTAAGTTGCGATGGTTAGTTTTCTGGTGTTCAACCTGCTGATCGCTCCCTCCTCCTGGACACAATTACTTTACTTGGCTCTCCAGATGCCATATTTTCCTGGTACAGTCTCCTAATTTTTCCTTTTCAGCTCCTTTGCTGCTTCCTCTTTTTCTCTCCAACTTCTAAACACCACAGTATTCCAGGGCTGGTTGGTTCATGAACCCCTTGTCCACCTAAATGCACTAACTTGGCGACCTTGTCCAATCCAGTGGCTTTAAATACCATCTGTATGCCATCAAATCCCAAATTTATGTCTTAAGTTCAGAGCTCATTCCTTAATTCCAGACTCAAGTATCCAACTGCCTATGCAGCATCTCCATTTAAATGTCCACAGATGACACAGTATAATATATCCAAGACTGAACTTTTCTGTCTATTCAAAAATCAATCCTACCTGCAGCTTTCCTAATCTCAGTTGATATCTCCATCCTTCCAGCTGCTCAAGCCAAAAGCCTTGGAGACGTGCTTGATCCTCTTTCCCTCACACTACATCTAATGCCTTAGGAAATCTTTTTGGCACTATCTGGAAAATATATGCTCTGGCCTTACATGATGTGGTTCCTTATCACCTCTCCAACTTCCTCTCCTGCTATTCTCTCCCCTTCCTCTTCCCTCCTCTTCCACACTGGCCTCCTTTCTGTACCTCACACATGCCAGCCCCTCCCACCACAGGGCCTTTGCCCTGGCTTTTCCCTCTGTCTAATAATATTCTTCCCTCATCTTCACAGAGTTTACACGCTACCTCCCTCATGTCTTTGCTCAAATGTCACTTGCTCAACAAAGATTTTCTTGACAACCCTATTGAAAATTGCAACTATATTTCCCTTACACGACTCTGCTTTTTTACTAGCAATTATTATCTGTTAACATATTATGTAATTTACTTACTTATTATGTCTATGGCTTATTTTTGTCTCTGCTATCAGAATGTAATTTTCATGAAGGCAGGGACCTCCATTTGTTCTGTCCACTGATATATTTCAAGCACTTTTAATAGTGCCTGGTATACGGCTCAATAATAAAGCGAATGAAGGAATCAGATGAAGACTGCCCATCTTGTATGTTGCAAAACAACCTTCTGTCATTTTGTTCATGTTCTATATAAAATCCTTTCCCAAAGGTCTTCAGGAAACCTGTTTATTGATAGGTTCCCATTATATGCACATGTCTGTAATAAACTATTGACAAACTTTTTCTTTAATTCTCAACTTAGAGGTGGTTTGGATGGATTGAATGAGATAACATATGTAAAGAGTCCTTGGGCCCAGTAAAACATGGTGTAAATTGGAGAAATAATGAGGATTTCTGTGTGATCTCTCCCATGCTGTGCTTTTGGTGGTAATGAGAGGTTCACAGTGCTGAATAGTCAATAAATTCTTATTTAACTGAATTGTTGCGAGGTGGGATGGAATGTTGATTCATTTGTGGGAAACACAAGAATTATGATTTAGGCGGTCTCTGTGGATCGACCTATTAGTCAACAAACACTGTGTAATTTCAAAAGGCAAGGACAGGATGAACTACCACTCAGGATGACACTTGACATTTGCAAAGAGGAAATGGGACTTAACACAGCCAACAGCAAACATATGGATCACATTGCTCTCAAAGGATGTGTACACTAAAAATATAAATGGGAGGGATATGACTGTATCTACATTCCAGGCTGAGAGGCCATCTGGGGTTACAGGCCTTCCTTTTGAGCATAACTTTAAGGGAGGACACCCAAGCTTATCGACCACCTGTTTCTTGGTGTCACTGTCAGAAACAGAGCCTGGTCTGGTTGGCTCTGTACCTGACTCAGCCCTCCCAGAGATCTTTATGGCCCTGAGGGAATTCTCAGAGGAGATTCTGGATCTAGCTGTAGTGGGTGTATATGTGCGTGTGGTGGGGAGGACCTCGATCAGAGGAGTCTATGGCTGTTGCCCCTGACTCTGAAGTCAGGATTGCCTCTCAGGTTCTGTCCTCACAAACTCAAGAGTCAGGGTTGGCCGAAGCAGGCCCAGCCAAGTGGCCCTGGCCAGCATGTGTCTATTCTGGGGTTGGCTCATATGCTAACTTGAGGGACTCCCTGATAGAATTGGTAAGAGACACATGGAACCTAGTACTGGCAAGCTATCTGGAGAGGGGAGTTCCTATAATGCTGTGTGTGTGTGGGTGAATTCCACTCTCCTGGTAACCTTTCCATTTTAAATAAGAACAGAAATAGTAAAGCGAGACAACTTATCATTGCCACTTTCTAGATGAAGACCTTGGGTAAATACTTGATGTTTTGGAGCCTCAGTTTCCTTATCTGTTAAATGGGGTAATAATAATATCCAACCCAGAGAGCTGTTGTGCGAATCAATAAGGCAATATAATACGTAGTACCTGTCACATGCTAGACATTCAGTAACTGAAAACTACAAAGAAGGTAAGCAAAAAAGCCTGAAGGGTAGGCAGAGAAGAAAGTAGGGGCTGAGCATCCAGGGCCCCACCTTGGAGCATGTATGCAAATGCCCCGTGGAGCCCCAGAGACACCAACTGACCTTTGCAAAGCAACCCCAGCAAATCTTTATTGAACACCTACTGTCTGTCCTTTGGAGCCTGGGGATAGAGAGAAGGAGAAACCCAGATTTCTACCTCAAAGAATTCACTGTGCAGAGATGGAAAGGAAACCAGATGGTTAGAACAGGTGGCAGCGTGTGCTCCAGTCAGCATGAGTGAAAGAAATAGAAAAGGCACGTACACAAATAGGAACTGTGGGCTGTGGGGATGGAAGCTGGTAGGTCATCTGGGTAGGCGTCAGAGGAAGTGAGATGAGGCCACAGCCTCATCTAGATAGAGAAAATGTATTTCAGATAGAAAGGACGGTAGGAGGCAAGGCATGGCCATTGCAAAACAATGTGTGTGCTTAGGGAAGCACAAATAGCTCAGCATAGCAGGGAGGAGCAAAGAGTGGGTGGGAGGAAGGGGCTGGGGATGTTCCTGGATAGCACTGGAGGCTGGGCATTACGTGGAACGTGGCTTTTTACTTGTGGTCACTGGGGTTTTCTGGAAGAGTTTTAAGCACAGGAATGACCCTGGATGACCTCTGAGGGTTCAGTACCTCTCGGCCCCCCACCTCTGCCAGGAGCCCCAGCAGTCTCTCCACAGAAGGAGGTGGTGCTCCCATCCCTCACATCTTAGTGGCAGTGGTTTAAAGGACAGATAGGAATGGGGAGAGTTGGGGTGGGGGGTGCTGGGTGACAGCGGGACGGGGTGGGTGGTGCTGCCAAGGGGCTTCCTATTACCTGGAACACCCCCTCCTCAGAGGGCTGCAGTGATTCCCACTCTGGAGAGTCCATGAATTGGTAAGGAAAGATGTAGTGCAGAAACTGCCCATCCTGGCTCACACGAACCCTGGTAAAGGGAGAGAAGAGACCATGTGGGAAAAGGGAAAAGGAAAAAAGAACCAAGCCTTCTTCAAAGTCTGACTTGCATCTTTTTTTCCCTCAATTAGAAAATATGGATATAATTTGCACCAATCTAAAAAGGCTGTTGTGAGGACTAAATGAGAGAACACATATAAAGATGTTAGTATAACATACGTACTATTTAACTATAAATAGCTCTCTATATTTTACCTTTTATTATCTTAAGGGGATGTCATGGAATCCATTTGAAAATCTGATGGAAATGGACCATGCTTTAAATAATTCCATGGCTTTAATAAGCTCTTCAAACCTATCCATGTCCTTCATATTAAGGACCTTTCATTAAAGTTAGTCACTTTTTTCCCCCAGCTACACAGCACACATGACTCACTAGTGAAGTGAAATCAACTTACTTTGTGACTTATATATTTTTAAACGGAAATGTATTAGGCTCTAATATGGGCTTTTCCCTCTTTTCCCCAGAAAACTCAAGAGTCTCAGCTTCAAAACCTCTTTCTAAAGTGAGATATATCAGAACAGGAGGGGTCTCTTTGAGGCAAAGGTGGCAGATAAAAAGATCTCCAAGGTGCACCCTGCCCATTTGGAAGGAGCTACTGTTTCACTTTTTCTGGAGCTTTATTGGCTAAACAAATATGCATGGAGACCCTCCTGTGTTCCTGGAGGTCCGGGAATGCAGAGATGGATATGATCTGATCTTTGCCTTTAAGGATTTCACAATTTAGTGGAAGGCAAAGGTGCTTAAATAACTGCCTGCAAGTCAGGGTGTGCTGTTGTGGATTAGGAGAACAGAGGAGGTAGGGGAGGAGGATTAGCTCTCTTCAAGTGGCATACTTCTCAAACATAACATTTGAGCTGAGTTTTAAGGGATAAATAGGATATTAAGCAGATCAGAATGGAAGATGGACAGACAGCTGGGAAATCCAGTATGGCAGTCATTTCCAGTATCTGCTTTTGCCCTTCCTCCATAGTACCAGGGTTTAAGCTGGGCTCCTACATTTCTTTCCCTCCCTTACAAGTAGGTATAGCATGTGACTAAGTTCTGGCCAATGGGATAGTAACACTCCAAGTCTTGCTCCTAATGAATCCTAGATAGATATGTGTGCATACAAATTACCAAAGACGAGAAGACAGAAGGGGATGTAGGTCTCAAACCAAGCCAAGATGTGGCATCAGGCCATAGTGTCTGATGGCAGAGACACACTTGCTCCTACACCACCAGGTAATATGTAATATGCATGGACAGCCAGGCAGCACTTCTCTGAGTAATGAAAGGGTGCCTGAGGAAATGAAGTGCCAGCCTCTCCTACCACAGGGTGTTCACGTATTCTGTCCCCTCTAGCTGGACCTCTTCCCAATCCCCACCTTCTCCTCAGGTCTCAGCTTCAACATTCCCTCTTCCAGGAAGTCATGTCTGACCTCCCCAGAAAAGTTAGATCCACTGGTTACATGCTCCTATGACACTTTGCATTTCTCCTTAGAAATAGTGTATCTATTATTCCTCACTCTGTCAACATTAATTATTGAGTTTCTTGATAAACTGTAAGCCTCATGAGACAAGGACAGTATTTTTCATACTTTAACACTGGAGCCCTCTTAGGAAGTATTTTTGGAAGGGGGGAAGGAAAGGAAGCAAGCAAAGAAGAGAGGGAGGGAGGGAGAGAGGGAAGATGGAAGGCAGGATCGAAAAAAGTGAAGTCACTTGTGTCACCATAAAAGGGGTCCAAAATCCCAAAGAAAAGCTTCTTGAGTAAAGGAAAAAGGACAGCAGGAGAGAATGAGGCTGCTACACATATAACAGATCCTCCCATTATCTCCTTAGGCAAGAAATCTGGCCAGTCAAGCAAGCCGCAGAGGAGTGACCACATTTCGGTGTGAGTGACATCCAACAAGCCTGCATGCTTCCCTGAAGCCATGAAGTCGGTACACTATGTCCATCACCACGGGGGTCTCCTCTTCCCTCTCCATCTCCTGGAGGACGGGAAATCTCCTCCTACATTAAGAGCTTAGACAGTTAGTTACCTGCTCGGGAGGCAGTGCGTGTGGGACGCCATGCTTTGAATTTTATATGAGAGAAACTTTCCAACACTAAGCACAGCTTAATATGGTGATAAGCTTTGAGGAAGCTGCTTGACCTTTCTGAGCCTTAAAAGGACCTTTATTAAAATAAAACACAAAGGACGTGTGAGGTTTAAGCAAAGGACTCTGAGGAGTGTCTGCACAGGAGATGAGGGCAGCCCAAGAAGCCCCCGCTTCCTAGCTCAGAGCTCCTGTGAGCTGCTTCGAGGTGCTCGGTGCCTCACTATAACCACCCTGAGGTACAGTGGTTCTCATTTAAAAGGAGAGCCTGCTCATAGCCTAGAAGCTCCGACTTAGCAAAGCTGAGAAAGGACGACACTGAAAGAAAACAAAATAAAACTCTTACTCTAAACCTTGAAAGCAAGAAAAAAGAATTGTCTAATTTCTGACTTGGGTCTTTGATGCTGAGTATACTAGGAAAAGCTACTCACCACCCTTCACAGGGAAGTGGTCTTGTACAAGTTCATGGTAAATCTATCATAGAAAAGATACCTGAACCATACGATAATGATAATATCCTTCCACAAGCAAGCACCACACAAGTGGAGGGAGCGTTCTCCCACCAGTCTCAATTCCCTCCTTTGAACTACAAGGAGCAAATAATTTTGGGGAATCCATGAATGAGCATATTTTCTAAATTGCCTTTATTTTAAGCATGGAACTGTAGGTGGTAAACATTTTGGCAATAGTTATAATGTATTTGTTTACAAGTAATTGCATTTGTTTACACTTCAATTCACTCATAAGTGAAATGAAGTATCTCCCTACAAAACCTCATAGCTCATTCAACCCAGAACCTCTGAGTCCAAACAAAATCAACACGTGTGTGCATAGTACCTTCAACTCCCCCCATTAATACATCAGTGAACATTATTGTTGTGGTACCATCACCACCATTGTTAAACTCTTTTTTCTCCATTCTGTGTTTGGCAGTCTTATCTGGTTTCATTTCATTTTTTTCTTGAAATCAGAGCCTTCTGATAAGATTACTATCTTATCTTTATTATCACATTCTCCTGGTCTCAAGAAAGCAGGAGAGGAAATTAGGGACAAAGCTTCTGAAATACTGTGCTTGGTCCTGCCGGCCCATGTATACCAGGCTAAGTTGTTCACTGTTTGATGCTCAGCCCCACACACAGGTCCCACTAGGGTAATATCTCCAAGATGCACAACTGCCTACCAAATGTACAGCACGAAGCCCCATAGTATTTTGTTCAAAAGATATCCGCTAATGGCCAGCTGTCACATGCCGGCTGATGGGGCATACACTGATCCTGACTAAGATCATCTCTGCTAGTGTCTGCTCGTCAGCCTTAAAAGGAGTCAGCTAGGTGTCTTCACCAAATCCCAGTGCGACTCTGGTAGGCATCACTACTCTTCCCTCATGGGCCTGCCCCCAGGCTTACAGTGTTTGACTTTTTGGTCTATAAGAATCTCAGTAGAACAACTGGGAATAGAAAAGTGGACAAAGGGTATTCCCTATCTCTACCTGGCTGTATACCAAATGGCTGTACTGTAGAGTCTGTATAAGATATCCCCCAATGCACATGAAACTTCATGCCCTGGCCGGAGCAGGGGTTATAGGAAACCCTCTCTGTGTTGGTACTGTTCCCCGCACATAGTTGGCACTTAGCAAATGTTGAATGCACATGAAAGGAACTAATTAATCTTTTTGGAATGCTCAATAAGGTTATATTCATGACACTCTGGTGTATGTGTGTGTGTGTGTGTGTGTTTGTGTGTGTGTGTGTGTGTGTGTGTAGCCATTTCAAACACAGACTCAGGAAACACCCCAGACCTCCCAAAAGCAAGTGCACACACAATTCTTCCTGCTAAAGAAGAAGCAGCGTCTTGATCTAGTTTCCTACTGGAAAATATTAAGAAAGAGGAAGCAAACCCATGCATTGAAAACTCTATTTTGGTTTGTTAGAATTGCCACATCCTTCCTTCAGTGGAAGAAGCGACGGAATGGAAAGGCACACACTGGGAAATGAGAAGTGTGGGCTGGGGAAGAAATGCTGGCAGCGTAGCGGCTTACCGGCCAGAGAGCAGCAGGGACAGGCGGTTGATGGGCGTCTCACCCTCCACAGCATAGGTCTGCTCGGTGGCCAGAGTCCAGACCTGCTCCTCGCAGCAGTGAACGATCTCTTTGTACACCTGGAGGGGCACCTGCAGGGGTAGGCACAGTGTCCTGTAGAGGAGCTGGAACTGCTCAGAGAGGGTGTCCCCGCGCAGGCGGTACACCAGGTGAGCCAGCTGGAGCAGGCAGGCTGTTGCCAGCAGGAAGCTCCAGAGGACGACGTCCAGGCTGCAGGCGTTGAACCAGCCCCACAGCACACAGCACAGGTAGCCCGGCACCAGGAAGCCAAAGAGGTAGAAGCATCCATACACCCCACTGCCCCCCATGAAGCCCAGGAGCAAGAAACAGTGGGCCAGATGGTAGATGGCCCCCTCGGGCTCCTGCTTCCAGCCAGTGCACAGCGCCCCCTGCCAGAGGAGCTGGTCCGCCATGCTGCCATTGGCACTCATCTTCAGGGTGTCTCAAAGCCTGACCAGGCTCCACGACTGTCCCCACATAGGAAAGTCAGAAAATTGATTGATCTGTCCTCCCAAGTGTCTTCTCACCTCTGGCGTCTCACCACCAATGCCCTCTTTCCTGGGAGGAATGCTTCCGGCAGCTTTGGGGATGAATGGCAGAACATTGTACACTTCATGGAGAATTTAAAAACTTTTTTCCCTCTCTATCTCCCTCAGCAAGTGGCTGGCCCTTTCCACAGGGCTCTGGCAAGCTTCCCTGGCTCTGGTTTCACAGGACAGTCTTCACATTTGGCTCTGAGCAGGACCTAAATTGCCCCGAGGAAAAGATTGGACTGTGAGCCTGAAGACCTGAGCAGCGAGGGATGAAGGGGCTACATCCTGCTCTCCGTTGTCCCCAGACAGAATGAGGAGAGCCCAGCACGGGAGGCACACTTGTGTTCCATTTGGAATGCGTCTCTCTTGGCACCGGAAGAAAGGGTGACCCCAGATGGATACCATGTTTGGAATTGGAATCTAAGAGGGATCGGCAGTGAGAAAAAACAGGCCAGGCACACAGGGCGGCTGGCAGAGCACTTAACATACCTCCCCAGGGGACAAGATAAAACCTCTGGGCAAGAGAGGCAGGCAAGGGATAGATGACAAAGGAGAAGTGAGCACAGAATCCACTAAAGACCCCAGGCAGGACAGAGCTACCCAGGGCCTCTCCTGAGGCAGAAGGACACATCAAAATAGGAAAGTATGGGACTATTATCAGGAAAAAAAATCTCACCAGTGAGAACTGGGAAACCCCTTGAAGGTCTTTACTAAGCCACATTATAAATATCACTAAGTATTTATTTGACATCCATTAAACAAAAAAAAAGCTAAGCAAAGCAGCTTTTTGAATTCTAAACTGACTTTTTCCTGCTTATATCCGGGTCTAGAAGTAGTGAACACAATGGCAATGCATTGCTCAGGCCATCAGCCCAGCTGTCCCATTATTTGCAAATTGTAATAACTACTACCTATTAAATACCTACAAGTGCCAGGCCCCGTACACACATATTACTTAGTTGTCACACAACTCTCCCAAATAAATATTATTTTCCTTCAAGACCTGAAAGAAACTGAGGTTCAGAGAGGTAACAAGGTCCCACAGGTAGTAAGTGGCAGAGCCAGGATCTGATAACGTCTCAGACTTACTTCTGTGTCCCAAGTAGTCTGCATAGTGAGTGGAAACACCAGAATTATATCCATGACTCCCAGACCTGCACTACCTACCCCTGGAAGCCTGATAATGTCCAAGGAACTTCTGGATGAACCTGGGGTTTGGGGTCTCCAAGAAAATAAAACTAGAATATGCAAACATTAAACTAAGAAATGTCCCTCTGGCTTCCGAATAACTCCTTGATGTTTTCCCTTGCTATTGGTTAGCACTTACTATCATTAAGTGCCCTGAGTCCGGGGTGGGTACCTGTAAACTTCCAGAACTATTCAGTTGCTCAATTCACAGGGACTTCGATTATACTGCTGTAACCTAACTAAAATCATTGAGAGATTAGAGATTGTCAAATATGCCAAGGAGTAGAAATTTTCCACTCAAATATTTACTGAGTGCCTATTAGCAGCCAAGCATTTACAGTGATTCCTAAGAGCTTTCACTCTATCAAGGGAAAGATACCTCAAGGGCAATCCAGTGTGTGAAGCAGTGACTGAGTTAAGTTTAAAGAGAGTGGCAGCCTAGAGGGAAGAGTGGTATAGAGGAAGGAAGACCTAGGCACTAACACTGGATCCCAAGTGTAGGGGTTGAGTTAACCATTTGTTTGAATTAATAAACAAGCATCCTATTCCTTTCTTTCTAAAGGTGAAAAATCAGTAGTAAAGGAGCAGAGCTAGCCAGGGCCTGGAGAAGGAAACCCCACCACACCCCCTGCAATGATTTGTATCCCTGAAGTCATTTGAGCAATGGAGTTTGAAGATTTCCATATGCTGCTTTTCTGTCACCTGCCTGCCTCCCAGCCAACCCACCCACTTAGCAAGCAGCAGCTGCTCATCCCTCCACCTTAGTCATGTTCCCTCTGAGCTGCCAGAGTGGCTGTCCCTGCAGGCTGTGAGCAAGGAAATCAGAAGCACAGCAACAGAGAGGCAACCGAGGCGTTGCCCAAGATAGAATTTCAAAGCGGGTCATCTTGGCAAGCCTGACCGAGGGGCTGGCCCTGACCCTTTAAAGAGACAGGCAGACCCACTGACTGTTGTTCCCAGCAGGCTTTCTTTGTCAGGCCACATATGTGCTCATCTGAGCAGGGGTATTAACATTCATCAAGCAGCCATCGTTTCCTCCTGTCATCCCATGATACCTTTTTTTTTAATGTAAGAAATACATTATGGGACCTGCCCAAGGTTACAGAGCTAGTATGTAAATTAGGACTAGAGCCTAGGTTATTGTGGTTCTAAACTGTATATTCTCTGGGCTGTATCACCTTGCCAGGTACTTTGGGGAGTTTATCGTATCCATACACAGGCTCATTGATTGCTACAGGGGATTTGAGTATGCTGCTGGGCTGGCGTCAGGGGGTGCATAACCCCACATGCTGCCTCCCTGATGTTGACATGGATGCCTGTAGGATAGGACCTTTGACAAGAATACAACAGTGCGAAGTTGTATCTTGTTTTTAAATCCAGATTTGACAAAAGAGGAAAGAAAAACTTGCATGTCAAAATGGTATGTCCTTATAAGGAAATCCACAAACATGGAGGCAGAAGCACAGTAGAAATATTTGGGGGAGAATAAAAGGAAAGAAACAGAAATCACATCATTTGTTGAGTTGATTCAATTCAGTAAGCATTTTTTTAGGGCAAAGCATGTGCACCAGGAGCAGGCGATATAAAGATGAACGAGACAATTATTACCGCCAAGGAGCTTCCGGTCAGCTGAGGGAGACTGACCCAGAAATAACTGTAATCCACTAAAATAAGTGTACTTGGGGCTCAAAGGAAAACGGTGATGGGCGAGCAAAGAATGCAGGAAAAATATCACAGGGAAGGTGACATTTAAGCTGATCTAAAAAGATGAGTAGGTGTTCTCCAGCTAGGGGAGGGCATTCCAGGAAGGGAGAACAGAATGTGATATCAAGTCCAGAAGTAAAACAAAAATACATGGCATATTCTGGTAACAGAACAGCTTGTTGCAAGGTGAATCAAAGGGAGCAGCAGGACAGGGGACAGGAGAGGCAGGCGGGGGCCAGGTGGCTAACCTGCCTCTTTAAATGCTGCCCATGAACCAGCACTGGTCTATGAACTGTTACTGGCCCATGATAAGGAGAGAAATTGAGAGAATTTAGACATTTTCATAGCATTTTGACAAAGAAAATTACAGCCTTTGAACTTAGTAAGACTTTTGGCTTGTGGACTGTTTTTTTAAAGTATGGGTTTTAAATTTTGATTTTCCTAATATTGGTCTGTGAATTAGAAAAAATTAAAGTGGTTCTTTACCACATAGAGTTTGAGAAACACTGGGGTTGGGATTAAAGCTTTCCTAATAGATATTAAAATAGAACAGGGGCATGATTTTAGGCTTTGGACACATACTGCCAAGTTCATCTAATGCAGACACTACTGGCTGCCTATCCTATAGCCATTCCCCACTTTTGCTTAGTTTATGGAGTTTCGCTCAGGCGGTACGTAAGGAAGGTGAGCTTCTGCCCCAGCTGCTAAGCCTGAAATAAGAGTGAGGTGAAGCACAGTATCCCATCCCTCTTGATGGCAACTAGTTTAAGGGTAGGCATGTGACCAATGAGATATAAGAGGAAGTGCATGTGCGAACTTCTGGGAAAAAGTATACTTGCTAATAGAGACAGTAAAGAGGCCTTTACCTTTCATCCTAGTTTGAATACAGTTGTGAAATGATGAAATGCTTGAAGATACCATAGTGTCAAGCTACATATGACTAAGGATGAGAAGGATAAAAACAGAAAAATAGAACAAACCTCAGTTCTTAAAAGTATCACTGAGCCATTGTCTTAAATCTGGAACTTTGAATCTCTAGACTTATTTACAAATTATATTTACTGCTTAAGCCACTGTAGTTGGGAGTTCTGGTACTTGGCACTGAACACATCCAGATTCAGATCTTCCTAAAGATCTCCATTAGGACTGCTTATCGTCTTAGTCTATGACAACTGAACATCAGACAACTATTATGTTTTACAAATAATTTTCTCTCACAAGTTTAAGCAAACCAGAGAGGGATTGCTCCTCTTAACTCAATGTGATCATTCAGTATGACTTGGTTGTTAAGTGAACAAGATAGTTTAGTGGAAAATTGGTCCCCTTCTCAGTATCTGTTTACCTCTTCCTCCTTGTAAAAGAATTAAATGTTGTTCTGATATCTAAACTACACATGGATCCAAATGGGAATCCTGTTTAAGCCAATCAGCATAAGGCATTCTGTTGAAAAGTATTTATTGGTCCATAAAAAATACACAACCTACTCAATCAAATAAAAAAAAGAGGGACTTAATGCCTTAGGAATGGTTACTCTCCTCCTGGACTTGAATAAGAAAGCACAATTGGTTTCATCAGTCCTGGAAGAGAGAGGTCTCAGATGAAAATAACTCAGGTCTTAGGTGGCATGATTGGAACCTATGGTATCATTGAATCTAGAGCTTGCTCTCACTCTGGACTTTTGGTCATGTGTTTTCCTTAATGAGGATTTTTTTAGTTTCTTTCAAAAGCACCATCACCAACACAGCTGAACTACCGTCTTAGCAGTTTTTGATAGCTAAAGAAACACTGGGTCATCACACGTTCCCTCCGTTCAGGAAAGCATCTTGGAATATTCATTATAGCACCAAGTATTCAACTTTATGTTTTTATAGTTTATACACATATGTCCACTAGACTGTATGTTTTTTGAGAGCAGGGTCCTTTGCCTTCCTAATCTTTGTTCATTACTTAGCACATAGTTGGCACACAGTACTGTCCTCAGTAAATGTGGAGTCAGATTCTCGAGGACACAATGTCTCATTCACGCATGAACACTCAACACCTAGTGAAAGGGGGGTTCTTCAGCTACCCGATTCACTCATTCAGGAAAGAAGGACATGAGAACTCCAGCAGCAAAGTTTATTGCCTGAAAGACAGAATGGCTGTCTCTAAAGGAGAGAGCAGCAGTGGCAGCAAGGGGGAAGCTGCTTATAAAGGAAATTGAGCGGGAAGTTGGTCCTGTGACTTCTATACATTACAGGGTTCAGGAAGAGGGGGTGCTGATTGGATGGTTTAAAACAAGTATGTCTTGTACATTTTCTATAGGTTAAGCTCAGTTGGCAACAAGTTGCCAGCTGATGTAATCTAGAAGGTATGTAAGTAAAGGGAAGTAGGCACCTTTTATGGTAAAGGCAGGTTACCTTTGCCCTTTACAGTCGGGTGGCTGGTCGTTGCTAGGGAAACTATCTAGAATGAGTCACTGGAACAATGGATGGGTTCTCCAGTAACTAGAACACAGTTTTCTTAGAACTAGGTTGGGGTGAGGCCTTGGGGGGATTCAAGGCTAGGGTGCAGCTGCTGCAGGTGATAAGGGTTTTTTTTTTACTATGCCCGGAGGCAGTTCTGGGCTCTAACATTCTCGCATTTTTGTTTTATTTTCTATGCTAGGTGTAGGGGATGGGGTCAAAGTGTTGGATCATCTGGCTGCTTTGTGCAGGAAAAGGGGCGAAGTGGAGATGGAAAGGGCAGTCGCGGGGGAGGGAGGGCGAAGTACAGTTGATGGCTCGGGCTTCTGTTAGCACTGTGTTGTCTGCGGGCACAATTCTTCTTCTGTTGGGAGGCGGTGATATTCCTGCATGATTAACTGGTTGATAGTTTGGTTAGTGAATTTTGAAATGTGAGTTTGAATGAGGTTTCTTAGGAAATTAATTAGGCAGGGAGCAAAGAGTAGAAGAGGGCAGAAAATGATAAGAGTTATGAGGAGAGGAAGTAGGATGTCTCTCAGAATTGATTTAAGCCTATAGTCTCTGTCTCATTCTCTCTTCTTCAGATAGAGACTTTAGCTGCTGCTAGGGAAAGGGGGCGGCGACTGCTCTGGTTGCTTCATGCTGAGAGGGGGCGTAGTAAGGGGTGCAGCTAGGCCTCTATCAGTGGTTGGTCAGGAGGGCTTCAGAAGATGGGAGTTTCCATCCTGGGTTTTATTGCAATCACTATTTGCAGTTTCATGGCTTCTAGGCGTGATAGAATAAATCATGTTATTAGGTTAAGTAGTAACATCTTGAATCGGATTTTCCATTGTGGAAGAACAGACTTGACAAGGAGATTGACAAATGTATGGCTGAATATGAGGATTAGAAATAGTAAAACTCTAATTGAGAATCATAGCCAGATATCTTGGGGAAACTAGAATTCTGGATATAGTCTATGTCCCAATGACTAGTATTATGACTCAGTATAGATAAGGCTGCATTATTGAAACAATACTTTTCTCTAAAATCACCCTCACTTTTATTAGAAGTAACCAGATTAAGAAAATAATTAACACTTGGCTTTATTATTTGCATAAGTGCAGCAAGAAGAGCAATTGATTACATAGGCTCTTTTAAATGTGCTTTGCTGGAACTTTTTATAGGAACTTCAGATTGGACTTTTAAAGGCCTCTCAAGGCCAGAAAGCCAAGCCAGACTTGCCATCAGGTTTTGCCTGCAGTACCTGTAGATTTGGGTGAATTCCTCTCTTCTTGAGGTCCCCAAGACATTCTGAGGTTCCTGCACCTGCCAGGAAGTGACCTTCCTTACTCACCTGGTAAGGCTGCTGGGAGTCTTGTAAGCAAGGTACCAGGCCAGTTCCTCCAAGGGGCTCTGTTGGCTTTATAAAGTCAACTTCAGTACCTTAAAGCTGTCTGTTCATATGAGTTCTATGCACGTGTCTCTCAGGTATAACATTCCAGTCAAAGCCTTGGTAATATAACCAGTGTTTTTAATTGGTCCTCTTACAAGGAAAGCAGATTCTTATTGAACTTATGCAAACAAATATACTGCTATGAAATATAAAAGTAGCCACTGAGAGTTGTTAAATTCTGGAGGGATCAGGTAGAGAGAAAGATAAATGTTTCAATTCTGCTTATAAAGGTATTGTCATTTACTAAACTGTTGTCAGCTTAAGAGAAAAAGCTTAAAACACTTTATCAGTAACATTTGAAACAAAAAGCCACAAAATCATCTTCCTTAGTTTACTTAATCCTATGTAATACCTGTTCTGCTGAAATCTAGTTCTTTACTAGTTTAGGAGTAATAAAACAGTGACTATAAATGACAAAAGACTTGTAAATGAGAGTGGCTAAAGATCTGATGAGAGCTTACCACAAGACAGTTGACATAAGGAAATTTGGATATTTTTGCAACACAAAACATCTAGCAACAAAATTTACTATCATTCTCTTTGGCAGTGTTTTCCAGGTAATTAAGCAGGTAATTATATATCAGATAAAGAAGCTAATTTAGCCAAATACTTTCTTTAATGAGGAAAATTTTCTCTGACATGGAAAATATCAGAGTTAACTAGAGGTAAAAGTATCTTTTTGAATTTGATTTTGGCAAGTTGTCAGAAGAAAGTTTCTTTGGCACTTGCTTAAATAGGATGATAGGTATTTAACTAGAATGACAATAAAAAGGCTTAAATGCAAATACAGGTTACTCAGTTGTTAACAACACTTGGCTTACAGTCCTTTTAATATGAAGATTTCATTTTCTTAAATACTCAGAGAACTCATTGAGACTTTTAAGCATGAGAAACTGCTTTGATAGAACAATTAGAAAACTCTTTGCAATTTTTCATATTAAGAGCAGACTAATCAGTTTAAGAAAACTGTCTTTAACTGAAAACAAAATTCTAATTTTGCTGTGTACTTGATATCAAGACTCATTTGCTTTAATTTTACATAGCACGACCATGTCAATTTTTCCACGAACTTTCTACAACTTTCTTTTTACATTCACTGTTCTCCCTCTTTAAATAAACAGCTGTACTTTAGAACAGTTACCTTCTTTTACCCTAAATAAAATGAATCTCCATTCCTTATACCTTCTCTTGTTAAAACACATATCTTTTCTAGCAAGCAGAGATGTTTTCTTTACTACTTTAAGTAGTTTTAATTAGAACTTAAAACCATTAGGAACTTTAACTTTCAATGAACACTGAAAATAGGCTATGGTAAACTGTAACACCAGCATTCCTTAGATTGATACATTTATGAATATATTTTATAATTTCTGAAAATGTGCCTTATAGTACAATTTTTTCTGAGCACAAAACATCTTCATATAACTTAGTAAAACTCTAAGAATTTTGGTTACCACAAAATTCTTACGCTGTTTGCAGATATATACACTGTTATACATTAATATACTATTTTTATTATTAAGATATTCATTTGTTACACTTGTTTACACACTCTTTAGCAATTATGCTAGATTACTTATAAAACTTTTATTAGACATTAGACAATGTAAAGTCTTTCTTTAAGTGTCTTTTTGAAAAATTTAACAGATAACATCAACTTAAACAATTTTTGTAAACAATCAAGTAAACTTAGGCAGGTGATAATTATAAGGACATGTTTGTTTCAGTTCAATTTAAATTAGCATTAATGCTTAATATTTTTATTAGAATTTTCTGGAAGTTTTAGAATGCCCAATTTTCACAAGCGCTTGTTTTTAAATTAATTTGTATTAATACCATCGAAGGTAGAAAAACATTTTTCTTTACACACTTAGACACACAAACATACAGATTGAGATGCAATGACTACAGTTAGCAACACTGTTCATAAAAGAACATACACACAGACAAACTGATATAAAGATTTGAGTTGCTGATATTTAATTGCTTTCTTTCCTTTTAGCTTATTTCACTAAAAGTATCTCAGTTTTCAAGAATACACTCTAAAGGCAAGCAGTTTACATAACTGGGTTAAGGTTTAGATGGCCCCAGGCTAACAGGGCCGATGAAGGCTCTGAACTGATAGGGACTTGTGGGTGTCCAGGGGGCTGGAAGTTGAGGTGTGGGCCGGGAAGGGAGTAGGGAGGCAATGTGGCTAGGGGTGCATGTAGCAAAGGAAATGGAGGGATCTTCTAGGAAGGTGACTTGCAGGGCTAGGATTCGGCTAGGGGGAAGGGTTTTCAGACTTCTGTATGTTAAGAGCTCTGACAGGCGGTGGGGTGAAAGCACGGTGGTGGCTGTGCCCAAGGTGAGCTTTCCTGCCTCTTGGTGAAGAACGGCTGCCGCTGCCAAGGCGCGGAGGCATGGCGCCCACTCTCGGGTTGTGTTGTCTAGTTGTTTTGACAGATAAGCTATAGGAGCTGGGGAGGTTGGAGTGGCTTGGCATAGGGCTCCAAGAGCAAATCCATGAGTTTCATTGACATATAAAAGAAAGGGCTTAGTAAGGTTAGGTAGGTGTAAAGCAGGTGCTTGTAACAGAGCTTGCCGCAGGGAGGAGAAGGGACGGCTGGAGAGGTTCGCAGACGGGGCCCTTGGCTGCTGCATAGAGGGTGGTGGCGAGGAGGGAGAAGGTGGGGACCCAGCTGCGAAGAAAGTTGGCTAAGCCCAGAAAGGAAAGAATCTCTTCTTTGGTAGAGGGGACTGGAATGTCCTGAAGCACTTTTTTCCTGCATAATGTGATGGCCTTTTGTCCTAGGATGCTAAGATAAGAAACTTGTGAGGTGGAGAGTTGTACTTTTTCTGGGGAAACTCCATAGCCACAATCAGAGGGGTGATTTAGGAGGGTAATGGTGTGTTGTCGGGAGATGATTAAGGAAGGACTGCAAAGAAGCAGATCATCTACATACTGCAGCAGAGTGGAGTGGGGGAGCGAAAGGTTCTGAAGATCTCGTGCAAGGGCTTGTCCAAATATATGGGGGCTGTCTCTAAATCCCTGGGGAAGGACAGTCCAAGTCAGTTGAGTGGAGAAGCGGGATTTAGGGTCTGTCCATGTAAAAGCAAAAAGATTTTGGGAGTTGGGGTGGAGAGGTATGGTAAAGAAGGCATCCTTTAAGTCTATTACTGAAAAATAAGTGGTGGAGCTTGGGATGAAGGAGAGGAGAGTATATGGGTTGGGTACTATGGGATGGATGGGGATGACTGCTTCATTTATGATTCGGAGATCTTGGACTAGCCTGAAAGTGCCGTTAGGCTTTTTCACTGCAAGTATTGGAGTGTTGAATGGGAAGTGGGTTGGCTTCAAGAAGTTTAAAACAGATTTTGGATGATTGGCTGGAGGCCAAGTTGGCTGCACAAGGGTAGCGGGTATAGGGATTGTGATGGGAAGGAGTCCGGGTTTTTAAGCATTTAGCTAGAGATGGGTTGTTCGTGTCCCAGATGGAGGGATTTACAAGGTTTGGGTACTTCCCTCAGCGGAGCTAAGAAGTGAAGCTGTGAAGGGAGAAGAAGGGAGGGTCGGAGGGGTGGAGACAGGTGGCGCAGAGAAAGGGAGGGTCAGAGGGGTGGAGACAGATGGCGCAGTTGGGGCTGCTGAACTTTGGCCTGTTATGCAATAAAGGGTGGGGGGGTTCATCTTCAGGGTCTGGGTCTAGGGAAGAGGAGGGAGCTGGGTCTGGAGAAGAAGAGGAAGTGTTTGGAGAGCTATATAAAGAAGAAAGCTTGAACGTAGGGAATTTCCTTCCATTTGCCTGAACGCTCACAGAAGTTGTGGAAGTCCTGAAGGACCTTAGAATCTAAGGATCCATATTGAGGCCAAATTGGTTGTCTAAAGGATATTGGGGCCAAATCTGGCTGCAGAGCCGAATAACTTGGAGGATTTTAGATCTAAATGTAGGTATAGAGTCTTAAAGTTGTCAAGTAGACACCTGAGAGGCGAATCAACAGGTATAGAGGCGATGCGCCCATTGTGACTCGAGGCAAAGCCTGTAGAGGATGGGGTGCATTGTAGCTTGCTTAGGCATCCCTGAGGGCTACCGAGACCCCGAAGTAGATAACTCTGCGAGCGGAGAGGTCGTCACCCCGTCTGCTTCGAGAGTGAGCTCACTGGTCAGGGCTTAGCGCTAAGACTTTCGTTGAGAGGTCCCGGGCCTCGAGACAGACACAGAGCCTGACTGGAGATTGAGGGAGGAAGAGTCACAATGGGTTTTCTGCCGGCTATAGACTGCGCTGCTTTCTGTTATCGGGCTGAGAAGGGAGAGAGAGAAGGAGACCGCAAAGGGCTCAGCCGTAGCCAACTGAAGGCGGTGGCTGGGGGTGGTCCCCTGCCTCTCACGAGGCCACGAGGTTGTCGGACACTCAACTGTCAATCCTTGGGCTTTCACGGAGACGTTTTGGGTCTGAATAAGGGAAACTCACTGCTCTATGGAGACAGGTGTTGGCTGAGTGAAGATGTAGGCTGCTGCTGAGAGGAACTGGACGAGAAGTAACTTTGGGGCACAGCCGTAGCCAGTGAAGGCCGTGACTGGGGGCGATCCCCCACCTGCGGTGAGGCCACGAGGGTGCCGGATACTCAACAGTCAGCCCTCAGGCGCTTACAGAGGCATTTAAGTCACTTGATGGGGGAAGGTGACTCACCGCTCCTTTGGGCGGGTGGTGGATGCTGGAAGTGGCGTTTGGGGAGATGGAAGGCGCTGCGGAGGTCCCGTGTGTCTGAAGGAGGTCGGGTGCTGGGGGCTGCAGGACAGCTCAGATTCCTGGGGGAAGAGCAGGCTCCTGGGGTCCCCCAATCTGAGTCACGGCACCAATGAAAGGGGGGTTCTTCAGCTACCCGATTCACTCATTCAGGAAAGGAGGACACGAGAACTCCAGCAGCAAAGTTTATTGCCTGAAAGACAGAATGGCTGTCTCTAAAGGAGAGAGCAGCAGTGGCAGCAAGGGGGAAGCTGCTTATAAAGGAAATTGAGCGGGAAGTTGGTCCTGTGACTTCTATACATTACAGGGTTCAGGAAGAGGGGGTGCTGATTGGATGGTTTAAAACAAGTATGTCTTGTACATTTTCTATAGGTTAAGCTCAGTTGGCAACAAGTTGCCGGCTGATGTAATCTAGAAGGTATGCAAGTAAAGGGAAGTAGGTACCTTTTATGGCAAGGGCAGGTTACTTTTGCCCTTACGGTCAGGTGGTTGGTAGGGAAACTATCTAGAATGAGAGTCACTGGAACAATGGATGGGTTCTCCAGTAACTAGAACACAGTTTTCTTAGAACTACGTTGGGGTGAGGCCTTGGGGGGATTCAAGGCTGGGGTGCAGCTGCTGCAGGTGATAAAGAGGGTTTTTTTTACTATGCCTGGAGGCAGTTCTGGGTTCTAACACCTAGGGCAGTTCCTTGCAGCCAACAGACCTTTACCAAATATGTACTGAATGAATAAATGAATTTATAACTTTGAATATGTGATGTTTATATTCGACAACTGGTACAGGAAGGGACATTGGGCTTTAAGACTCACATCCAGCTCACCAGCCATTTGACCACAATTTTCTTAACCACTCTGAGTGCCTATATTCACCTGTAAAGGGGGATTACAGTTTGTTTCTTCATCAGCCTAACATGGTAACTGCAGAAGGTATAGTTATCCTAAGGTAGGCCTTGCCTAAGGACATGGTCCTGTCCTCATCAACCTTCAAGTAAACCTTTCAAGGTTAAACAAAGAGACTAATTAGAACAGTGTGAAGTTTCAGGATTATTGTGAATAGCAGAGCATTCAAAATGTATGTCAGAATGTAGTGGTTACCTGTTAGGAAAGTTCCTCATTTTTCAAATACTGTGGTGGCATCTTTTACTATTATTAGTACCAAAATGGTACAATCTTTGTGAAGGCTTAAGCACTAGGGAAGCTGGGCAGAGGGTCTGTGAGATATATTTTTGACTATAGCAGATGTTAAGAAGGGTGCTTTAGTTCCTTTACAAATCAGTTGAGCACTATTAAATTAGCAAAGGTTGAAAATATTAGCCTTATTAAGAGTTTAGGGAAATAGGCACCCTCATATACTAAGGTGCAAATGGGTACCCCCACCCCTTTCTAGAGATCAGTCTGGCAATACTCAGCCAAAGCCTTGAGAGCACACACAGTTCCTGGCCTATCCTTGGGTAAGTGACCAGTAAAGGACATTTGTAAAGACTTTCCTATGGAAACTTCCATTGCAGTGTTACTATGGAGTAGCCAAAAAAAAAAAAAGTAAAGAGTAAAAAGTGTGTGCTCGTGCATAACAAGATAAATGACAAGGTCACCAAAGGGTGGTCCTATTGTAGACTGTAGGATTTCAGGAGATTCCTCCTTTCTTCCTTATATCTTTCCATAAAACCAACAAAACAAAATATAGAAAAAAACAAACAAACAGATAATGTAGGTTATGTTATATATCCAGTTTAAGAACAACACCCAGTTCCTAGAATGTTATTTGACATAGAGCGGGTAGTCTATAAACATTTAATGAATAATAAATGTACAAACAATAGGGAATAGGTTACATTACGGTGAACCACAGCATGGATTTACATATAGCCAATACAAGTCATGTTGTGGCACTATACTCACAAATGATAAAATATATTAAGGGGAAAAAGCAATTAATGTATGATCTCATTAAAAATATGTACCACAGGAAAATCATGTTTTGAAAATGTATAAAAGCATAAGAAAAGTCTGGAACAGCATGTCAGAAATTCTTATTGGGTGATAAGGTTACTGATTTTTTTCCTTTTTGCTGCCCCAAACAGCATCAGGATAACCATCTACCAGGGATCTGTACCAGGTGAGAAGTGGGTTCATATCTGTCTTAGGAGTGTAAGATTCTATTCTTAATCTAGAATAATGCTCTGAGAATTATTAAGTGCTTACTAAAAGTAGTATATCCAAACAAATATTCAAGTGAAAATATGAATACAGAATTAAAGAATTAGAGAAAGTAAAATAACACAACGCTACTGTACCAAATGCTTTATATGCCTCATTTTAATTAGGACTCACGATCCTGTAAGTTAGCTATTACTCCTATACCTGCCTACTTTTTTCTTTCAGATGAGAAAAAGAGACCCAAGGAGGTTTTGGCTTGCCTGTCACACAGCCAGCTGTTCAATCTAAGTCTGTCATACTTCAAAGCCATGCTCTTAATTAACTAGAAGGAATCCTAAGGAATAATTTAATTCAGCTCCTTTATTTAAAAAAAAAAGGCAATTTTCCCACCACACAAAGAGATATGAACAGTTTATAGTCTCTCACTTATGTTCCTCAGTTATCTTTTGTTGTTGAGATTTGAAATTCAATTTACTTAAAGGTAGAATATGACCAGTTGCTTCATTAGTCCATCAACAGCTAAAATGACCACCATGGGGTTGCTACCTTAAGTGAGTCACACTCTTTATCCTATTCCAGGTATTACTATAGCATAGCACTGAGCACGTCATTAATGATTTCTTTGTACTAATCCAGCCTCTGGCCTGAGCCAGCTCATTAATAAGAGACAACTGCCTGGCCATAAGCATTCAACCTACAATCTTATTCTATCCTAAAAGAACAACTACCACCTACAGATTAGTTATACCAAGTAGCTGAGATCTGCCAAGCCAACGCACCCTAATGTCATCTAAAATCCAAACAAAATTACTTTCTCCAAAGAGAGAACCAGTAAAAAACAACAATTTAAAACACCAAGACTGGAGGCTTGTCCAGCGCTTGCCTTTAAGAAAGTTAAAAATAAAAAACAAAACCTTAAATGGCTACTACACCCATTCTGAATTGGTAAAGGGTTATTTCCTTACTTCTGTGCACTTCATTTTAGAGGTTTCAGTGGATGAGAGGGTATCTGCTTTCTCCTTACAACAAATACCCAGAGTTCCCAGAGTGATACAAGAACATAAGAAATAATATTACAAGATTTGTTTATTTGAAGCAAAATAAATGCTGTGTGAGGATGTGAGGAACACAAAAAGAAACACACCTGAAGATATCTGACCGGGGATATTTTCCTTTTTTAAAAAAATAAATTACAAGTACTTTTTCCATTTATTAAAGTTCACTGAAGAATTTCCAAAATTTTTGCATCTTCTTCATTCTTCAGGAATTATTCATTCACAGAGCAGATCACCTACAGAAGAAGATATATTTTAGAAAGTCAGATTTTAAACATCATGACAGACCTATGAAGCTAGGGAATTAAGACCACTAGAAATGAATTCCTCAGCCAAGTACTACTAATTGCTGTAATTATGCTAAACCAGCATGAAATAAAAGATCTACATTTTTTAATTCTACTTTTGTCTAAAAACATGACTGAGACTTTTCAATCCATTCACTGCTTAATCTTTAGAAGTCTTTGTTGAAGTAAAAACTGTATGTGTGTGTGTGCGTGTATATTTCCCCTGCCCCCATCAAAGTATCTTCCCAAAAAGGCTCAGGCAGTTTATTTTTACACATACTGTGGAGAAGAGACTTGCAAACCTCCTTGGTGATTCAAGTATGTTTGGCAAAGATCCATAGAGTGGATGGCAGAAGGTCAGCTCTGTACACAAGGTACTTCCTGTGGAAAGTTATTCACTTAATAAGGGGAACTTTCTGAAATCTACTTGGAAAGATCAGGTTAGGGTTGCTGGTTTTGTCAGTCAGTAGTGCCAGGCTTCTCTCCAAATAGACCTTATGCCCCCTACCCACAGTTGCTAACCCAGCAGACACAGAACAAAGCTAAAAGGTGCCTAGGCGATCTGGGCTAGCCATCTCTTCAAGTCTAATGAAAGTGCTTCCCTCATCCAGCTATTATCCTGCATTTGTTTAGAAGAGACAAGCTTCATCAACAATACACCTAAACTTTCTTTTCTAAAAGCTCAAAGGAAGGATATGATCAAGGAAAGATAACCCAAAATAAAGCTATGGAGCATTTCAACAGTCCATAGCATTACTACCTCTTTTGCTACTGACTCTCAACAGGGATTATCTGCTGAAAGCCTATTTATATGTAATATCTCTGGGCGTAAAGTCCTTGACAGAAGAAACCCTATCTTTCCTGATGCAATACTTTTTAGGTTTTTTATTATTTATTTTTTATTTATTAGGGTATCAATGATATACAATCTTATGAAGATTTCACATAAGCAACATTGTGGTCACTACATCCACCCATACTATCAAGTCCCCCCCAACACAATCATTTTTTTTAGGGTTTTAAACAGTATCTATTGAATGAGTAAATGTTTGAATAGCAAAAATTACCCTTTCCTTGGATTTTCTTGGGGCCATATTTTCATACATAACCAATTACTTGTGTGTGTTGAAAGTCAGCACATTTATGCATATTGTAACCAACTATTTGGTTCAGTTAAACTTAATAAATACTGAGTACACCACTGCTCGGTGCTAGTGTTTTAATTTCTTTCAATGATTTTAGCCTCCAAACTGGGATCTCCAGGTTCCTTCTGATTTCTAAAGGCAGAAAGATACTTGCTGCCATTTCCTCTTTACATTTCTAAGCAGGTTCTAGGTTCCTCTATTTCTCTTTCAGTAAAAGAAGTAGTTATAAGATAGAGGAAAGTGTCTAAAGTCACCATCATCACTTAACTACTTTTCCTTAGTTGTTTTCAAGTCTCTGCCAATGCTATTATTAAACAATTTATATTTAGCTTAATCTCTGTGTCTTCTCAGCTTAAGCCAGTAATTCTTAAAGAGGAGTGCATGTAAAAACTATCTAGGAGTTTCTGCATCAACAGGATCAAGTCAGAGCCCAGGCTTGTGAATTTACCTCCAGCTGACTGTAGCCACTTTTATATTAAGTTCCAATCTACTGAATTCAAGGTACAATTAAGAACTATCTTACTCAGGAAATAACATTAAAGTCTACAAAGGCTTTTTCAATTACTAAGATCTAAATTTGCAAAATATTTTTCCTTTGAAGCTATCCTCAGAAACATGTGGTCTAATCATCTAAGAGGTATCGATTTAATTAAGTTCATCTTATAACAGTGCAGGTAATAGTGCTGGATTTTACCCTACAGCCAACAACCTGGTTACTGAGTTATGTACACCTATGCATTTCAACAATAGATCTTTCTAATTAGTACTATAATAAAGTTTTAGGATTGAAGAGCAAGACTGTGCAATCTTAAAAATTAGTATGTTGGAAATAAAATCTCATTAAGTGCAAGGAGTAAAGCATTAAGTATCTGTGATTTGGAAAACATAAAAGACTTGGACTCTAGTCTTAATTCTACCACCTATCCACTCTTAACTAGGGCAAGCTTTTTTGACTTCACTTTACTCCATTTCCGCATGGAGGATGGGGAAACAGAACACGAGGGACCAAGGGGGATCCAAATAGCTATTCCTCTTCCACAGTATTATTAAACTGAAAAATGAAAACACGACATTTTGAAATCTTAGGCCCTGTGTGGATTCACATTGTTTGTCTAGTAACAAGGATTCAAAAATACACAATCAGGTCATAGATTCAACAGATCTCAATTCCATGTCTGCTATCCACAGCTCCCCAGATTTGAGCTATTCCATTCTGGTTTCTATTTGACAGTTTACAAAGCCTATTCATACATATACTATTTAATCACAACAACTCAATGAAGTAGTTTGGTCATGTATTATTATCTTTCCTTTATACAAGAGGAAACTTAGGTTCAGAAAGTTAAGGACTTGCCCAAGACCATACAGTTAAACAACGGGTCTTCTAAGTCCAAAGCTCTTGATTTTTCTTTTACATATAAATGAAGGACATAGGAATAACTCTCACACTCTGTCCCAATAATATAAAGAAAACTATCTTCTGGTCCTTGTGACTATTGCTACTTACAACAACTGTACCACTTTTGTGGTCCATATGAAGTGCAAAAGAAGCTTTTGATGCTCTTAAAATTAGTATTTTTTTTTAATCACCGTTTTTATCAAGGCAGGCTTGGCCTTAGCCAACAGCTTACAACACAGTAGATAGAGTGAGACTGTGAACAAGGAAAGCATGTACAAATGTTGAAATTCCATGTCTTTAAAAATAATCAATGGTTATACTCACACTTTTTAAGAACACCCCACACACACACCCAAATTTCCATCTTGCAAAATGACTTACTACGGGATTTCTTTAAATAACCACTTAACCTAAAACCACTTAATTGTATCATGTATATACAGAGTATATATACCATACCATATATAAAAATCACAAAATATATTATGGTTCTCTTTTTATAAATGAAAAAAGTGAAATCCAGAGAGGATTAATGTCTTGATGAACATTAAATGTAACTGCTAACCTAGACATCGGGAGAACCAAAATTAAGCCTCAGGACTTCCAGCCTAGATTGTTCTCCACTACACAATGATACTGCTAATCAGCTCAGGACAGGTTTCTTATCCCTCCTTTTTTACAGTTCAGTGAGGGAGACTGGCCATATGTGAAATTCCAAAGAGGCAGGAAAGTGGTGAAAGGGAAAGAAGCCAGGCTCTCTATTACTGTTGGTATGTGGCTTTGGCATTATCTCTCAGCTATTATAAGTTAGAAGTGGTGGTGTGATGTGGATGTTATGGGGGTTGGTGGTACAAAGCAGAGGGAGTCCACCTGGAGACAGAGGTCCCAGTTCTGATCTGCTGATCCACCTCCAGAGTCATTTTATACATATAGGTCTTAGTTTCCTCATTTATTCATTTAATTAACAATCTTCCATTGAGTACCTACTATGTGCCAGGCATTGCTATAGGTCTTGGAGATATGACCTATTCCTATTCTCTGAGTTTACATTCTAGCTGGGGTAAAGCAATGCAAATGAAAAATAAATACATAATATGCAGGCAATAGTGTTAAGAACAGAGTAGCCACTAGCCACATGTTGCTATCAAACAAAACTAAAATTCAGTTCCTCAGTTTTACTAGCCGCATTTCAGGAGCTCAATATCCACATATGGCTGGTGGCTACCATACTGGTGTGCAGGTACAGAACATTTTCATTATCACAGAAAGTTCTACTGTACAGTGCTGGGATACAGCAATGTGGAAGGGATGCTATTCTAGATGGAGGGTTAAGGAAAAGCCCCTCATTAAGGAGACCTTTGAACAGAGACCTGAATGAAGGGACAGAGGGAGTTTAGTTGCTATCTGAAGGAAGAGCTTTCAAACAAAAGAAAATCATCTATTTGTGGTACTGCTGTATATACATCACTTAGGGTCCCTTTCAACATTAAAATTTGGATTCAAAGTTCTTGAAAACTTGGTCTGAGGTTTTAGTTCTATTAGAGTAAGTATGGTACAACAGAAATAGCAACAATTCCATTTTTGTTTTGCAGAAAGCAATGCTTCCACGTGCAGCCTACTCCTTGCTTAAAAACACTAAAGAACCACAGCATTAGAAGTAATTATTAGAGACTGTTTTCCTTTTAGTTTCTTTAAGTCAGACAACTGAATGTTTTCAACTTCCTAAGCCATCAATCCTTTGGACTCTAACATAACTCTAAAGGCTTTTGTCAAGCCCTTTCTGGAAAGTTAAATTCACCCCTTCCCAAATCCACTAAATGGCTCTCAATTTATCGGCAACACTTACATTTGTATATTAGGAACTGGAAAGTTTTTTAGTGATACTTAAACACGTTACATTAACGACGTGAATTACCTTTCAGACAGAATGTTGCCCAGTGACGGCTGATTCTGTAAGTCAATACACAAAATTGAAGCAATAAGCCTATGTATTGCCTTCCCAAACAGAAAGTGCCATGCTCACCATTTCATATCTTAAATCCCAGGGCTCTCATGCACTCCTTGTGGGCCTCAATTAGGTGTCCACAGTGCTCTTCTCCTTTTTCAATGATACTACAAAACAAAATGTATTTGTTATCTAATGAGGTAGGCATTAACCACATTGTAGTAAATAAGCATGTGTGATAGGGGTGGGTCTGATGCAATATAGTTGGGAGTTAAAAAAAAATGTTATTACATCAATGGCCTTGATTTTACTGGCTCTCGTTATACTTCCATGCCCCAGAAATGTTCCAGAGATAGCTAGTTTTTTGGGAGAATATGATTAGAAGAAATAATTATGCATATTAACCATTGCCTCTAGTCCATATTCAAGGAATACTACTGCTCTATAATGAAATAAACTCACTGAATAATTACATTAAATGAAAGAAAGAGAGAAGAGCTTAATTCTTTTCCTGCTATCACAGAGGAATTACAGTTTTTATTCTGCTCCAATACACGTAAATAAATCTACATCTAATCACAGGACACCCAACAACATAAACAGAAAGATCTGGAAGCCAAGAGCAACCCAATGAGCTTCATGATGCTCGAAATAAGTTTTATTTATGAAATTCACAAAGTAAAAACTGGGACCACACAGCTTTATTTCCAGGGCCAGAAAATGTAATTTCAGCAAAGAATCAAGCCAAATTCAATTTCAAGAAAAAAACAGGTTCCTGACTATAGATATTTGGAGAGAAGCCATACTGGTCTGAGCCAATGGATGCAAAAGGAATTTTATAAAGGGTAGGTTCTCCTTCCATGTATATCCTATACATCCTTCAGTAGCTCAAGGGCTGCCTGCAAACAGGAGCAACTGCCTGGGCTAGTGAGCTCCTTATGAAAATAACAGCATTCCTTGATGACTTACTGAATGCTGTGAATACTGTGCAAGGCTCATGATGTGGCCTATGTCATTAACCATTACAGTGACCTTGAAGGCAGATACTTTGATTAGGTCCATTTCCCAGACATCTGAGGCAGATGTTAAATAATCAAGGTCAAAAGGATTCAAACCTTGGTTCTGGATCTCAGATACCATATGATCTGAAGGTTCAGTACCACTTACTGTTACTACAGAAGCAATTTCAGTGTCAGATTGTAGTCTTTCCATTCTCCCTGCACAGTTATATTTGCAAATACTGAGTATTAATAAAAAGCACGGAGCTCCTCCTATTACCCCACTGTGCCACTCCTGATTACTTTTTATGTGAGAACAAAAACGGGTGGGAGAAGCACACATTCACATTACCTTAGGATTCCCTCTAATGACATTTGAAACTATAAAAAGAACTAGAATAGTTCTGTATAATAGAGAAATACAGGCTGTATAAAATGAGAACTAAACCTTTTGTGGATTGATGGTAATCTACATGTACTATTCTGAACACTATAATGTCACCTACTCACAGACTGGTTGATTTTTAAGTCATCTACCTAAAATGGGGGTGGAGGGTAAGGGGAACTCTTAAGTACTATAAGAAATGTACTCTGTGTCCTACTATGTATGTCTATATTTGGGGAGAAATTACCAGCAAACTTTTACTCTTTGGTCTTGCCAATCTTCTATCGTAGCCCAAACCACGTGGTATAGCAATCATTGCGATATGTGTCCATTAACTTTAAGCTCCTTTAGATCAAGCAGCATCTTTATCTGTTTGTAAGCCCTCTACCCTGAGGCAGTGCTTGGGACGTAACAGACGACCAAAAACCCTTTGCTGGAAGGCATGAGCGGGCGGAGCGGGCCGGGGTCAACCTGACCGCTCTCCGGTCCCTTCGCCGGTGCCCCGGGCTGAGCTATGGCCTCCGCCCGCAGCCTACTGCCAAGTCTACTGGGCCCCGTAACCCTGAAACGCGCCGCACAGCGACGCGAGGGCCACCGAGTCCCAGCGCTGCGGGCGCGGAGGCACCGGTAGGCGGCGCGAGGGGCTACCGGCCACCCGTCCCCGGTTGCGCACTGACCACGCATCGCGCGCCTTCTTGGTCTCCGGGCAGGCGCAGCAGGGCTTCAGAGGCTTCTTCTCCTGCGACTCAGAAGGCGCAGGGCTTGCGGCCGCCAGACCCGGCATCTCTCGCGCCGAAAGCAGCCTCTGGCACAGACACCCGGAACTCTCCTAGCCTCCGCAAACGCCGGGTCACCCGCAATCACTTCCGGCAGTCCTGCTTAGAAGTACCGGAAGTACTGCCTCCCACCGACGGGGGCGGGAAGTGGGAAGGCACAAGGATAAAAAGGGAGCGTCAGCGGAAGTGGCTAAATTAAGGCTTTAAGGGAGGGCGCCTCATTGGCGCAGGCGCAGAAAAGATAGGTATCAGAGCCCCGAGTATGTAAATAGACTTGAGGAGGGATCAAAGGATGAATAAGGGCAGACATCTTAACAGAAATTAATGGAGGGTGGTAGGGTGCGGAGCTACCTACTTGACATTTCAGATGCACAAATTGTACGTAAAAAAATTGATGAAGTTATTATATCAAAATAAAGGCTTGAGGTTTTAAGTAAGGCATGTTGAATTGGAGGCCATAAAACTGATGTGGCTCTAATGCCTTAGTGATTGTGGGTAAAATTGTAACATTTCCAGAGTATCTCGCCTGACTTTAGTGTATTTGCCTATCCTCAGGGTGGAAATGCCCAAGGACATCTCCATGTCAATGGGTAATTACCTGGGCAACCGAGGGTGTGTATGAACCTGAGAGTTTAAGGGGAGGGGCTGGCTTGCTTCCTTCTGGAGCAGTGGAGAGAGACGGCGCTGGACTGCAATTAGTAAGCAATAAACGAGTTTTAAACTTTATTTCTCCCTTTGACTGATTTCGGTTTTTAGACGTACTTTGCCCCGGGATTTCCTTTCCCAGACTTACAGTGATCTATGTAAGCAAACCAAAATTAAGCCTATAAATGCTTCGAGGTTACAAAATCAAAATGCTAAGGGCAGTTACAAACAGCCAACTAGGCTTTAAATTGTAGCCAATCAATAATTACTTTTCTTCTGTTTTTTTTTTCTACAAAAGCCTCTCCCTGAGTCCTGTTGGTAGAACTTTTCTAACCACTTCCACTGCCTAACTTGAATCAATTTTTGCTCAAACTCTTAAATTTTTTAATATGGCTGTTTATCTTTAACAGATACTGTGGACAAAATTAACAAATAGATGATAAATTGTAGAAGATACCTGAAATAGCTAAATCCAACAAGGGACTAATGTCTAGAATATTTAAGGAACTTAGAGAAAGTAACAATAAGAGAATAGCATCCCCAATAGAAAAATGGAGAAAGGATATGAAGAGAAATACATAGAAGCAGAAATGTTCAAGCAACAATTTTTTTCCTGCTTATTTAAGACAAGAAAATATGTAGAATATATAGAAGAGAAAAACCCAAGAGCGATTCCAAAAGAGTGCTAATCATAGAAATGGAAAATAAAACAATGAGGTATCATTTTACACCCAAAATGACTGACAAAAATTAGAAAATTGGATAATGCCAAGTACAGGTGAGGATGCAGGAATGCTCCTGGGTTCCTGTTAGGAATGTAGACTGGTCCTGCCATGTTGGACAGCAGTTGGGCAGTATCTAGTTATTTTAAGAATAGGTGCACATGACTCAGCAATTCTATTCCCAGGGACTTTCTAGCAAGTCCATAAGGGACAGTGTATGGAGATAATTGTCACAGCACATTTATGAGGCAGGGAATTGGAGGCAATTGGGCATTCATCACTGGGGAGGGAAATAGGGAAATGCAGCATACTGGGCACAAACTAGAAGAAACTGACAATATGTACACATAGTAAACTGGACAAAATTTTTAAATAGTGTGGGTAGTGGAGAAAAGTAAGAAAGAGAATACAAAGCCCAATAACATTTGCATAAATTTAAAGGAGTACAAAAACAAAAATGTGCACAAGAACACATACATGTAAAAAGGTATGTTTTAGACAGTCAGAATGGTTCCTTATGAGAGGAGGAAAGGGGATAAATGTAAATAAAGTGACTTTTCAGGGACCAATGATGACAATGTATCATGCACAGGGAAGAATAATTAAGTCAATTATCTTCATCTGAAGAGCATAGAAAGCTATGCTGGTTGCATCCCACTAAGTGCCTTTTGGAATGGGGTAGTAATTAGATTTCATTATTTTAATGTCTTCTTTCACTACACCTTGAGGTCGTGTGGAACAAAGTTTTATTCTAAGGGCTTAAGCCACTTCCTTGCTTTTAAGTAAAAATAATCATTTTGCCATAAAAACATACTGTGAATTTATATATGATATACTGTGATCTTAAAATACTTATTTTGGTCCCCCAACAATAGTTAGCACATGGTAGATACAACATACATGCTTTTTATTCAGACAAATTCCCAATAAAGCTTTATTTTGCTATGTTGCTACCAAAGATCTAGAAGTATTTTTTCCCATAGAACGATCTCTTGTATTTTTGGCAGAGGGAAAAAAAAAAGATAACACAAAATAAAATATTGTTTGAACTGATTTTCCTTTCTAGCACTGTCCAATAGCTCTTATCCTGGCACTAATAATTCTTAATAGAGAAACCAGATTTTCAAAATGTGCTCACTTAGAATGTATAATCATTTGAAATGACAACATAATCTTCAACTAAATACCTTCTGTATATGTAGGACTGCTGAGTTTGTGAACCATCATTTAATCTTCACAGCAATTGAACTTATTATCTACATTTATAGATGAGAAAATTGATGTTCAGAGATGGACATGATTTGCTCAAGGTCACATAACTTGTGAATGGCAGCCCTGGGTCTCAACACTTCTCCCTCCAAGGTCTGTGTTCTATCTGCTACCCCTCTTACTTTGTCTAAACGCAACGTATTTCTCCTTTTAAAATTAATCATTGATCTGTATTTAATTGTGCTACTGAACTTTTGTGTCTAGGAAATGAACAAGAAAGAAAAGAGAAATATCGAAGAGTGTTTAAGGAGTTAAGAGAATTGAGATAATGTAGACACAGATTATAGACCAAAAGACTGAAATGGATTTTCTGCACTTGAGAAAGGATTTTTCTTGCCCATTCTCCTTTCCTGCATCAGCGAAGAGAGGGTTCTTGCAGTGACAACATTATCTCGCACTTCCTCAGGGTAAACCATTATAAGGAGGCCTCAGGCAAAGAACTGGGTACAGCCCTTACACACACACACACACACACACACACACACCCGCCCCCACCACCGTTTCCTTTAATCTGTTGTGTTATGACTCTTAAACTCTTTCATCAACTGCTTTTTTGGGATGGAATATTGTCCTGCCCTTGAAAAAAAACCCACAAAGTTATATATTTAGTCATTTATATCCAGCTGTTTACCTCTCCTCTTCTTTCAGAATCATACAGCTAAGCCATACATGTGGGTTACCTTTTCTTTTGCTTTTTAATCTATGAATAAGTTAGGTTTAAAATTAAAGACTGATTTTTACATTAACATCAGGCTTTACTTTTCTTACTCAGTCTAAATGCCTTTAGACTTGTGGAATGGCCTGTTTTAGTACTAAAGGAAAAGTAAGAGTATAAAACAATAAAATTTAGTGTTTCCCATTCTATCCCAAGAAAAATCTCAATAACCCATTTCCCCCAAGAAAAACACAACTTTAGAGAGCTGTAATTAGAGACTGGACTGAGAGGAGGAGGGCATGTGGAAACTAAATAATAAAGGGTTGGATTCAACCATCTGTTTTACAGAGGCAGCTCTGAGGTTAGTTTGACTAGCACCCTTTGTGTCAAGTTCTCCTTTCCCACGTCTGATTTAACTATTGATGCTTTACTGTTTCAAGCCTGTGGGGCTTTTTTTCTATTGCTATAACTGCTAAACTAGTAGGCAGCAAGAGTTGAAATGGTGAGTGTCATGAACTTTTTCATAATACAGTGAATACGTTATTGTATGGTACTGAATGGGGACAATAGCTACAAATAGCACCAAGCAGTCATTCTGTGGATTGGAAGATAGCTCTGGTAATGCAACAACAAGGAAATACTTTCTAGAATCCACGATAAAGGTATTTAGCAATTTTCATGTCTAACCCATCCCAGGGGTGGACCCCGTAAGGGGGGTAGTTGAGGTTGGTAGAGGAGTGACACCATAGGGTGAGAGAGGATTATGAGACTTAAATTCTCACTTAATTAGTTAATAGGTTCAGAGGTATCTTTGTGTAGTATTTACATTTCTGTCTCTGCAAAAAAAAAAAAGTTTTCCAATTTTGACTGTTGATATGTGCTGAACATCATGCTCTATAGCTTTTCAAGAACTATGGAGGAGCTGAAATTTGGCCTGTTTGCCTGCCACAGTTCCATGAATGCTGCTAGAAGCCAGCACCTGGGACAGAGTTGAAGGATATATATTATGTACATAGAGCACTAGCAGCATTTGGTGCCAGTTCCCCAAGACCCACTTCCCATGGGGTCATGCTAAGAAGGCCTGATGACATCTGCATACATGCTGGGTTACATCACAAAAAAGGAACAGTGAGCTTAGGAAACCCAGATCTTTAATAATGGGCAGTAAGAATGTCTACTCTTTGCTCAAAGGGGGACACTATCTCTGACTTCTAAGGCTGTGAGCAAACCTGCCCTTTATCCAGAGGCAGATACTATTTCTATTGTCCACGGTTGTTTCCTACACAAAGAAACAAGGGCAGACAGTGTCCCCCTTGCAAGACAAGCAGAAACATAAGACACCCATGGAGAACTGTCTCCCACCATGGCAAAGAGTAACTTCCATTTTAATGAAATTTTATTATTAACTAGCACCCACTCCACTGCTGAAATTTATTCTGTGCAACTAAGAGAC
Organism: Smutsia gigantea; assembly: GCA_032199065.1. Classification (NCBI taxonomy): domain Eukaryota; kingdom Metazoa; phylum Chordata; class Mammalia; order Pholidota; family Manidae; genus Smutsia; species Smutsia gigantea. The sequence goes on along the minus strand of JAVSCE010015170.1, from coordinate 17,069 downwards.
ACAGAACCTAATTTAATAAAGATTGCATAAGTCACTTCTTGCCATAACAATATTACAACAAACCTCATTGTGATACACACTTATTATTGTCTCACAGTTTCTATCATTAGGACCTGGGTCTGGCTTTAATGGCTTCTCTGATTAGGGACTCAGAAGCCTGCAGTCAAGATTTGGGCTATGATTGTGGTCTCATCTGAGTTTCTAGTGAGTAAAGATATGTTCCAATCTCAGGTTGTTGACAGAATTCAGTTTCTTGCAGTTGTAGGACTAACGGATGTGGTTTCTTGCTGGCTGTGGGCTGGAGGCCATCCTCAGCTCCCAGAGGCTAGATGTAGTTCCTTGCCATGTGGGGTTCCCAAATATGGGCCACTTGCTTCCTCAAAGCCACCAAATGGTCACTTATGGTCTATGTAAGAGAATCATGTAGTCACATATATCCAATCACATTTGATGTATTCCAGTGGTTAGTGTCTTCTGATGTGTTTCTGAAGGAGGCTGGCTCTTGGCTACTTCAGATAATTTATCTGATAAAGTGAAGAAAAGACTCTGAGGACATGACATTTTAGCTGAGACTTCAAATAATGAGTTATCAGTGGGAAGATTGAGGGGAGGAGGTGGAGCATTCTCGGAAGAAGGAACAGAAAGTGGGAAATGTAGCTATATCCACAGAAAGAAAAATATTTTCATACCATTATAACATTCTTTTTATTTGTTTCTGTGTCTGTTTTCTTCATTACCCAGGGAGCTGTCCAAATTATCTCAGAATGTTCAACACCTGTTTCATAGTAGACAGTACATTTGTTTAATAAATGGATGGATTTACACAATTAGGAATCATTTGATTAAGCTTTCACACAGCAGGTACTTCAGAGATACAAAATGACCACGTGAAGGTCTGTGTCCTCAGTGAACTCACAGCTGGAGTTAGCAGAGCTGCAAAATGTTACTAATACATTCAGCCATAAGAAGGAAACAAATCCTGCCATTTGCAAGAACATGGATGGAGCTAGAGGGTATTATGCTCGGTGAAATAAGCCAGGCGGAGAAAGACAAGTGCCAAATGATTTCCCTCATTTGTGGAGTATAACAATGAAGCAAAACTGAAGGAACAAAATAGTAGCAGACTCAGAGACTCCAAGAAGGAACTAGTGGTTACCCAAAGGGGAGGGGTGTGGGAGGGTGGGTAGGAGAAGGGGATTGTGGGGTATTTTGTTTAGTATACATGGTGTGGGGGATTATGGGGAAAACTGTAGCACAGAGAAGGCAAACAGTGAATGTGTCATCTTACTACACTGATGGACAGTGACTGAATTGGGGTATGAGTGGGGACTTGATAATATGGGTAAATGTAGTAACCACATTGTTTTTTCATGTGAAACCTTCATAAGAGTGTATATCAATAATACCTTAATTAAAACAAAAAGTTACTAATACAAGGTGGTCAATGCTATTGGTGCTACTACAGCTTTGGAAGACAGAAGGAAGCCTCACACTATTTAGGGAAACCATACAGGCAAATTAGCACTGACTCTTGAAGGATATCTAAATTAGCTGGGGTGCATACATAGGAACAGTCAAAGGTATCAACTTGAGCAAGGCTTGGAGGTGACACAATATATGGCTGGTCTGCAAAAACCCTAAGACATTTAGGAGCAGAGAAAAAAGCCAGAGTATGTGTAGAAAGAGAAAGAGCAAGTCAAAGGCTTATTCAGGAATTGTCTATGGATAACATCAAAAGGATAAAGAAGCCAACTCTAAGGTGTGTCACTAGCCTAATGGGATAATTTGAGCATGATAAAGAATAATGATCACAATGGATTAAAACACATCAAATATGTAAAAACACATGCATTCATAATGATACTAAACAAAACCTTATTGGTTGACATTGGATGTTGTTAGGGTACCAACTCAGTTTTCTGAAATTTAATGATTAAACTGAAAGTATTCAGCATTCATCCTCTATGATACCGGTATTTCAAGATAACCAAGAGTTGGTCAAAGATCTTTTTATAGAAGAATCCCAGGTGATAAAATTATTGAAGTATTAGAAATTCACTGTTCTAGGATGGAAGACTTAAGAGACATGTCAAATACAATGTGCAGATTTTCTTTGGATCTTTTGATCAGAAAAAAACAACTGTTAAATGACATCTTGGACTCAACCAGGGAAATTTGAATATGTATTGAGTATTTGGTAATATGAAGAAATTATTTTGTCAGATGTGATAATGGTGGTTAAGTTTTTTAAAAAGTCCCCATCAGTTTGAGATGCAGATTATTTTAAGGGCAAAGTAGTATCTCTGGGATTTGTTTTAAAATACTCAAGAAAAAAGGGGGTGTTAGGGGATAGATTGGCAAAATTGTTGATTCTTGGTGATACGTACGTTTACTAAAAGTGGATTCACTTTTGCCTATGTTTAAAATTTTCCATAATAAATAGTTTTAAAAAGCAGAGCCAGTGCCTACTCCATGTCATTTAAAGTTGATTTAAAGCTCAGGTTCAGTAAGGGGTAGCAGTCTGCGAATCAACAGTAATGACCGCGCCCACCCTAAACGCGGATGCCCGTGGGGCCAGAGCTCACTGTGTGCCACGGCCCAGGGTTCAGGATCCGGATTCCTCGGCTCGCAAAACAAGTCCGGCGGAAAGGGGATGTCTGAAATGAAAACCCCCAACTATTGAGGAAGGTTCTGAGCTTTCCCAGGGATTTCCGAAAGAGGCTACAGGGTGTAACTGGCAAATCGCTGCTGGATTTGACCAGTAGCCACAAACCCAGCCTCCCAGCCTCCCGCCCTCCAGCATTCAGAATGAGGGCCGTGGGAAGCTTGCTGCGCGGGTGTAGTGGGAAGAGAGGGCGTCCCTTCCCACCCCGCTCCCCTTCGCTGTCCCAGCCCTTCTGACGCTTCTCCTCTTCTCTTCCGCTCCCTTCCACCCACTCCTCTCCTGCGCCTGGCCCCGTCCCTTCCCACCCCGCTCCCCTTAGCCTCACCCACGCCAGCCCCGCCCCTCGCCCTGGCCCCGCCCCTCGCCCTGGCCCCGCCCTCCACTCCTGCTCCTGCTCTTCCTCCAGCCCCTGACCCCGCAGCTCCGGCGGAGGTTACTATAGCTACGGCACACCAAGCCTCTAGGCCTCTGTAGTTAGTTGGTCCGCTCGCCGGAGGAAGAGGCGACACCATGAGCCACGTAGTGACCACAGAGGAGCCGCAAGCCCAGCTGCAGGTGTCTCAAACCCAGTGCGGGATGAGGTCGGGGGCCTGGGGCAACGTCTCCTCCAGTCGAGCGTATGATTTCCTGTACGGTAAGCGCGTCACCCAGACCCCGGTCCTGCGTTGTTTCCTGGGCAGGTAGGCTTCGAGACGGTGGGACCTGGCCAGGGGCGCGGCGAGCGGACGACGAGCCTCTGGACCCTTTGTTGGGTGCGGGCAGCTCCGAGCCCTCCGGGTGGCGGCACTCTCGGGGGCGCCTCTGAAGCCGCGGCTGCGCTCTGCGTCTCAGCAGGTGCGGGGCCGCCTACTCTTCACCACCCTCGTTTCCTGATGATTTGTGCAGTCCTAAGCCCTCTCCCTGAAAACTATCCATGGCGTTTTGGTATTCGAGAAGTATGCGGCGATTTGCAGAATCGGAGAGTCATTCAACATTCCCGCATTCAAATTGTGTAAAATGCCCCATGAGAATGACCTTCTCGTTCCCATTCTCTGACCAACTCCAATTTGGCATTCCAGATAAAGTGTCGGTTTATCTCCCCTTTGTTTATAGTTAGTTCTCTTTAAACTTACTCTTATCCATTAAATCACTGCATATAAACTAGATATACTGTGTCTTTTGGGCAAATAAGGCCCCGGTTTATTTTAATGTCCTGGTTTATTTTAATGTTCTGATTGTCCATTTATGTCCTGTCTCTTGTACTGGACCTTAAGTTCCTTGAATTATTTAAATTCTTGTTCCATACATTTTTGTAGACTTTTCTGCAACTATTCCACTGCTGGTACATATGCTAGGTGCTTCAGAAATGTTCACTGAGTTACTGAACTTACTATATTCCAAGAATTATAATCAGTTAAGCATGATTTTTTCCAGTTTTGCCCGCAGTAGTCTCAGGTTCTTCACCTGAACCCTGCACTACTTTTAACCACGTCATATCTCCTCTGGAATTCCAAGGCTCTCCTGTGAATGGTAATCTATACCACTTCTTGGTGTAGGGGCTATATAGTCATTACATATTCTTGCCATTTTCTTTATTCACTCTTTGTTTCATCTTATAAAATAAATCTAGTAAACTCCTGCAAGAACATCACCATGTTTGTTTGAAAGGTAATTTGGGAATGGGAATCGACATATTCCATAAACACAGGCAAAGAATTCTCTAAGGTCCATGTTTGTTTTGTCTCTAAGAGTGTCTTTTCTTTGCAGAGGGTTTGCTAAATGTTTCCATGTCCCTTTCAAGGAACAGAAATCCACCCAGAATAGGTCAAATGGAAGTTTGGATTGTCCCAATAAAACAGGCAGCCTCACAGCTCTTCATGGATAGGAAGCATAATATAGCCAGACAGACTAAAACCAGGTCAGGGAAGGTCAGAACTGAGGTGCTGTGCCCTCCTGCTAGATTTCTTGGACTTTATGGTTAGGGTTGCCAGATATAGCAAATAAAAATACAGTATACATAGTTAAGTTTGAATTTGCAGTATAATGAATGATACATTAGTATAAAATTTTAGTCCCATGCAATATTTGATGCATATTTATATAAAAAATCATTTACTATCTGAAATTCACACTTAACTGGGCAGCCTGTATTTTCTCTGGCAACTGTAACCCCGCTTCTTTTTGTGCATATGCTTCCTTCTTCTGTCTGACAGAAAGCTACCTGTGAATGGATTTCTTTTATGACAGGGACTGGGGTGGCATTCTACATGACCTCTTAGACTATAGCTCACCAACAACAACTAACTGTACAGAGTCCTTGTGTATCTTAGCTGAAAATTGAAGAGAGAAATAAGCTAGGTTGTTGGCCAGCCAGTGAGTTGACTGGCTAGGGTCAGATTTCCTGACAGAAAGAACTGTGGTAGGGTGGGAGTGGGGGTCAATGATACAAATGATACAAACATGAACACCTTTCTAAGCTCTGTCACCCTTCCCTCGCCCCCACCCCTCAAACCTAGTGGCCTTTTCAGTGTAATTAATTGTCTATGCAATGCTTTTGCTTCTCTAGAAAGCCTTGCTTGGGTATCTTCACTACATGTGATTTTACTCTTCCAGCAATTAAGATAAATTCAGATACCTTATATTTGTATAGTATTTTACTGTTAACAGCATTCTTTTAAAAATCTTGCATCATTTACATACCACTTTGCATTTTACTAATTTTTGGTAAGTGCTTTGTTTATCCCAAGTGCCCCTCTTGAAATGCCCACCATATTTTCTCACTTCCCTGAATCTGTACACTTGTAAGGGGATTAGTAGCCACACTATAGCCCTGTCTTTTTATATTTAATCAAAGTCTTTTAAATGTATGATAAATTTTTCCTAGCTTCCAAAAATATTTTAAAATACTTTCTAGGTTTATCATGAGCTTTTTCCTGTGTCGTTTTTCCCAGAATCTGCAATTCATTATACTTTTTCCCTAAAACTAATAATTATGTCTCGGGCTTTGAAACACTTCCTCTCTCCCACCATTACTTGGTTATGACAACTTCCTTGGCTTATTAGAACATGAGTAATTTGGCTGAGGGGCTCTCTCATGATTTCCAAGGGAAAATTTCCCCCATAAAATTCCTGGGTTGGGTAATATTAGGCCTGGGAGCTGGAAGGATTGGAGTTCAAATCCTCACTGCCAGTCAGTAAATTGCTAACTTCTTGAAGCCTCGGTTTCCTTACCTATACTACAATGGAGGCCTAGTGCCCATCTCACTGAGTTTCTATGAGAATTAAATAGAATACTGCCTTTTGAGTACTGATTATGATGATCACAGTTGTAGGATGTGGTGCAGAATGTGTCACAAATTGTAAAGTACAGTGTGTCAGTATCTTCTATAGATGGCAAGAATGTTTCTATAGATATCATGTCTTCATACTCCTAATGGGATTAAGGGAAGAATGGTATATTGTTTATTATTTAGGGGAAATGCAGGCTAACCTAATTTCAGATGAACAACACAATTGCAGCCATAGATCCAGTGATATTATTTTAAATCACTTAAAATAGGAGTTGAATAGACATTTCCCCTTGTCCCATACTGTTACCAATATATCAGAAATGTTGAAGCTATAGTCTTCCTTCTCTTTAAACAGGTGCATTCATTCTGCCTTTAAATTCACTAGCTTATAATTCAGTCTGGCCTTTTCTTTCCTAATCAATCAGCTCAGTGTCCATCATCACTGAACATGAATCACGGGTTTGGATTTGTGTGATGCAGCTGAAGAAGAATATATCTAAAGGCTGATGATTCCCAAATTTATATCGTTAGTTAGACTTCTCTCCCAAACTCTAGACTTGTATATCAAATTGCTGACTTTATATCTGCACTTGCACATATGTTAGACAGCTAAGCCCTCCTTCCCTGAGGTTCTTCCCACAAACCTTCATTTACCACAGGCTTTCCTGAAGCAATTGATGCCAACCCCATCCTTTAGGTTCTGAGTCTGAAAATCATTGCCTCCTCTCTCGCTTATACACTATACTAGTCCAATAACAAGTTCTTTCAGCTCTACCTTAAAAATATATCTAGAACCCTGCTACTTTTCATCACTTCTATTCTACTGCCATGGCGCAGACCACCACCATCTCTTCTACATTACCACAGAAGCCTTCTAATAGGTCTCCCTGACTCTTCCATTGCTTCCCTGCAGTCTGTTCTTAATGGGGTAGCCACAATGAATATTTTTAAATGTAGGCCAGATTTTGTCATTCCTTGCTTCAAAATCTTGCAAAGATCCCCACTGCACTCAGATAAAAAACCAAAGTCTTTTCAATGGCCTACAAAGCCCTGTGTGATGTAGGCCCCTGGTAACTTCTCTGATCTTTTATCTACAATTTTTTCCCTCTGTTACTCTGTTTTAATCATATTGGTCTCTTTGCTGTTCTTCAAACATGTCAAGCATGCTACCATCCTAGGGCCTTTGCTTGAGCTGTTTCCTCTGCCTGGAATGTTCTTCCTCCAGATAACTGTATAGCCAACTTCCTCATGTTCAGGTCTCCTTAAATGTCACCTTCTCCATGAGGCTTGCCCTAACCGCCCTGTGTAAAATTGCAACTCAGTCTCTCTTACTCTGCTCTCCTCTCTCCCTCTCTTTTTTCAGTAGCACTTTTTATCCTCTAAATCTTAACATAATATACATTGTCCTAATTTTTTGTGTTGTTTATTGTCTCTCTCCCATGAAATCAGGGATTGTTATTTTTTTGTTGATGTGTTTCAAGCACCTCAGATATCCTAGCCAGTCAGTAAGTGTCTCTTGAATGAGAAAGTAAAGAGAGCCTGAGCTCCTCTAGCTCTCCACCTTGTGGGAATATCAAATGTCTATATCCAATAAATAATTTTTATTGTGTAACCAGTGAGTTATTAGGTTCTAGGAATTGACTCACATTATCTGAATTCAAAAGAAAGTTATTTCTAAATCACAATACCAATTTTTAAGTTTTTATGGAGAACTCTATGTTACTAGGTCTTCTAGACTAATTGGTGAGGGTATTTGTTTCTCAAGAGATGTCTCCTTGGGAAATCAAGTCTGTATCTGAAGATTGCTTTTGAATTTAATGTCAAATTGTTTGATTATAAGGGATGGCATAATCAATCATGAAGATTCTTCATCACTTTAAAGATACACCTGACAGGTGAACAGCAGAGCAATCTTTTGTTGAATTTTGAAGTAACTTAGTTCTATCATCAACATACTTAGAAGCTTAAGGGGTGAATTCTGGAGATAGCTGATCTTATTTATCTCTCATTAGAGGATGACATTCTCTTGCCATATCTGCTATTTCTGAGGTGACGTGCTCTTAAGAGTTTGAATCTTCCCTGTGTGTTGAATATGGGAGATAGTATCTCAATTTATTGGTTCTTTCACTTGCAAATGGGCATAGTGTGTTGATACACAGTCCATCCTCTCCGAGTATTTCCTGGGCTACCCAGATCCAGAAGGTGGTTTGCGCAGAAGAGAGAAGAGAGCATGTTTGGTCTGTGATGTTGGAGAACATGTTGGGCCTTCTTAATGCATTTCAGTTCTATAAACTGACTTTGGAATATGTAAAAAACAAATGGCTCTGACAGACTTTCACTGGTGGTAGACTTTTAGGGTTATGAGCTGCTGCTGAGTTAGGCAATATCTAGATTTTCTAATTTGTTTTCCAGCTAAGAAATTACATTGCTCTGCCATTATTCTCAGCCTAGGAGAACATGTGTTCTATTCCTTACACTGCTGTATTGTTTATTTCACAGATCCATTGTTTATTCTGTCAAGTGAAAAAGACCACTCACAGGCAAATATCCAAGCCACCCTGATTCGAAGCAAACTGGTAGGTCTAATTCATCCATCAAGGCAGCCGAATGGACCTGAACTATCTAGTTTAACTAAATGCATTGATAGGATTGACTAATCACTGAATCTCCCCGGCATTTTATATTTTGCAGAAATTACTTTGCCATGATTACTAGGGGACAAGACACCTTGATACTTGTAGCCTAATGTAAGGATTAATTAACGAATAGTGAATATAAGACTCATTATAAACTAATTTATTTCAATGGAAAAAGTAATATATGCCTATGTTAAAAGAATTCAAGTAGGACAAAAGCCTATACAGTACAAAGTAAATCCTAACCCTCAGCCCCCTTCACATAATCATCCGCTATCATCAGTTTCTTGAGTATTCTTCTAGATACCCTCTATGCATATACCAATAACCCTTCTTTCTATACCATATACACTATTTTGTACCTTTTTTAAACAAAAATTTACAGTAATGAGTAAAATGCTTTAGAAAACTTGATGTCATAATTATGTCCTTTCCTCCCTGCCTCCCTATCCTAACATTAGAGAAAAGTTCCCAGGTTTAGAAACATGTTCAGTAACCTGATCCATTATCCAAGATATTCTCTATATTGGAGCAAGGCAGACCCCATCCCAGCATTCATCAGTAGGGAATGGAAAGGACTTGAGGAGAAACACAGAGAAGCCCTCCACCAACTTGCTGCGTAAGTGTCAAGCAGCCTTAGCTGTTGCTTCTGTTTTTTTTATGCATTTTTCTTCTTAAAATTATTTATTCATTCATTCTTCATTATTTTAAATGTACAATTGTGATGTTATACCTAGGCCAGTTGACCCCAAATTCTCTCTCTTAACCCCTTTGACCAAAATAAGCCTGATTCAGGAAAAGAGAATATATATATATATATATATATATATATAAAACATACATGTTATAATAATAATAAATATTATTAATGTTATATATTGTATATCTTATATATATATAAAATGATAACCTGCCACCACAGGTAGGAGTGACTGAATTTGTTGTTCTTTTGATCCATCTTAGAAATTGCAAGTGTATTTGTCTTCTAGTATCTAAGTATATTTTTTGGAGACTTGTAGCCAAAGCACCTTTAGAGATAAGTCTCTTGAATTCCTTATTCTTTTAATTATTTATAAGTTCATACCTAGTTTAAAAAAAAAGCTACTTTTCATCCTGAACATAAAAAACGGTCTTTAAACTTTGTTATTCTCATGTGCTATTAATTAAAAGTGGGCATTTTTGTATGAGATTTCATAAATCTACTCTTTTTTAACTCTTACTTCCTCTGTTAGCTCCTTGTTTCCTGGCTCAAGGAAAGTAATTATATTTAGTCTGAGATATACGTCAGTCAGATGCATGCTATAGAAGATTTTGCTCTCAGTCTGAGATACCCTGTGTACCTCCTACTTTATAGACATAGAAATATTAAACAGAAAGTATATTTAGAAGTGACATGTTAGACTTGAATAATGTTTTCCTGCTCAGTTTTAGAACTGACACTTCTTTTCGGATGCCTGAAGAAGTTTTTGAAGATCCTGAAGTTACTGGAAAGAATCGCTATAAATATTTTGAGAGGTAGAAAGTAATTACTAATGAATATGAGCCCTGATACTGTTAGAGAACCTCTTTATGATAATGATAGTAGCTATCATTTTTAAATATGTGCAATGTGCCAGTCACCATTTTAAATGCTTACATATATACTATAAATTTTCACAACAGAAATGTAGGATAGGATATATTATCCCCATTTTGCCAGTAAGGAAGTGGAAACCAAAAGGGGAGAAATAAATTGCTCAAGGTCACATAAGTTAGCAAGTGGCAGAGTTGGGGTTCCAGCTAAGTCTGCCTGACTTCAGAGGTACTAATTTCAAATAAGAATGTATATCTGAGAATAAAATGAAGTCATCAAAGGAAGTGAAATTGAGCAGTGACACAATGACAGTCAGTACAGGGAATATTGTTAAAAGTGTGTAAATAAGTGACATTTGCTTTCTTCCTGTGAATGTTGCCGAAACTTCATGGTCAAAATCACTTTGTTTCATTTGTGATTAATACTCATGTAATAATCATACAGTCCAACCAAATTAAAATAAGATAAGGATTTCTCTATAGGTCTTATCTGAGTTAGAAAATATGCTTCCTTGAGAAAGTAAATTTATAATCCACATCATTATTTATGAGCCCCTTATGGAAATTTTATGATGCTGGCTTTTTTAGAGAATTGTTAAGTTTTTAGCATACTATACTCAATTCCCTGACTTTTGTGGGGGAAGTGTTTAAAACGAAATCATTGGAAATTTCAGAGTGTCTTGGGGAACTTGAGAGGTTGCTGGGAGCTAATGAGCAGTTGAAGCCCAGGTAGAGAGCACGGCTTCTCAAAGAGTGGTTTGTTTACCATCTGCAGAGAAAACACTGAAATGTTTATTTAAAATGCAGATTCATTGTCTCTACCCTATATCTTAATCTCCTGGGCTAGAACTGGGAATTTTCATTTTAAACAAGACTCTTCCCACTCCTCAGTGACATTGTGTATGCCAAGTTTAAGGATTACTGATACATTACTGATATAAGAGGATATTTAAGCTCACTGATTTTAAGGGACAAATACTAAAGTTGGAAGAAAACTCAGAGTGCACATAATGCAAAAGTCCCACGTGTTTGTATTTTCCTTTCTTCCCCAGACCTTTTCTTCCATTTTATCAACAGCTACCATTCAGTGTTGTTTATGCAGCAACCAGGTAAGTAGCCATTATTTTAAAACCCCTTTTTCCTATTTTATTTTATTGTTTGCTTCATTATTTGTTTCCAGAGGATAGTTCTGTAAATAAATATGTTTCAAACTGCGTATCACAAGCTATTAGAAGGTTATGAAATATTCTAGTGGGTCATGAGCAGCATTTAAAAAAGTGAAATAGAATGGAAACAACAAAAGCATCAGACATATTGAAGGTAAGTTGTTTTTTGCTTATAACTTTTGTTTTGGATAGATATGTTCATGTGTATATGGTAGTTATGATGTAAAATGTATTTCTTATGAGTTATAGTAAAAATAAAAGTTGAAAAATGCTTTAATTGTCTTCTTGTGCTTCTCTGAAACAAAATACTTACTTGTCAGCAGTTCTTCAATATTTTATTAAGAAAACTAACCAATCAATCTAATATACACAAGCCAATGTGATATGCAAAAATAAATAAAACATGGTTTCTCTCTCACGCAGTTGAATACCAATGTGGGAGGAAGTAAAAGACAAGGGCTGAATCTGGGATTAATGTGCAGTTCCCTAGTCTTGTTCTAGGGCAAGACATCTGGTTAGGTAAAGTGTCTCATTAAAAACCTGATTTCTGATGTACTCTTTCCTGTGTCAATATAATTAATATTTCTGTAAGAGAAAACAAAACAGGTATTCATGAAATGATCAGGAAAAGAAACATTTTTAAGGCCTCAGATTTCTCAATAGAAATTTAGATAGGGTTTGGCTTTGAAATAAGCATTTTAAGGATATGGTTACTCCTAATGATATAGCATCTTAGATATATGTTATCAACTGTCTGTAATCCTCAAGATAAGTGTCAGTGATTGATGAGCCCAAGTAAAAACTGTGTATGGATACTTTTGGCTCTTACATACATGGAGACTAGATTCTCTGTTCTCCCTCTAAACAGAGCATCTTTGTGTGGTGTTAATTTACTAAGGACAGCTTTGGATTTGTTTTCTATGAAATGCTTGGTATGAGTGAAGGGAGGACTAGAGACAGGTAGATCCCTATACATACCTTTGGTACCTTTTTTTAAAAGTAGGCTCACTGGATCATCTTAAGAAGTCATAATTATATCAAGTCTAAAAGTTGTTCAGTTTATTGTGGAGAGTTGAGGTTTACAGTGATGAACACTGGGCTTCCCCACTCCTTCCTAAATAACTGTGACATAAGGGGTAAGATTCCCTCTGTGAGTTAGACCATGAGAGTTGATATTCCAGATAGACTCTATATTTCTTAGAAGTTTTTAAAGAATGAATCAGTATCCCTGAATGAAATCAACTCTGAAATTATATCGGTGTTGAGTTTCTGAGCTGTGAGGATAACTCCATCTTAGGTTAGTAGGGATGGACTTGTTTGGGGGCCTGCTGGCCTTATCCAGCCACACCCTTTTCATGGCTAGCTGTTGGAATCTTTCCTTTGGACTCTTTGTAAGCATCTTGGTGAAGAGGATAAAGAGTTAATATTATAAAATTTTCAATGGCAGTTTCCAGTTCTACATTTAAGGAGCTTGGAAGTTTCCACTCTGTCTTAACAACAAGTAAAAATTTGAATAGACTGAAACATCAACAACTTTTCTTGGATCCATAATAGAGGGGAGGATGCAGGGAAAACCACTGCCTCAACATTAGAGAGATATACAAGCAAATATAGGGAGTAATAGCTTCCCAGAACAGAGATTCATGAATGGAGACCATCCTGGGAACCAGTCCCAGGTAGGAAAACCTGAACTCTAATTGAGCAATTATGAGAGGCTCATCGTGAACGCTCAGAAATGAAAACTCCAGGAGAAACAAGTCATGGCGGGGCTCTCACAATTTTGTTAGATTTACCTCCAGGAACTCAACCAGTTTCTCATAGTAAATATCAGAAAAATTCTTTCCTGCTTCTGGCTGGGGAAGGGGAAAGGGAACCATTTTGAAATATGCCAGAGCACTTTGTTTTTAACAAGGTCTGCCCTCAGGAGAAACTAGTTAACCAGAGCCTAACCTGCTGGGGTATCATCAGAGCCTAACTGACCTGGGGGAATGGAAATATCCAACTCCAGCCCCCACCCAAGTGGGGAGGAAAAAAACAGAAACATTTGTGAGACACTCCAGAGACACAGGCTCACTAAAAGATTGAGACCTAATCATAGGGCAATAGAATGCTTCCCCTCTCACCACACCTTGCTACCACATTACTAAAGGCCTATTTATAGTAGTTCTTACTCAGTACAGCATATCCAGCTGTCAAAGAAAAAAAATGTACAAGACATACTGACAGGTAAAAAACACAATTTGAAGAGACAGCATGAGCATTAGAACCAGACATGGCAGGATGTTGGAATTCTCAGATCAAGAATTTAAAATAACTGTGATTAACATGCTAAAGGCACTAATGGATAAAGTAGACAATATGCCGGATCAGATAGGCAATGTAAGCAGAGAGATAGAGATCTTAAGAACAAAGTGAAAAAAATTGCTAGAGATCAAAAACACTGTAACAGAAATGAAGAATGCCTTTGAGTGCTCACTACTTAACTGGGCACAGCTGAGGAAAGGATCTCTGAGCTAGAGGATATACCCATAGAAACCTCTAAAAATAAAAAGCAAAGAGAACAAAGACTGAAGAAAAGGAACAGAATATCCAAGAACTGTGAACAACTACAAAGGTCTGATGTACATGTAAGGGGACTAGTAGGAGGAGAAGAAAGTGAGAAAGGAACAGATGAAATATTTGAAACAGTAATGACTGAGACTTCCCCGAAAATTAATGTCAGACACCAAACTACAGACTCAGGAAGCTCAGAGAACACTCAACTGGATAAATGCCAAAACAAAACAAAACAAAACACCCTACATTGAGGCATATTATATCCAAACTAAAGAAAATCAGAGGTAAAGAAAAAACTCTGGCAGAAGCCAAAGGACAAAAATACCTCACCTATAGAGGGACAAAGATAAGAATTACATCTGCTATAAACCCACACTTATATGGCCAATTAATATACAATAAAGGAGCCATACATGTATAGTGGGGAAATGACAGTCTCTTCAACAACAGGTGTTGGCAAAACTTACAACTACATGTAAGAGAATGAAACTGGATTATTGTCTAACTCCATACCCAAAAGTAAACTCGAAAGGCATCAAAGACCTGAATGTAAGTCATGAAACCATAAAACTCTTAGAAAAAAAACATAGGCAAAAATCTCTTGAATAGGACTTACGGGAAGATGACGACGTGAGCAGGATGGCAGAAATCTCCTCCCAAAATCATATGTGTTTATGAAAATACAATAAGTACAACTATTCCTAAAAAAAGAGACCAGAAGATACAGGACAGCACATAGCCTGCAGCTATACATGAGAGGACTCGGGACCCCACGAGGCGGGTAAGATACGGAGCTGAGACACGGCGGGACCCGAGCACTCCCCCAACCCAGCGCACTGGTGGGAGGAGAGGATTCAGAGCCAGGAGGGAGTGGAAGTACACCCTGCGAAATAAACAGCCCCAGTGATCTGCGCCGGGAGCGCTGACACACATCGTGCGGTGTAGTGGAGATTGGAGAGACAGAGGGTGCAGGATCTGAGCAGGGAATGCACCGGGGTCATTGCAGCTGGCTCCCGGGAAGAAAAAAAAAAAGAAAAGTGCGTGCTTTTTTCAGCGATCATAGAGAGACAGGAGCCCAGCGGAGGAGCTGGATTGCCCCAGCACACTCAGCCTAGCAGGTTGGGAGTCCTGGGGAGTTTCGGACCCCTTAGCTGGCGACAGGGAAAGGGTGGCCGCACTTAGACTTCCCACAGAGATCGACAGCCTCCCATTCGTTCCCACCCCGGCCAGAGCTATAAAGGGCCCTGTGGAGCTGTGTGGCCATGGCTGCGGAATAGTGGAGCAACAGCGCCACCTACAGCATCCCCACAGATTCTACTCCTGGTGGGCGTTTTTCTTTTTTTTGTTGCTGTTGTTTTGTTTTGCTTTTTCTTCTCTTTCTTTTTTTATTTTCTTTCTTTCTAAAGTCTTAAAGAGCCCAGCTGACATACATGGCAACTACCAGCGACCACTTCTATAGCCATGAAAAGACAGAGGAATATGGTCCAGACAACCAGACAACCCCAGAGAGGGAGCCTGAAGGGATGGAAATGCACAGTCTCCCTGAAAAAGAATTCAGAATAAGTCATAACCATACTGATGGATCTACAGAGAAATGTGCAAGAGCTGAAGGAGGAAGTGAGGGAAGTGAGGAAAGACAATGCAGAAATCAGACAAGTGATCGACGGGCTTAACAGCAGAATGGATGAGATGCAAGAGACTGTTAATGGAATAGAAATCAGAGAACAGGAATACAGAGAAGCAGAGGCACAGAGAGATAAAAGGATCTCTAGGAATGAAAGAATATTAAGAGAACTGTGTGACCAATCCAAACAGAACAATATTCGCATTATAGGAGTACCAGAGGAAGAGGAGAGAGAAAAAGGGATAGAAACTGTCTGTGAAGAAATTGCTAAAAACGTCCCCATGTTGGGGAAGGAAATAGTCTCACAGTCCTTGGAAGCCCAATATCTCCCAAAACAAGGGACCCAAGGAAGACAACACCAAGACACATAATAATTAAAATGGCAAAGATCAAAGATAAGGACAGAGTATTAAAGGCAGCTAGAGAGAGAAAAAAGATCACATATAAAGGAAAACCCATCAGACTATCATAAGACTTCTCAAGAGAAACCTTACACGCTAGAAGAGAATGGCATGATATATTTAACGTAATGAAACAGAAGGGCCTCGAACCAAGAATATTCTATCCAGCACAGTTATCATTTAAATATGACAGAGGGACTAAACAACTTCCAGACAAGTGAAAGTTGAGAGAGTTTGCCTCTAATAAACCACCACTACAGGATATCTTAAATGGACTGCTCTAGAGGGAAGCACCCCTAACACTAAAAAGATGTCAACAGGGAAAATAAAATCATAGCAAAGAAAGCAGACCATCCAAATACTAACTAAAGGCAAAGAATAAAACACCTAGTATATAAAGAATGGAGGAGGAAGAATAAGAAGGGAGAGAAAGAAAGAAACATCAGACTGTGTTTACAATAACTTAACAAGAAAGTTAAGTTAGATTGTTAGATAGTAAAGAAGTAACCCTTGAACCTTTGGTAACCACGAATCTAAAGCCAGCAATGGCAATAAGTACATATCTATCGATAATCACCCTAAATGTAATGGACTGAATGCACCAATCAAAAGACACAGAGTAACAGAATGGATAAAAAAGCAAGACCCATCTATATGCTGCTTACAAGAGACTCACCTCAAACCCAAAGATATACACAGACTAAAAGTGAAGGGATGGAAAAAGATATCTCATGCAAACAACAAAGAGAAAAAATCAGGTGTTGCAGTATTTGTATCAGACAAAATAGACTTCAAAACAAAGAAAGTAACGAGATAAAGAAGGACATTACATAATGATAAACGGGTCAGTCCAACAAGAGGATATAACCATTATAAATATATATGCATCCAACACAGGAGCGCCAGCATACGTGAAACAAATACTAAGAGAATTAAAGGAGGAAATAGACAGCAATGCATTCATTTTAGGAGACTTCAACACACCACTCACTCCAAAGGAAAGATCAACCAGACAGAGAATAAGTAAAGACACAGAGGCACTGAACAACACACTAGAACAGATGGACCTAACAGACATCTACAGAACTCTGCACCCAAAAGCAGCAGGATAAACATTCTTCTCAAGTGCACATGGAACATTTTCCAGAATAAACCACATACTAGGCCACAAAAAGAACCT